>JAYESD010000005.1:203435727-203984433 GCA_036927565.1 Tuctoria greenei | reverse complement strand
ATTCAACAAAAGAGGACTTGGATCCTTCCCGGTGCCCAACAAAGGAAAGGTGCCCTCACCGGAGCTCAAAACAAGCTTCATCAAGGAAGTTGGCTCCTATTGCCAACATTGCAAGGTCACCGGTCACCATACAAGGGAGTGCCCTCTTCCTAACCGACCTTCTCCAAAATTGCCGACTAACTATACATCTACCTTTGAGAATCACTATTATTTGTTGAGCAAAGTAGGTGCTAAGGTAAAGGCAAAATTCATTGGCATGAACGTCAAGGGGATGAAAGGGAAGCTCCCCAAGCAACTTTGGATCCCAAAAGCACTTGTATCACATATACAAGGACCAAAGCTAGCTTGGGTGCCTAAAGTCAAGAACACGTGACCGCCCACGAGGTGACTTCAAGAGGGGACCTCCACCATCAAAGAAAATCTACCAAGAACCTCTTGAAGAAAGTTGAGAATGGGAGCCCAACGCGGATATGGACGGTAACCCTATTGTCAAATCAAGTTACCTTTCCATAAATAGTCTATTGCTATATCTTTCCGCATCTAGGCCCCATGTCATGTTAAATGAATGAATGCTTGTATGATTATGTGCCTCACCTTTGTGACAATGAAAGTGCGGTTAAGATAGCTAAAAACCCCATTCCCGCACTTGATGAGAAACCTTTTCTAGACTTAGAAGTGAATTAAATGTGCTAGATGCATCTAACGTCATGTAAGTTGTCATGTTCATGTAAGGATGCATATCATATAGGTCTTGTCTAACTCCCAAAGGATAGGGGCAAGCTAGAAGTAGTTTTCCCTGAGGAAGCCTTTGGAAGGTTCAAACTTGGCAAGATAGATTTATTTTATGCCTTGCATGATCCCTGCCATATAAAGTTGCACTCATTTAATATCTTGCAATATAATTTGTTTGGCATTGCATAACGGTAGATTGTCACAAAGGGGAACCCACCTCATGAGAAGGAGACTTGTTTGAAATGCAATATCTCAACTCATATAAGGTAGAAAGAACAAAATGTTAGGTACGTTAATGCCTAGAGGAACATGCTTCATTGAGATAGTAGTCTTCATACTCTACCTCACAAAGCATGGGCCTTACATTTTATTTGGATATTTTTCCTCCATTTGTCTTGTTGTTCCGTTTGTGTTAAGGTCTAGCCAAGCTATTGGCATATTAGCTTCTTGAGGGGTAAGGGGTTGCCCAAAAGGTCCTAAGACATGTGTTTCTCCTCGATTGTTTGTTCGGTCGAAGGACATATATGGGATGTTTTCGTTCTGTTGTCATCGGATTATCCGATGCCCCTGTCAATCCCTCATCGGTCAAATAGGTGTTCAATCCTCAAAGCCCAACTCTGTCAGAACCTCAAATGATCCGACGCGTTCATCCTGGAAAACATCGGTCCATCCGATGTTCACCCTTCTGGAGCTGTGATCTATTCATCCGATGTCTACCTCCCTCTAACGTCGGATCATCCAGTGTCAATTTCACTCGGTTGAACACCCTCACTGTGCTATTCGACCGATGTTCAATACCCTAATCATCGGTTCATCCGATGTCAACAGCAATTCTTGAATATCCTTACTGTTGCAATTGACCGATGTTCACTGCATATATCATCGGTCCATCCGGTGTTTGAAAAACGGCTAGGGTTTGGGCCCCACTATTTAACCCGCGCGCCGGCCCGACCCTTTCTCTCCCCGACACCCCGTGCTCCCGCCGCCGCCGACCACCGCCTCTCCACGCGCCGCCACCTCTCTCTCGCCTGCAGCGCCGCCGCCGGCCGCCGCCGCCGTCCCCTGCTCGCGCCACCGCCGCCGGCCACCTCTCCCGCGCGCTGCCGCCCTTCCCTCGCGCCGCCACCGCCGTGCTCCACCCGCAGCACCGCCGCCGCTGCCTCCCCACGCGCCGCCGCAGCAGTAGGCACCGCCGCCGTGCTCCACCCGCGCCCACGCACCATCGCCACCGCACCTCTCCCTCCGTCGAAGCATCTCCACGTCTTCTCCGGCCCCCGTCGCTAGGTTTTCCCGAGCTCCATCGTCGCTAAGATGGGTCGTGATCGCAAAGGAAAGGGAAAAGCGATCGCGGAGCCCACCGCGAAAAAGCGGAAACTTTCGAAGGATGAGAAGAAGGCCTGGATGGCCGCTCGCGCCGCCGAGGAGCGTGAGCGCGGCCATGGGGGTTCGTTGAGGATTCGCGAGGCCCGTCCAAGGCCGCCTCCCGTGGTCGACGACTCCGACGGTGAAGAGGAGCCGGTTGCGCCTCTCGTCCGCCGGCGTTCAGCCCGGACTCGAGGAGGTCACGCCGAGGCTCCTCCTCGTCCGAGACCGACGGCTGCCGACCGTCGTGAGGACAGGGAGGCTGAGAGGGACATCCATGAGGTGGACACGGCCGTCCGGGTCGGTGAAGGAGTTCGCCTTGTGGACTACCGGAAGATGAAGGCGAAGCAACTCCGGAAGCTCAGATGGAGTGTTCTTCTTGAGGAGTGGTTCCCACAGCCCCGAGAGCTTCTTGTTGACAGTCGCTTCTGGACTGTCACCCAGGCGTCTCTCTATGAGACCTACAGGCGCCGGGGGCACAAGCTCTTCCAGCACAACCACTTAGACTGGAGGCAGCTTGCAGTGGCCGCAGAAACTGATGTCCGCCTCTTCTTTGAGCGATACAGAGGCTTGGTGGAGCTATTGGATTATGAGAGAAGTGCGTATGTGGAAGAATGGGTCCGTGTCTTCTACGCGACCCTGTACATCTCAGAGGGCAGAAGATCAATTGCCTTCATGTTCAATGGTCAGCACTACCATCTCACGAGGCAGACTTTGGGGCACATCCTTGGCTTGGACCTGCACGACACTAGCATACACGAGAAGGTCTATGGGCAGGCAGATCCACCGAGGAGGCCACTTACTGGAGGGGTAGCACCTCAGCTGGACGAGATCCGCTCCTTGTTTGGCCCCACATTCTCTCCAGATCAGCCGAGAGTCCCAGCGCTCCTGACCCCAGCTGCGCGCATTGTGCACCTCGCCTTGCGCCGCACGCTCCTGCCGAGGTCAGGATACTTGGAGGGGTTCACGAGCCTCCAGCAGACCCTCCTGTTCTACATAATGAACGGGATGGATTTTGATATCATAGACATACTTCTCTGCGAGATGGAGGACGTAATCACAGATGGAGTGGGCATGATGAGGCAGCTAGCATACGGGCACTGGATCAGTTATATTTGCTCTATGATGGTGCCAGAGGGACATACATCACAGGCTCGGCTTGCTGACGAGAGCGTGACCCGCTTCGGTCACTACCGTGCGTCCGCTCCTGGAGACCGCCGCCTTGGCCGTCCGGTTGAGCGCCAGGTCAGGGCCCGCTTGACTGAGGAGGATTGGTCTGACCTCGAGAAGGAAGATGAGCGTCTGGCTGAGGCAGAAGCTCAAGGTGGAGACTTGCAGCACGTCTGGTCCGAGAGCGACACAGACGAGAGTGTTGAGGAGTACTTTCCTCCACCCCCACCCTCACCGAGACCGCACGACGCCGAGGCAGGAGGATCAGCTGCTCCGCCACCGACACCACCTCCTGTGTCCGAGGCGCAGGTGTCACAGCCGTTGGAGCTGTCCTCCCTTCTCCAGCAGATGATCGAGCAGCAGCGCCAGGACAGGCTCGCAGCTGAGCAGGCCAGGGCGGAGCAGGCTGCTCACCTAGCACAGCTGCAGCGGCAGCAGCAGGAGCTCCAGCTGGAGATCGCCCGTCAGAGGCGAGAGGATACGGACCGGTTCACCAACCTGGTCGATCAGATGCACCGCCGTACCCTCGACCAGCAGCAGCAGACCCAGCAGGCCATGATGGGGATCCTCGGGTTGATCACCAACCTTTACACTCAGACTGGGATCGCCCTTCCTTCACAGCAGCCTGGACTGGGACTGGCTCCAGGTGTCGCTCAGGTGCCTACTACTCCTATCCCTTCGATCAGCATGTCACCACTCCTGGCACCTAGCGCACCGATTCACTCACCACTGCCGGCGACGACCTTGTTCCAGCAGACACCGGCGTCCGTGGTGAGCGCTCCACTTCCTCCAGCTCCTCCAGCATCTTCAGTACCTGCTTCCTCTCCTCCAGCACCGGCAGCGGACCCTCCAGTTCCCACCGCTCCGGCAGCTCCTTCGACCGGCGACTCCAGCTCCGACGACTGCGACGGTGCTCAGTTCGTCCTCGCGCCTAGCTCTCAGGGTCAGTAGGCGTTCTGATCCCTTTTTGGTGTCTTGATGCCAAAGGGGGAGAAGATGTAGGAGAGTCAGGGGGAGTAGCAGAGAGTCAGGGGGAGTAGCAGTCTCAGGGGGAGTACGTGTTTAGGGGGAGTGTGTGAGTGTGTGTTTATCTTTTGTATTCATGCTTGAGTACTCTTTTGTAATTTCAATTTAGCACACTTTCGCTTGTCTCACTTGCTTATGATTTTAATCGATTGAGCTTTTCGCCCACCAATCTCTTATGCATTTTCCAAGATTCATGTGTCCTATGTTGTACTTATTGCATATCTACTTGTGTATTTTCATCAAATTCATTATCATTGCGCTTTAAATTATTGTGTTGTCATCAATCACCAAAAAGGGGGAGATTGAAAGCATCTAGGCCCCATGAGGTACGGTTTCGGTGATTAATGACAACCATTCGATATTACTAATGAATTTGTGAATGCAAGGTCTCAATGACAGTCAATCAAATGAAATCAAAATTACATTGGAGACCCATATAAAATCAACGAATGAGATCAAATCAAATCATATGAAGACAAGAAGTGAAAGCTCTAATTTGACATCACTCAATGCTTGAAGACAATCAAAACAACATTTCCAACAAGTGTCAAAGAGGTCACAAGTTCAAAATTCCAAAAGAACAACTCAAAAACAACTCGAAGTCAACAAGTTGAACACACCGGATAACCGACGTTCTATGAGTTGACTACATCGGTCAAGTTGGTTCGATTGAAGAAGAAGACCTCAGATGAATGCACTCACCGGATCATCCGATGTGAGTGGCTCAGTGACATCGGTCCATCATCACAGATTGCAATACCATTGGACCGAGTGAAGCACCGGATCATCCGATGTGAAGAAGACATACATCGGTCGATCACTCCAGTGAGCCTCAAGATCAAGCAAAATTCTGGAGGAAGAGCCACCGGATCATCCGATGAGAAGACAGATCAACATCGGTCTAACAACGGTCATATCTGACACAGTGACATCAGCTAATTTGGCTTTGACCGATGACAACTGAAGGGGAGACATCGGATCATCCGGTGTTCGCAGAGAAGTGATGTCAGCCTACTTTTCCAACGGCTATCTCGTGGAGGCTGGCTATTTATACCCCTTCAACCTGTCAAATCGATAAGACTTGAAGCCCAGACATACTCTACACATCCTAGAGCATTCAAGCAATAGAGCAATCACTTTCACATCATTTGTTCATCATTTGTACACCAAGAGATAGGCTAGAACTAGCTAGAGATAGTGCTTGGGTGCCTCCATTCTTGGTGATTGGAGTCTCTAGTTTAGTGAGAGCCATAAGGGAGTGTCCTTGGTGTGTGCAACTTCCGGAGCTTGCCAAGAGGATTGTGGAAGCCCGGAGGATCCCAAAAGTGTACAAGGCTTGAGCTCCACCTTGCCAAGGTTGGCGAACGGAGAAGAATAGTGAAGAAGCCCCTAGTCTCGGTGACTTGGGAGTGGCAAAACCCTTCGGTGGGTGCCACAACGTGGACCTAGGAAGATCCTTGTGATCTTACCGAACCACGGGATAAACTCCGTGTCCCTTCGAGCGTTTGCATCCCTCTCCCTTTTACTCTTATGTAATCTTCATTCCGCAACTTTAATTTACATTGATTGCATAGTTTAATTGCATAGGGAATTGGGCTTTAAGTTGTAAGTGTTTAATTGTCTTAAAATTTGAAAGAAAGCCCAATTCACCCCCCCCCCTCTTGGGCGTTTCGATCCTTACAGCGTCACAGCGGTGCGCGGCGGCGCCCGACGGCCGACGGCGGCGCTCTCGCCGGAGTTGGCCCAAACGGTGATTCTTACGTCAATTCTATGCGCCAAGGACATGAACCGAGAGAGGGGGAGTAGGGGAACTCACCTAGGGGAGTGTCGGGGCACAAAATCGATCGGAAGACAGTCGGCGACGAGGAATGGCGGCGGTGCTCGTCGGAGTTCAGCGATCCGGCGTTGCAGTGGCAATTCACCCGAGCAACCACGTCCGGCGCGTCCCTGGTGAAGCGGCGATCACGTCAGGCCAAGAAAATGGGGAGGAGGGGGGCTATGGCGACGGGAACGCGAGTGCCGAGGGGTCTCACCGGCGATGAAGGCTAGGGTTGGAGAAAGCTCGGGGTAGGGGGAAAAATGAAGGCGCCGGTTCCTTTATGGCGCGGAGAGGGGGGGGCGGTCTCGATGGGCGCACGAAAACTGCTGGGGAGAGTGGAATCGGGGGAGGAAACGTGGGCGCGGGGGTTGGGGTTCGACGTGGGCGCGGCGGTTGTGCGGGGCGCGGGAGAGGGAGGTGGCGGTTGGGAGAGATGACGGGTGGGTCCCGCTCGGCAGTGGGAGAGAGAGGAGGGGAGGGTGCGGTTGGGCTGGCGGGGGGAGAAAAGGGGATTGGGCCAGGGAGGAGAAATCGGCCCAAAAGGGGTTTAATTCCTTTTTCTTTTTCATTTTCTCTTCTTTTGATTTGAATTCAATTCAAATTTAAACGTTTGCTACTCGATTGAACACCAAAAATTCACCCAAAATGCATGCTACAATGATCAAGGGTTTGAGAAAATTTTGTACATAAAATATGGGTGTTACAACTCTACCCCCCTTAAAAGGAATCTCGCCCTCGAGATTCGGACGCTCTAAGAGAATAGATGAGGGAAATCCGCCTTGAGAGCTTCTTCTCTTTCCCATGTTGCTTCTGCCTCTGAATGATGTTTCCATTGTACTTTACACATGCGAATGACTTTGTTTCTTGTGATCTTTTCCAGTGTCTCAAGTATCTTGACAGGTTGCTCCACATAAGACAAATCTTCTTGTACATCCACTGCTTCCATTGGCAATTGCTCTTCAGGCACCCTTAGGCACTTCTTAAGTTGCGATACATGGAACACATTGTGCACATCTGCCAGGTGTGGCGGAAGCTCAAGCTGATAAGCCACTTCACCACGTCGTTCGAGTATCTTGAACGGACCAATGTAACGGGGTGACAACTTGCCTCTTACTTTGAATCTTCTCAATCCTCTCATAGGTGACACCTTCAAGTACACATAGTCACCAACTTCAAACGTGAGATCACGTCTTCGAGTATCCGCATAACTCTTCTGTCTTGTTTGAGCTGCCTTTAGATTCTTCTGAATTTCTTGTGCTTGCCTTTCAGCCTCTTGTAACACATCAGGCCCAAAGACTTGACTTTCTCCAGTTTGATTCCAAAACAACGGGGTCCTACATTTTCTCCCATACAATGCTTCAAAAGGAGACATCTTCAAACTGGCTTGATAACTGTTGTTGTAAGAAAATTCGGCATATGGCATATTCTTGTCCCAACTCTTGCTATTCTTTAAAGCGCACGCTCTCAACATATCTTCTAATATCTGGTTGGTGCGTTCTGTCTGGCCATCAGTTTGAGGATGATACGCCGAACTGAAATTTAGACGGGTATCCATTGATTCATGCAACTTCTGCCAGAATCTTGAGGTGAATTGGGTGCCTCTGTCTGAAATGATCTTCTTAGGAACTCCATGCAAGCATACAATCCTGGAGATGTACAATTCCGCCAGCTTGGGACCATTGTAGGTCTCTTTCACAGGAATAAAGTGAGCCACTTTAGTTAGACGGTCCACAATAACCCATATAGAATCATATCCAGATTGTGTTCTTGGTAGTCCCACAATGAAGTCCATACTAATTTCTTCCCATTTCCATTCTGGCACTTTGATTGGTTGCAATAACCCTGCTGGTCTTTGATGTTCCGCCTTAATCAATTGACATGTATCACATATGGCCACATATTCGGCTACATCCCGTTTCATTCCATGCCACCAATATCGATCTTTAAGGTCTTGATACATCTTTGTGCTTCCGGGATGAATGGAGTATGATGAATCATGAGCTTCTCTTAATATTAACTCTTTAATCTCCTTGACATCTGGAACACAAATCCTCTTTCCAAGCCATAAGGTTCCTTGTTCATCCTCTCTAAAGTTTGGAGCTTTCCCTTTCTTCATCAACTGCTTGATTTCTTTGACTTTCTCATCATTCTTTTGTCCTTCTCGTATGTCATGTTCAAGGGTTGAGTCCACTTCCATAGCAACTGCTTCAGTGCTAGACACTAGTGAAAGTGCATCTAGGACTCCCTTGTGGGTTTTGGATGATTTATGACAAGCAATTGGGATCCTAATTCTTTTGTTGAGATGAATGCAGAAAAATGATGAAAGATGAGTAAAGTGCCAAAAAGAGGAAATTGAGAAGGAAAATGGATTTGAGCTCAAGGAGAAGAAACTAGTAGTTTAGTATGTGTGGAGTGTGTTAAGGAAACACACCCAAGAGCTCAATCTCATTTAATCACACACACACATGCACAAAGCTATACAGGACCGGACTAGTCCGATGTCCACCGGACTAGTCCGATATCACATTCTGCACAAGATCGGACAAGTCCGGTCATCACCGGACTAGTCCGATAATTCTTCTGTTCCACTTCGGACTAGTCCTCCCCAGTGCGGACTAGTCCTCAAAACAATGCACAAGTCACTAGATCGGACAAGTCCGGTCTCCACCGGACTAGTCCGATATCCTTTCTGATCCACTTCGGACAAGTCCGGTGTTTACACGGACTAGTCCGATATACACACTGATCTAAATCGGACAAGTCCTCCAAGTGCGGACTTGTCATCCTAAACACTAAAGGTTTCACAGGTCCGGACCAGTCCGATGACAATCGGACTAGTCCGAAGTTTTCCAGCAGTGAAATCGGACAAGTCCGTTTTCAAACGGACTAGTCCGATATTCCTGGACACTTAGGGTTTGCTTCTCACAGCACACCGGACTAGTCCGGTCACCACCACGGACTAGTCCGAATTTTCTGAACCCTAACGGTAACTTCCAGAAACCCCTTATAAATAGAGGTGCACGGCCCACTTTAAATCTCTCTCGAACCCTAGCGCCGTCACACCTCCCAAGAGCCTCAAAAACTACCTCTCTCCACAAAACTAAGTGCTAAATTGATCACTACATTGAAGATCACTTGTAGATCATTGGAGAGGGCACTTGATACGCGATTGAGCTCTTGGTTTGAATCTCTAACACACTCTTGCATCTCAGTTTGTATATTTTGAAGTGTATTATTGGTGGTCTTGAATCTTGTAATCAAGGGAGCGCTCAACTTGTGAGATCGCCCCTTAAACTCGGTGATTTACCCCTGTGTGATTAGTGGAAGAGGATTGGCCTTCGTGGCGATCCGAACGAGGGAAGGGTTAGTGAAGACCCGGCCCTTTTGTGGGCTCCTCAACGTGGACGTAGGCTGCCTTCGTGGTAACCGAACCACGGGATAAATCTTGTGTCTTTCATTTGTGTTCTTTATTCTAGTTGATCAACATTATCTAGGGTTTGATTAGATTTGTTGAATACAAAGTTAATAGTTGAAATAAAGTCATATTCTTAATAGAATCTGTTACACAACTATTGAACTGATCACAAAGTTTATATTTCCGCTGCAAAAGTCAACAAACAATCAAATTGACCTAACTTGATCAACCTAGCCCGTAAAATCCGGACTAGTCCGCACTTTACCGGACTAGTCCGTTATATCTGTTTTTGATCTCGTTGTTGAAGTGTTACAGGAACCGATAAAATTCAAGAAGGCCTATTCACCCCCCCTCTAGGCCAACATTCAATTGGTATCAGAGCAAGGTTCTTCAAGAAAGAGTGCAACCGCTCGAAGAGATCATGTCGGACATGAAGGAAGTCCAAAAGATCAACAACCAGGAAGAGATGAACAATGACAAGCATCAAAAGCTTGAGAAGTATCTCGAAGCCATTCAAGACTTTGACGATGATGATGAGGAGACATTGGAGCTGAAAGCTCTCCTTAGAAAGAAAGCGCTTTCCAAAGGGAAAGCCAAAGTTGAAGAAAAGAAGAAGGGGAGTAGTCACACCGACTACTCCCGATATCCTTTTAATTATGACCGTTTAAATTCTAACAGCAATCACTATCTATCCATTCCCCTTGGAAAAGCCCCACACTTCGATGGGAGTGACTACTCTATGTGGAGGCAAAACATGAAGATGCACTTGATTTCCCTTAACCCAAGTTTATGGCATATTGTGTGCACAGGAATCAATATCCCAGATGACGACGAAGAGCTCACGCCAAGTCAAGAGCAAGCCATCCACAGGAATGCACAAGCCGCAGCCGTCATCACCTCATCTCTAAGTCGAGATGAATTCACAAAGGTGGACGGATTAGAAATTGCCAAAGAAATCTGGGATACCCTACAAACAGCGCATGAAGGTGACAGACATGTGAGGGAAGCCAAGATTGAAATGATTGAGGGCGAACTAGGAAGGTTCGCGATTGAGGAAGATGAGTCACCCCAGGACATGTACAACAGACTGAAGACTCTCGTGAACAAGGTTCGATCATATGGGAGCAGAAAGTGGAATGATCACGAGGTTGTAAAGCTCATCCTTAGAGCTTTCATGCCTCGCAATGTTACACTTTGCTCTATGATCCGAGAGAGTCCGGGGTACAAGAAAATGACTCCTGATGAACTGCTTGGCAAGATCATTAACTTTGAGATGATGGAGAAGCAAGCCAAGCACGTAAAAGAAATAGCCGACCTCACATCGGCCAAGAAGAAGGGAGTTGCCCTAAAGTCCTCACTCAAGCCTTTATCCAAAGAAGCAAGAGAAGCACAGCTTGAGGAGGACAGCGATGATGAAAGCAGCGAGCTAGATGAAGAAGATATGATTTTGTTCATGAAGAAGTTTAAGAGAATTATGAAGAAAAGACAAGGAACAAAATCAAATGAAGCAAAATACAAAGAAAAGACGAAGCCAAAGATGAGGCGGGCGTGCTATAACTGTGGTGAATACAACCACTTTATAGTCGACTGCCCGTATGAGGACAACAAGAAGAAGAACAAAGAGTCCAAGCCTCAAGCAAAGAAGTTCTTCAAGAAGAAGAAACAAGCTGAACAAGCACACATTGGAAAGGAATGGGACTCAAACGATGAGTCTTCATCGTCCGATGAAGAAGAATTGGCTAGCATAGCCATCGAGAGCGTGTCCAAGAAACCCACACTCTTTCCCACGCTCGGTGCAAAGAAGGCAAATGGGACTTGCCTCATGGCTAAGGAAGGTAAACGCAAGGCCTACTCCTCCGGTGGATCCAAATGGGTGCTAGACAGTGGATGCACAAACCACATGACCGGAGAAAGGAGGATGTTTGTGGAGTATGAAGTGAACGAGGACCCAAATGAAGGGATCTACTTTGGAGACAACAGTCAAGGGAGGGTCCTCGGTACCGGTAAAATAGCCATATCCTCTGAACATACTCTTTCACATGTTTTGCACGTTGAATCTTTAGATTATAACCTGCTGTCCATATCTCAATTGTGCGACAAGGGTTATAATTGCCTGTTTACTAACGAGGGTGTGATCGTCTCAAGAAGGAGCGATGGTTCTATTGCATTCAAGGGTATGTTGAAGGGAAAGCTTTACCTTGTTGACTTCAACAAGGATAAAGCCGAACTCGACACATGCTTGATTGCAAAGACCAACATGGGTTGGCTGTGGCATAGACGGCTGGCACATGTTGGTATGAGGAACCTTCAAAAACTCCTCAAGGGCGATCACATCCGAGGTTTGAAAGATGTTGTGTTTGAGAAAAACAGGCCATGTAGCGCGTGCCAAGCAGGGAAACAAGTTGGAGCACAGCATCCTGCGAAGAACATCATGACCACAACAAGACCGCTCGAACTACTTCATATGGACTTGTTTGGTCCAATTGCTTACATAAGCATCGGCGGTAATAAGTATGGTTTAGTTGTTGTTGATGATTTTTCCCGCTTCACTTGGGTGTTCTTTTTGCATGAAAAATCAGAAACACAAGGGACACTCAAGAAGTTCTTCAAGCGAGCACAAAACGAATTTTCATTACAAATCAAGAGTATTCGGAGTGACAATGGCACGGAGTTCAAAAACATACAAGTGGAGGAGTACCTTGATGAAGAAGGAATCAAGCACGAATTTTCAGCACCATACTCCCCACAACAAAATGGAGTTGCCGAAAGGAAGAACCGCACGCTCATAGAAATGGCAAGAACTATGCTCGATGAATACAAGACTTCGGACCGATTTTGGGCGGAAGCAATCAACACAGCTTGCCACGCCACAAATCGCCTCTATCTTCATCGACTACTAAAGAAGACCCCCTATGAGCTACTCACCGGTAACAAACCGAACATTTCATATTTTCGAGTTTTTGGTTCTCCTTGCTATATTTTAAACAAGAAGCCCAGGACTTCAAAGTTCGCTTCGAAGTCCGATGAAGGTTTCTTGCTTGGCTATGATTCGAACACTTACGCCTATCGTGTCTTCAACAAGTCCTCCGGACTTGTTGAAGTGGCACGTGACGTAGTGTTCGATGAAACTAATGGCTCCCAAAAGGAGCAAGTTGATCAATGTGAATTAGGTAAAGAAGAAGCCCCCTATCAAGCATTGAAGAGAATGGCTCTAGGCGAAGTACGACCACAAGAGTCAACGTCACAAATACAAGATGAAAGTGAACCACAAGATGAAATCAACCATCAAGGGGGAGCCTCAATACAAGATCAACCACAGGAGTACGAACGTAATGAACAAATCAACGAGGACAACAACTCAGGGGGAGAAGAAGATGATCACCAACACACGACTCCCCAAGTACCACACCCAAGAGTGCACCAATGCATTCAAAGGGATCACCCGATCGACAACATCATCGGCGACATCCAAAAGGGAGTAACCACTAGATCTCGCATAGCAAATTTTTGTGAACATTACTCGTTTGTCTCCTTTTTGGAACCCCGCAGGACTGAGGATGCATTGAAGGATCCGGACTGGGTAGTGGCGATGCAAGAAGAGTTGAACAATTTCAAGAGAAACGAGGTCTGGGAACTTGTGGCAAGACCCAATGCAAATGTTGTAGGCACCAAGTGGGTCTTCCGCAACAAGCAAGACGAACACGGTGTGGTAACAAGAAACAAGGCACGACTTGTGGCCAAAGGTTACTCACAAGTCGAAGGTTTGGATTTCGATGAAACTTTTGCTCCAGTAGCTAGGCTTGAATCAATTAGAATATTACTTGCATATGCTACTCACCATGATTTCAAGCTGTATCAAATGGACGTGAAAAGCGCCTTCCTCAACGGACCGATCAAGGAGGAGGTGTACGTGGAGCAACCACCCGGGTTTGAAGACGAAGAGTTCCCCCATCACGTGTATAAACTGCGTAAGGCTCTCTATGGCCTCAAACAAGCTCCTAGAGCTTGGTATGAGTGCCTTAGAGATTTTTTAATAGATAATGGTTTTCAAATTGGCAAAGTAGACTATACGTTATTCACAAAAAATCTGGATAATGATCTTTTTATTTGCCAAATATATGTTGATGATATAATTTTTGGGTCAACTAACCAATCCTTCTGTGAAGAGTTTAGCAAAATTATGACAGAGAGATTCGAAATGTCGATGATGGGAGAATTGAAGTACTTCTTGGGATTCCAAGTGCGACAACAAAGGGAAGGAACTTTTATAAGCCAAACCAAGTACACGCAGGACATCCTCAAGAAGTTTGGCATGGACAAAGCAAAGCCGATAAAGACTCCCATGGCAACGAATGGGCACTTGGACCTCAATGAAGATGAAACGAGCGTCGACCAAAAGGTATATCGCTCCATGATTGGATCTTTACTATATTTATGTGCATCTAGGCCAGACATCATGTTGAGTGTTTGCTTGTGTGCAAGATTTCAAGCCAACCCCAAGGAATGTCATTTGACAGCCGTTAAGAGAATCTTAAGATATTTAGTTCATACACCCAACCTTGGTCTTTGGTACCCAAAAGGCTCAAAATTCAATCTCATTGGGTATTCCGATGCAGATTATGCTGGGTGCAAAGTAGATAGAAAAAGTACTTCCGGCACTTGCCAATTTCTAGGAAGATCCTTAGTTTCTTGGTCATCCAAGAAACAGAATTCCATTGCATTATCCACAGCCGAAGCGGAGTATGTTGCAGCCGGGAGTTGTTGTGCACAACTTCTTTGGATGCGACAAACTCTAAGGGATTATGGTTACAATATGAACCATATTCCTCTCCTTTGTGATAATGAGAGTGCCATTAAAATAGCACACAATCCAGTTGAGCACTCTAGAACAAAACATATAGACATAAGACACCACTTCTTGAGAGACCATTCCATGAAAGGAGACATATCCATCTCTCATGTCAACACCCAAAAACAATTAGCCGACATATTCACCAAGCCACTTGATGAAAAACGCTTTTGTGAACTCCGAAATGAGCTAAATGTTCTTGATTCTCGGAGTGTGGCTTGAAAAGTTGCATACCTGTATGTTTCTTCAAAATTTTGATTGAATTGTGAAAATCATCCCTCTTCACTTTTCTCTCGAAAACTATGTCAATTATTAGATCTTGATGAATTTTGATCATAGTATGATTGTTGTTTGCTTACTGGTCAAATTCATCAAGATTATTTGAATTGTTTTGTCTCTCTAATCTCTAATATTGAACCTTCAAATATATATGAATGGGCTATGCATTTCTCTCCTGGTGACCACGGACAAGTCCGTGGTTACCCGGACTAGTCCGCCCATTGCAGACTTGTCCGCAGAGTGCCGGTTAGGCCGGACTAGTCCGACAGACCACGGACTAGTCCGATATAAGTCTCTGGACGACTTCGGACTAGTCCGGTCATGTCCGGACTTGTCCGATTTTTCGTGTCCTTAACCCTAGCCGCCACCAAACCCTAATTCATTCACTCTCACACTCGCCCCAAGCATTCTCTCTCTTGCGCTCGAGCTCCCAAGGCAAATACTCGATTCCTCCGTCGAAAAGCCTCAAACTTGGGCGGAGATCAAGCTTGAAGACTCGGGGATTGAAGTTAGCGGACAAGTCCGGCCTCCAACCCCCAAAATCTCAAGCCTCCTTCGATTTCTTGGTAAATTTTCTTCAAACCCTAAGAAATCGCAAATTTCTCCATTGCTTATCGTTTGGCCTAGCATTCTTCACTAGTTACATGTCCAATAGATGTACTACGTGTATGCTAGACTATTTTTGGCTTAGGGATCGAATTTTACCCAATCTGTTAGGTTTTTGCGGATGAACACCGGACTAGTCCGGTCCAGGTACGGACAAGTCCGGTCCACCGGACTAGTCCGTGCCTGTGCACCGGACAAGTCCGTTGTTTCTGAACCAAAACCTAATTCCTTCATTCCCTAATGCCTTCCATTGCCATATTATCTCACCAATACCTTGTATAACCTGTATTTTACCTTGATCACTCATTCTCAGATCATGTCGAGCTCTGACTACGAAATGTCCGATTTTGAGTCCGAAGTGGCACCTCGGCCCTCGGCGGGTCTTGGCAAGAAACGCCAAGAGAAACCCTCCGAGCCAGCTCCCTCACCTCCCCAAGTCAGAAGGAAAGTGTGTGTGAAGAAAGCTGCATCGAAGGCCGGCACCTCCTCAAGTGACCTTCGACAAACCAAAGGAAAGGGCAAAGGAGTTGCCACAGGGCCAGTTGGGCCCCTCAAGCTGCGTGCCCCCAGAGAAGGGGCCCGGGACCCAAATGAAGAGAAGTTCACTGGCAAGGGCAGCGAGGTGGCTGCTAAGCTGAGAGGGGTAGACTGCTATGCAAGATCCAAGCAAGCAGCAGATGGCAGATTTTGGTCCAATTTCCACTCGGACTTCTACAAATTGGTCTATTTGCCTATGAAGACCCCAGTGGTGCGCAGTCAATGGATTGACTGGGCCCACCTGGAGAAGAAGAAGTGTGCAGCCTTTGATGAGGTTATTGCAGCTGCTGAGAAACACGGACTGAAGGACTTGTTTGCCTTCAGATATAACTGGAATGATGAAGTGATTGCACAGTTTTATGCAACGTGCCACTTCTCCAGTGAAGACGAGGAAAGTGTGACTTGGATGACTCATGGATCCAAGTACTCAATTACTCAAGAAGAGTTTGCCAGTTTGCTGCACCTTGAGTCTGGAGGACATGACCACCTCATTATCCACAACATAGGGGTCATTGAGAGGGACAGGATGAAGTTCCTGTATGAGCCCAACTCCAAGTATGTCCCTCCCTCTACCAAGAATATGAAGCCTTTCTTTGTTGTGCTCAATAGAGTCCTCCGGAAGACAATAGCCCCCAAGGATGGGGATGCAGGGAGTGTACAAGGCTACCTCCGGACCCTGATGAGGGTCATAAGCAAGGACAGAAAGTTTGATGTGGCTGAATATATCTGGAATGATATGGTCAATATCTCAAGCACCCCCAACCGATCCTGTGGCTATGCCCCCTACTTGATGTTTATGATCGAGAAGGTCACAGGGATCGAGTTCGTGAAGGATGTGGAGCACACTCCACTGAGGCCTCAGAAGCCTCAGCCAGTAATTGTCCAAGCTCCTCCATCGCCGGCCTCAAGCCCCGAGGCACCGGCAAGACAAGAAGAAGCTGCTAGGGCTCCTCCTCCCTCCAGGGAAGCCCCTACGAAAGGATCCGCCAGTGGGATCCTGAAGTACTTGGTGTCTCTTCTCTCCTCCTGCAAGAAAACTGAAGTGAAGCTTCATAAGCTCAACCAGAAGAGGAAAGAAGACATGAGGTACATAAAAGCAAATGTGAAGCAGCTGAGTGAGAAACTGGAGATCAACCCAATAGGGTCTCCAGTCATTTCTGAAGACTCTGATCTGGACGTCACTGAACTCAGCCCCTTGACCACATCCGAGCTTGCCTATTTTGGCATTGGGGGCTCGAGCAGCTCCGTTCCTCCTCCTCCCTCTCAACCTCGCCAAGAAGAAAGCGATGAAGATGATGAAGACGATGAGAGGACTGACAGCGAAGAGTGAAGCCCTAGGACCTCCCTCTCTCTCTTTTTGGTGTCTTGATGCCAAAGGGGGAGAGATTGAGGGGGAGCTTCTAGACTTAGCTTTAGCTGCATAGAATGCGAGGAGAGAGTCTCCATGTATTTTCTATTTGTGATTGTAATTGTTTATCGCTATTTTCATATCATGTTTGGTCCTATGTTAAATTGCTCAGTTAATTTGCAAGTGTGTGATGGAATCTGAATTTTTGCTCCTGAAATGCTATATTCACTTGATATTAGTTGATCAATGCAAATTCTATCATTCTTAATGCATTCATGCTCTTAGTATGCATCCCACCATAAAGAATGCACATATGAATGATTCTCTTGTTGCTTGATGCATTTTTGAGTCATATGTGCACACTTTATGAAAAATCTCATTTTATACCTCATTTTGTGAAATCTCAATTGGTTGTCATCAATCACCAAAAAGGGGGAGATTGAAAGTGCATCTAGGACTCCCTTGTGGGTTTTGGATGATTTATGACAAGCAATTGGGATCCTAATTCTTTTGTTGAGATGAATGCAGAAAAATGATGAAAGATGAGTAAAGTGCCAAAAAGAGGAAATTGAGAAGGAAAATGGATTTGAGCTCAAGGAGAAGAAACTAGTAGTTTAGTATGTGTGGAGTGTGTTAAGGAAACACACCCAAGAGCTCAATCTCATTTAATCACACACACACATGCACAAAGCTATACAGGACCGGACTAGTCCGATGTCCACCGGACTAGTCCGATATCACATTCTGCACAAGATCGGACAAGTCCGGTCATCACCGGACTAGTCCGATAATTCTTCTGTTCCACTTCGGACTAGTCCTCCCCAGTGCGGACTAGTCCTCAAAACAATGCACAAGTCACTAGATCGGACAAGTCCGGTCTCCACCGGACTAGTCCGATATCCTTTCTGATCCACTTCGGACAAGTCCGGTGTTTACACGGACTAGTCCGATATACACACTGATCTAAATCGGACAAGTCCTCCAAGTGCGGACTTGTCATCCTAAACACTAAAGGTTTCACAGGTCCGGACCAGTCCGATGACAATCGGACTAGTCCGAAGTTTTCCAGCAGTGAAATCGGACAAGTCCGTTTTCAAACGGACTAGTCCGATATTCCTGGACACTTAGGGTTTGCTTCTCACAGCACACCGGACTAGGCCGGTCACCACCACGGACTAGTCCGAATTTTCTGAACCCTAACGGTAACTTCCAGAAACCCCTTATAAATAGAGGTGCACGGCCCACTTTAAATCTCTCTCGAACCCTAGCGCCGTCACACCTCCCAAGAGCCTCAAAAACTACCTCTCTCCACAAAACTAAGTGCTAAATTGATCACTACATTGAAGATCACTTGTAGATCATTGGAGAGGGCACTTGATACGCGATTGAGCTCTTGGTTTGAATCTCTAACACACTCTTGCATCTCAGTTTGTATATTTTGAAGTGTATTATTGGTGGTCTTGAATCTTGTAATCAAGGGAGCGCTCAACTTGTGAGATCGCCCCTTAAACTCGGTGATTTACCCCTGTGTGATTAGTGGAAGAGGATTGGCCTTCGTGGCGATCCGAACGAGGGAAGGGTTAGTGAAGACCCGGCCCTTTTGTGGGCTCCTCAACGTGGACGTAGGCTGCCTTCGTGGTAACCGAACCACGGGATAAATCTTGTGTCTTTCATTTGTGTTCTTTATTCTAGTTGATCAACATTATCTAGGGTTTGATTAGATTTGTTGAATACAAAGTTAATAGTTGAAATAAAGTCATATTCTTAATAGAATCTGTTACACAACTATTGAACTGATCACAAAGTTTATATTTCCGCTGCAAAAGTCAACAAACAATCAAATTGACCTAACTTGATCAACCTAGCCCGTAAAATCCGGACTAGTCCGCACTTTACCGGACTAGTCCGTTATATCTGTTTTTGATCTCGTTGTTGAAGTGTTACAGGAACCGATAAAATTCAAGAAGGCCTATTCACCCCCCCTCTAGGCCAACATTCAACTAGACATAGATTTAACCTTGCAAATTCTTCACATAGCTGGGGTTGAAGAGCTTGTATTGACAAGTTATTGCTTTGTCCCCTCCTGCTCAGAGCATCAGCGACCACATTAGCCTTGCCTGGATGGTAGTTGATTCCCACATCAAAATCATTGATTAATTCCAACCAACGACGTTGCCTGAGGTTAAGATCCGGCTGTGTAAATATGTACTTCAAGCTCTTGTGATCTGTATATATCTCCGTCCTTTTTCCCATTAAGTAATGTCTCCATATCTTCAAAGCATGAACAACCGCTGCCAACTCTAAGTCATGGGTTGGATAATTTCTCTCATGTTTCCGAAGTTGTCTTGAAGCATAGGCCACAACATGTCCTCCTTGCATTAAGACACATCCTAAACCATGACCAGATGCATCACAATAGACCACAAACTCCTTTTGCATATCAGGCATCACCAATACCGGTGCACTGGTTAACCTCTTCTTCAATTCGGCGAAGCTTACTTCACATTCGGGGATCCACTTAAAAGCAACTCCTTTCTCAAGCAACTTGGTTAGTGGTCGAGAGATCTTTGAAAATCCCTCGATGAATCGACGGTAATAACCAGCCATACCTAAGAATCTTCTTATATCATGTACACTCTCAGGTGTTTCCCACTTAAGGACATCGGCCACTTTGCCTGGATCCACTGCTATACCTCCTTCAGATATGACATGTCCCAAAAATGATACCTCCTTTAGCCAAAACTTACACTTGCTAAGTTTGGCATACAGTTGATGTTGGCGAAGTTTCTGTAGGGCCATCCTGAGGTGCTCCTCATGCTCTTCTTCAGTCTTGGAGTAGATAAGTATGTCATCGATGAATACCACTACGAACTTGTCCAAGTACTCCATGAAAACCTTGTTCATAAGATACATAAAATACGCCGGAGCATTGGTCAATCCGAACGACATAACGGTATATTCATATAATCCATACCGAGAGACAAATGCCGTCTTGGGAATATCCGACGGTCTAATCTTCAGTTGATGGTAGCCCGAACGAAGATCAATCTTGGAAAACACACATGCTCCTCTTAACTGATCAAATAAATCTTCAATCCTGGGTAGTGGGTATTTATTCTTGATTGTTACCTCATTTAGAGCACGGTAGTCCACACACAACCTTTGAGTTCCATCCTTCTTAGGTACAAATATAACTGGTGCTCCCCAAGGCGATGAGCTAGGGCGAATATATCCTTTTGCCAATAATTCCTCAATATGATCCTTTAGTTCAGCTAGTTGTTTAGCATCCATTCTATACGGCCTCTTATATATTGGGGCCGTTCCAGGTACTAATTCAATGATAAATTCAATCTCTCGATCAGGGGGCATACCTGGTAAGTCATATGGGAATACATCCGGAAATTCTTTCACAACCCTGATGTCTTTGGTACTCTCAAGATGGTTGAGTTGCACCACTGCTTCTTGTGTCTGATCTGGCTTGAATTCCACTGTGGTGCCATCCGGGTGTGTTAAGCAGACTGTTCTAGTTGCACAATGAATTACTCCTTGATTCTTTGTCAACCAGTCCATTCCCAGAATGATATCTAATCCTTGTGAGTCCAACACTATTAGGTTGGCCCAAAAGACTACCCCCCTTATGTTTATACTCACTTTTCGGCATAGATGCCTTGCCACCATCTCTCCTCCAGGAGAGTTTATCAATAATGGCCCATTCAAGAATGTAACTACCATGTCATGCTTCTTTATGAAATCCTTGGATATGAATGAATGTGTAGCACCCGAATCAAACAATATGGTGGCGGGGTGGGAATTGACAGAGAACGTACCGATCACCACATCAGGTGCTTCCTGTGCTTGCTCCAGAGTCACATGGTTGACACGACCAGTTGGGTTTTGCTGCTTCTTTGGACAACTGCTGGCATAGTGTTCCCATTCTCCGCACTTGTAGCATTGTACTCCCGCAGCATTATTTGGGCCCTTGTTGCCTCCTGACTAGTTCCTTGGGGGTTGGCCACTTGGACGGTTAGCGGGGGCTGAAGGGCGGGGTGGTTGCATCTGCTGGCGTGGGGGTTGCATTGGCTGGCGTGGTGGCTGCTGCTGCCGCTGGTGCATCTGCTGGTTGTAGGGAGTGGGTGGCCTGTAGCTGGAGTTGGGAAACCTCTGTCCCGAGTAGTTCATGGGACGAGTCATATGAGTTGTAGGCGGAGGGTTGAGACGGGGGCGTACATTTCTGCTGGAGGCATGTGCTGCTAAAGTCAACTTCCTCTTTCTTTCATCATCATCCAGTTCCTTCTTAGTCCTCTCCACTTCAAAAGCTTTGTCAACTAATTTCTGGAAGTCACCGTAGTCGCTGGAAGACATGGCGAACTTTAACTCTTTGTCCAACCCATTCTTGAAGCGGAATTGCTTCTTGGCGTCGGTATCCACGTCTGTTGGGGCATAGCGGGATAGCTGGGTGAAGGCATTCAGGTAGGCCCTCACAGTCATACGGCCTTGCTTTAGCATTAGGAACTCTTCACGCCTGGCTTGTATCTCTCCTTCAGGTACGAAGTGATTGCGGAAGTTGGTTCGGAATTCTTCCCATGTAATATTTTCCGGGTCCCGGTGGGCTTCGGTGAAGGCGGTCCACCAGTCAGCTGCTGGTCCTTGAAGTTGATGGGAGGCTAGTAGCACTTTCTCCCTTCCTTCACAGTGGATGAGCCTCAGCTTGCTATCAATGGTACGGAGCCAATCATCGGCGTCCATGGGTTCGGTAACGGTGGCAAAAGTGGGTGGATGGGTGTTCAGGAAGTCCCTAAGGAAGGACCTAGGTGGAAAAGGTGGTGGTGGCGGAAGGTTGTAGTTTGGTGGTGGTGGGGGTGGGGCTTGTTGCAAGTTGGTGACAATTTGGGTGAGGTTGTTAAGCAACTGGGTCTGAAGAGCCATCATCTGTTGCATTTGTTGAGAGGCTGGGGCTCCTCGAGCACCCCTTGCATTCCATCCAGGGACACCTCCAAGTTCTTCATCCAGAGGTGGGTTACCACGACCACGACCTCTACCTCTACCTCGTCCAGCCATCTGTGATAGAGAAGTTCATTGAGGTCTTAGAATAATAGATGAGATGGGAAAGGATACACTAGGGTAACACGGTCCCAACTACATGCATCAAGGGTAATAGATATAAAGCAAGTTCATTAATCAACTAGTGTGGAGGTGGACAAGATGCCTAAGCATTCCACCACTCACACGACACCTAAACAAGACTAAAGACATGGATGTGGACAGGATGCCGAAGCATTCCACAACTCATGTCGCACCCAACACACACAACATGAAGCAAACTACTAGCATAACAACATAAACGACACAACTCAAGACTAAGGAGGGCGCAGCTACACGCTCCTACAAACTAAGGATAACTGTCCTGAGTCGTCCAGCGGGGAAACGAGTCCACTCCTACTCGTCGGAGTCCTCCTCAACCTCCATCTCCGGGTCTTCTTCTTCTGAGTCTTCCCTTGAGTTCTCGGGGAAGTTCATGCGGCGATCCGGAGAGTTCGGGTCCCAAGGCTCCACGTCTGAAGCGTACTGCGGAGAGTTAGGATCAACTCCAGTGATCCTCGTGTAGCGTCGTCGAAGTCGCTCGTAGCGGTCGACCAAGTCCCTGCTGTCCTGCAGCTCCTGCTGACAACGCTGGAGTCGCGAAGACAACTCCACAACGTCGTCCACCAGCCTCTCGCACTGGGGGTGAGTCAAGCGTCCCTCGACGTCACGTCCAGTGAAGCCGGCTGTGCCACTAGGGCGCTGAGGGGTGTACGCGTGCTCCGTGCACCCAAGAAGGAACCTGTGGGCGTGGCTCCAGTAGGTGGTCGCCTCCCACGTGGCGTCCTCCTCAGCTGCACGCTGGGAGCTCCTCCAGGCCGGAGAGAAGTGCGAGTGCAGCAACTCCGAGTCGTAGTAGACGACCAGCTGAGAAGTCCACTCCAGCTCACCAGTATAGGGTGCAAAGACCCTAGTGGTGTGGTAGACTAAGCGGACACGGTACTCACGGTACCCCACAGCTCGAAGAAGAGAACGAAGACGGACGCGCATCCTCGAAGCAGCACCCCCGTTGGAGAGCAGCGTCGTCTCCCTCCGGGGTGTGTGAGGTGCGGAGCGACTGGCTAGGGCGTGCTGAGGAACACGACCTCCAGTCGACTTACGGGCCGTCTGCTTGGTTCGCGCCATCTACAAACATTTGAAAAGAAGAGAGTGAGATTAATAATTAATAAATCAAGTTAGAATAAAAACAAATAAGCAAAGCAAGGTAAGAAGCACAAGGGTTGAGATGGAGAGCACAAAGTTTTGGAAATACTATTTCATATGAAAATAGTATAGTCCTTAATTTTCGGCCATTTCTAACTAGGCTTGCGTCCTACGGGCAACACGGCTCTGATACCACTTTGTCACGCCCGATCATCATAAGATGAACAGACGCTAATCACATGTACGCCAGGATCAGTTGAATCGTACATGCGTCGACGAAAGTGAAATACCATTACATTGCCATGTTCGAAATACATAAAATAATCTTACAGGACGACCCGAAGGTCTACAAATACACACCACAACTATTTACAACACTAAACAGTTCAACACTACAGAAAAACAAGATAGGAAAGTGGGGCTTCATATCCACAGGCAGCCGTTGCGCGTGAGGTCGCCAGCCTAGACCAAATCCTCCGGGTTGACGTAGAAGTCCTCCGGTGCAGCTTCTTCTTCTTCATACTCTAAAGGAGAATTAAACGCTTGAGTACATAGAGTACTCAGCAAGTGCGGGAAGAGAATGACATGATTGGCTAGGGCAAGGAAAGGCCAAATATGGCTTAGCACTATGCTTAGAACCTATCCTTAGCTTCCAATTATCACTATCATAATTCATTAAATAATCCACACATGATTAATGCTAATGAAAGTACTTGAATCATAATGAATCATCATTTCCCAACCATATACTAATTATGAACTGGCCCCAAGCCGCTCTTGTCCGTGAGCACGGCTGTCATGACAGTTTTACCAAATCTCTGCAGAGAGTGTACCCTTTCCCCACAAGCAGTGATTTCATCCCCTGTTGCCAGGTGGACTAAGTGAACCTCCCTGATTGCTCGTGGTAGCTAACCACATTACACACTTCCTTTGGTGTGAGGCCAGGAGATCACAACATGGTCTTTACAAAGGTACTCCCGATTAGTGCTAGCCCTCTAAAGTTTTCACCACTGAGGATTCTCGGAGTAACCCTCCGCCCCAGAGCCCCCTCTTGAGCCTTGCGGTTCCAAGAGCGGATCACCCGACTCATTCCCCGCACCATCCAACCACTAGCAGTTCATCGGGAGAAACCTAATTAATTTACCAAGCTGCCCCATCTCAGTCTCGTGGTGGTACTATAAAGCTTAGTGGCTTCCTCCATAAACCGGTCCTTAGAATCCGGTGGTAACAAACCCCAATCCCGGGTCTCGTGCACAATGCACCATACCAAAACTAACCAACCACCAGATTCCTATCCACTAACATTATGTATATTCATCACCAAATTAAAGTAACCATAAAGTTGAGCATAGAACATTTGTATGGTATCCCAATCCCAACATCTAAGCATGGCTAAGCATAAATAAAGCCTATCTACTTCCCACCCCATTTCAGGTAACAAGGAATTATATGGAACAGGGCATGTAAACATGAAGTAGGACATCAAATTAATTAGCATGCAACTAGCTAAATCCCTAGAATTGGTACAAGATGGTCAAGGGCACTTGCCTTCGTTGGAGACTTGAGAATTGACGAAGTCTTGGTCTTGGAAGTTGAGGTTAGGGTCGTAGAACGACTCTAGATATATGCCCAAGCAATGGCAAGAATAGAATAAAGCTAAATAAGTAAAGGCACACAAAACAATACATCACACATACACATAAGCACAAAATTCTACACTAATGCGTCCCTACGAGGTATTTATCATTTAACATGGCCAAAGTATGCATTTTATATTTTTCCTATAATTTTGGGATTTTATTATAGCCTAAAACCATTTTTATTGATTTTTCTATAGCAAAAATGTATTTTAAAACCTTTATATTTAATTATTCCAGGGACCAAATATATTTTATCTGAGCACTACAATTAATTCACAGCATAAAATAGTTTATAACAATTTTTCATAACATTCCTACACTTAATTACCATTTTTATCTAATTTCTATACCTCAAATACAATTAAAAACCCTATTCTGCAAATAAATAAAAGTCCAAGGGCTAAATAAATAGTTTTCTACACTGTACAGGGTCTAAATACATTATTCTACAAAATTACAGGGGTTAGAATGCTTAATTAAATGATTAAAACCAATTTTTAGGGTTCCAGGGGCTAGTCTGTGAATTCTGGGGGCTAGATTCGAATTACAGAGAAGCTCCGGGGGTAGCAATGAAGTTCCCAGGGGCTTAGGTGCAATTCCGGCGGCGGGAAAAGTGCTTTGAATGCAGGCCGTTGAATCTCAGATGGACGGCTAGGATTTTATGAAGCGAACCGGTACTGGGTTCTAATCTCAGTCGTTGGGGGCTAACCGACGGCTCACAGGGGGCCACGTCGACTCTAACCGGCGTCACAGCGGTGCGCGGCGGCGCCCGACGGCCGACGGCGGCGCTCTCGCCGGAGTTGGCCCAAACGGTGATTCTTACGTCAATTCTATGCGCCAAGGACATGAACCGAGAGAGGGGGAGTAGGGGAACTCACCTAGGGGAGTGTCGGGGCACAAAATCGATCGGAAGACGGTCGGCGACGAGGAATGGCGGCGGTGCTCGTCGGAGTTCAGCGATCCGGCGTTGCAGTGGCAATTCACCCGAGCAACCACGTCCGGCGCGTCCCTGGTGAAGCGGCGATCACGTCAGGCCAAGAAAATGGGGAGGAGGGGGGCTATGGCGACGGGAACGCGAGTGCCGAGGGATCTCACCGGCGATGAAGGCTAGGGTTGGAGAAAGCTCGGGGTAGGGGGAAAAATGAAGGCGCCGGTTCCTTTATGGCGCGGAGAGGGGGGGCGGTCTCGATGGGCGCACGAAAACTGCCGGGGAGAGTGGAATCGGGGGAGGAAACGTGGGCGCGGGGGTTGGGGTTCGACGTGGGCGCGGCGGTTGTGCGGGGCGCGGGAGAGGGAGGTGGCGGTTGGGAGAGATGACGGGTGGGTCCCGCTCGGCAGTGGGAGAGAGAGGAGGGGAGGGTGCGGTTGGGCTGGCGGGGGGAGAAAAGGGGATTGGGCCAGGGAGGAGAAATGGGCCCAAAAGGGGTTTAATTCCTTTTTCTTTTTCTTTTTCATTTTCTCTTCTTTTGATTTGAATTCAATTCAAATTTAAACGTTTGCTACTCGATTGAACACCAAAAATTCACCCAAAATGCATGGTACAATGATCAAGGGTTTGAGAAAATTTTGTACATAAAATACGAGTGTTACAGAATTTCACATGCCTCATTTTATCATGTCTCCAACAGCGAACTCAAAC
This sequence comes from Tuctoria greenei, assembly GCA_036927565.1. Classification (NCBI taxonomy): domain Eukaryota; kingdom Viridiplantae; phylum Streptophyta; class Magnoliopsida; order Poales; family Poaceae; genus Tuctoria; species Tuctoria greenei. Next base: position 203,957,789 of record JAYESD010000005.1, on the reverse strand, counting down.
TAAAAACACAAATTCAGTATCTGCATTCCTCCCTGCCTGCACCATTGCTGTCGGAGCATTGCACCCACACTCGCCGCCCTCCACCGTGTCGATCTGCACCAACACGTTGCCCATTGGCAAGCTAGCTGTCGTGCCCAACCTGGTAATGATCAGTGTCGAGTTGCTGCTGCCTAGGGACGATTGCTTGAGGAGGAGAACAATGACGATGAGAGGCTGACGAATTGGGCATTCCCGCCGGCGAGCTTGACGCGGGTGGGCGAGGCAGAGAGTTAGTGTGCGGCTGATAGAACAAGGCTGCTTGGTCTTCTCGTGGTCGCCTTCGCCATGAGAGAACGCTGAAGGATCAAGACGTCCGGCGGTGGAGTCGAGCTTCAAATCAGGCGTGGAGACGGCCCTCTGTGAACTCCGCAAGTTCCCAAAGAACTGTCGCGACTCACCAATTTCGCTGCCGACTGGGGGAGCGAGGCAGCAGCACGAGAGACAGGGGCAGTGAGGCGGCGGCGCGCGAGGCGATGTAGAGCGGCGGCAATAGGCGAGGCGGGGAAGATGGGGACTAGAGCGAGGCGGCGGCGGCGGCATGTGAAGGCGGGGAGGGCAGTGGCGGCGGCGGCTGGCGCGGCGGGGAAGATGGGGACTAGAGCGAGGCGGCGGCGGCGGCATGTGAAGGCGGGGAGGGCAGTGGCGGCGGCGGCTGGCGAGGCGGGGGAGCGATTGCGGGAGCTTCGCCTCGGGGTCGGAGGGCGGGGCGAGGAAGACGATCGAGGAGGATGCATCGGCCGCCTGGAGTCGGCTTTTTTGCGGATCCGGGAACCACCTGAGGCAAAATGAAGGTGTATGATGGGTCATCCATTGGAGGGTGAAAAAGAGGATGGGGAGAGGCATTTGAAGGATGTGAGTCATTTTGCCTCTTTGTTGGAGACAGTCTTTGACTCCTTTTAGCAGTGATTCTCATACACAATCAAAAAAGTTGTATCAAATACTGTTTAAATATTGTTTTTCAGAAGAAGCGATTCTTGAATGATATTATGAAGTGATTATTTGAAATGAACTAAGGGGTTGGGAGCTGAAAAATTAGCTTCTCCTGATCTTGTGAAGTGATTCTCTGTCCTGATTCTAATAGTTTATTATAAGGAATCATAAAGAATCACTTTCAGTCACAAAATCACTTCATCAAAGAATCAAAAGTGAATCTAGAGAATTAGCTTTTTGGGGTTGTGCCAAAGGGAGCCTTAGCATGGTCAAAATTTCAAGACGAATTGCAGACTTGTACTACGATGTAGATGATGAGTTAAGTTCCGGTCTTCTTTTTCATTTAGGTTATTGTCATCTTCTTACAGGTTAATACAAATGCAAACACTCGTAGTTTATTGTCTATAACAAGGCGATGATAACTAGATGACTAAGTACACGACTGTGGATCGAACTTTATTCGTAAGCGAGTCTCAAGTTCGATACTCATGAATTTCTTTATACTGTGTCTGCATTTACTATTTAAAATTCAGCTTGAAATTCACTCTCATCGGGAATCAAAATCAGAATCTGAGTAGTGTTACTCAGTGTACTTAACCACTAGGTTAAACTCTCTTTTGCTTTCAACACCTATAAAATCTTCATATTAATAGCAACATCAATACGGTGTGGATTGTTTCACTCCCAGTGTCCGTTGTTTTAGAAAGATGGACATATATTGTATGGATGCCTTTTTACTATCTAGGTACAGTAAGTCGTCTGCTTTTAGATATCCATACTGTCAGTAGCGTTCGTGTCGTCGGGTGAAAGATGTTGCATCATTCCATCTGTTATTCGATTGTTGGTCTCGATTTTCCATACAAAATAGGTCACTTTTATTCTTATATAATATTATGTGTGAGCTTCTCCTTTTGAGTTTTCGAAAAAAATCTTCATATAAAACAGAATAAGAAAATTACCCACCATCATCATAATCAATAAATTAACTAAAAAATACTCTATATGCTTTCGAAATCAACTGACATCCCCATTATAAAAATGTAAGATGTCTGCAGATAAATTAACCAGTAAACACTACTTCCATTAACTAAATAATTATGTCTGCAGATATGTAGTAGAAACAGAAGTTAATGAGATACCTAAGATAACATAACATGTAGTTAGATTATAGTTACTATTTATATGTAAAAACAGCACGCTATCATTCGCAAAAATGTAAATAATTTGTATATTTATACAATTTCTTATTGCCATGCCACGCTACCTCACATCACGATCTGGCTTTGCTCCAATTGAAGCTCCAAACAATGTTACACTAAGCTCTGTCCTTTGCAATGGTGGATGACATACAAGACTTGTTTTTTTCTTTTGTCTTTCGAACATTGAAATATGTGTCAGCAACTGTATGTATAACTTGGTATGTCATATGTGTGAAGTAGGGAGACAAGTTGTAAATACACGAGCATGATATAATGCTCGTGTGTTACAACTTGATTCTCTACTTCACATATATGACATATCGAGTTACACATACAGTTGCTGACACATATTCCAAAGTTCAGAAGACGAAGAAACAAGTCTTGTATGCCACCCACCATCACAGAGGACAGAGCGTGTGACGTTCATCCACCGGTTGCCCGTCTCACGACGCCTCCGCGACGCTCTCGACCTTGGGCACGTCGACGGGGAACTGGTGCACCTCGTCCATCCACGGGTTGCCGCCGGCCTTCTCGGTGGCCGGGTCGATGGTGCGCAGCGCGCGCCACACGGCGCTGTTGCACTTGAACCCGGAGCCGAACGCGATCTGCCACGCGCGGTGGCCGCGGCGCACGCGGCCCTTGGCCTCGGTGTAGGCGAGCTCGTACCAGAGCGAGCTGCTGGACGTGTTCCCCCAGCGGTACAGCGTCATCCGCGACGGCTCCATGTGCCAGCCGGTGAGGCCCAGGTTGTCCTCGATGGTGTCCAGCACGGCGCGGCCCCCGGCGTGGATGCAGAAGTGGTCGAACGCCATCTTGAAGTCCGGGATGTAGGGCCGGGTCCGGAGGCCGAACACCTTGCGCCCGACGAGGGAGGCCAGGAACATGAGCTGCTCCGACATGGGCAGCACCAGCGGGCCCAGCGTGGTGATGTTGCTCTTGAGCGCCTCCCCGGCCACCGCCATCAGGTCCTTGGACAGCGCCACGCCGACGCGGCCGGACGCGTCCTCCTCCTGGAACACGCAGCGGTAGGCCCGGTCGTCCGCGCCGTGGTGCGTGCGCACCGTGTGAACCAGCTGGTACTTGGCGCGCCGCCGGTCGCGGTTCGTCAGCAGCACCGCCGCGCCGCCCATCCGGAACAGGCAGTTGGACATGAGCATCGACCGGTTGTTGCCCCAGTACCAGTTCAGCGTGATGTTCTCCATGCTCACCACCAGCGCGTACGTGTCCCGGTGCACCTGCACGCATGCATCATCATCATCATTATCAGCGTCGGACGAGGAGCTTCAATTCGTCGTCAACCTCCTGACCGTTCCAGAGCGATACTACCCAACCACTAGTATTTAACGACACGCTTATTATTATTCATCATTTCCGTTTTCAGGTAGCTAGTCGTCTCCGTCAATGGCTAGGGCAGAGGCTCCCAGGCCGCCTGAACAGCATTGATATGGACTTGCGACCAACAGGTCGCCATTAACGTGAAATGGACCTGCCCTGGCGGGAGGAGGAAGGAGAAGCAGTCTTAAAATCATGGATGTGATGGTCACGGATTGGGTCACGTACGTGGTTGTTAATGATGAACAGGTGCTGATAGGTGGGGGTGACATGATCTATTAATCATTTTGGAAATATATCCTCTGACATGAGCAGATTTTGTCTGAGAAACGAGATGGTTTGTTGTTGGAGTTCCCAAATGGAAAGATATAATATACTCCCTCCTTCCCATATTAGTTGTCGTTAGAACAACTTTTCTAATTCAAAAATGAATTAAAAGAGTTGTCCTAACGACAACTAATATGGGAAGGAGGAGTTGTCCTAACGACGATTAATATAGAAAGGGGGGACGATTAATATAGAAAGGGGGGAGTACTGTACAAAATAGCTCGTATTTCAAATTGTATACAAACTTCTTATTTACTGCATGCAAAAAATTGAACACATGTTGCCAATTTTAAATGGTGAAAGCTTTGATAGGAGTAGTTTTGTACTAATATATAGTTGAGCTTTTAAATGGTTTCTGGTCATGGGCAAACAGACAGTGAAACAGGAGAAAAGCTTGACCCACGGATCGGGACCGTCCATACTCGGACCATCGGTACACGCAGCCGCCGGCAACTTACAGCTGCGGTTGCTGAACCACTCGGCTCCAGCTACCGAATGCTCTGTATGATCGCAAAAAAACTGAAGCTCAAGTTAATTACCTGGAGGAGCTGCTTGGCGAGGTCGATGGAGATGAGCCCGGCGCTGCACCCCATGCCGCCGAGGTTGTAGCTGGCGACGTTCCCGCGGAGCTTGTAATGGTTGACGATCATGGCGGACAGCGACGGCGTCGGGTTGAAGAGGCTGCAGTTGACGACGACGATGCCGATGTCCCGCGCGCGGACGCCGGTCTTGGCGAGCACCTGGTCGATGGCGCCGAACATGACGGCCTCGGCCTCGGCGCGCGCCTCCGCCATGCACGGGTTGGGCGGCGAGTTGAGCACCGCCGCGGGGAAGTAGGTCGCCTGCCCCAGCCCCGACCGCTCCAGGATCTTGCGCTGGAACGCCAGGTTGTCGTCGGTGAACACCCCCGCCGCGGCCGACTGCCGCATGAACCTCTCCCGCGTGACCGTGTGCTCGGGTCCCGGCTTGTAGCACGCGAAGTCCAGCAGGTACACCGGCCGCGGCCGCCGCATCAGGTACGCGGTCGCGAGGACGGCGACCAGGCCCGCCAGCGCCGCGGCGAGCGCGAGGTTGGCGTTGACGACCGCGGCGTGTGCGGCGGCGAGGTCGGACGCGGTGAGGCGGGAGGCGCGCAGCGCCAGGGCCGCCGCCGCCGGGGCGAGCAGGATGTACAAGGCGTTGGACACGGCCAGGTGGTACGCCAGCTTGAGGCGGCCCGGGCCGTGGGAAGGCCGCGCCTTCTTCTTCTTCTTCGTGTCAGTGCCGGCGGCCGTGGTGGTTTCTTCGCTGGTCATGGTGTAAGACCGACGGCGGAGAGGATGAGAGCTGTCGTCGTCGGAGGCGGTGCTCTGGCCTTGGAGAGGTGGAGCACGCTCGGAGGTGGGACTTGGATAAATAGCACCGTGGCACCGTGCTGCCGCGGGGAAAATGACGAATACGAAGAAGAGAACGAAGGTTGTAGCTAGGCGCGGGGCGTGTTGGTGCAACCACCGGAGCCACCATTAAGACGGTCGCCGCGAGGCCTCGCGATGGAGGGTACCCATCCTCGCTTTGACCGGACGCGTTGGACCTCTCTCTCGTGTCGTCGTCTTCGTCTGCCCAACCGTTTCCGCCAACCAACTGACGATCTGAATTCAATGGCTCCCTGCCTGCCTGAGCCTGGCTGCCTGCTCTCGTATCTTTCGCAGCAGCTGCAGGTTCTCAGCCATGGAATTCATCAGGTGGGCTACCTACCTACCTACCTGAGGGACGTGCAGATCCAACGCCCTGCTGCGTGCTCTGCTCTTCTCTGCTTTCGGGGGAAAGCAAGCGATCTGCCTTTCCGGTTTCCACGCACAGATCGTATCCATAGGAGAGGATCGGAGGCCCGTATCTACGTCGTCGTCGTCGTCTTCCTCTAGCCTTCTTCGCCGGGCACCGTCCCAACTAAACGAACCTCTTTATTATTCCAGTTCCCTGTGCAATCAACGGACAACGAAGCCGATGATGCTGCCTTTTCGCTACTACTAGTAGTTCGTGTGGCCTTGTCGTGCTGCCGTGTGCTGGCTTCAGTTCGAGGCTTGTATTCCGTGCAGCTGTAGCAGCAGCTGCATGGGCGCACGTACGTGCGGTGTCGTGTCGGAATCGTGGTTATGGCTAAAAAACTCTCCGCGTGCAACGCGTGTGTGGAGCCAGTTGATCGATGGTCAGGTAAGGATAGATCGTGTCAGAGTCAGAGGTGTGGGTGGCTCATCGATCGCTGACTGCTGCAGAGGCCAGGGAGGGATCTAGCTAGCTGCTAGTACTATCTCACTTTCACTTTCACCTAGCGCTCCCTCGTTTCCACTTTCCAGCCTCACTCTCACTCTCTCACTGGACGAGCACGACGCATACTCAATTCATCCATCCATCCATGGCGACGACCTCGAGGAAGGCACTCATGCTGTGCGGCGACTACACGGAGGACTACGAGGCCGCCGTCCCGCGGTGAGCGAGGAGCGGCGCGGCCACAACTTCGTGCTGACCGCGGACTGGGCCGACGTGCGCGCCGACGACTACGACTGCGTCGTCGTCCCCGGCGTCCGCGCGCCGGAGCTGCTGGTGACCCACGCTTCGGCGGTGGCGCTCGTCAGGGAGTTCGCGGACACGGGGAAGCCGGTGGCCAGCATCGACCTGCATGGCCACCTGCTGCTCGCCACGGCCGGACTGCTGATGGGCAAGAGGTGCGCGTGCCGGGTGCCGATGCGGGCGATGTAACATCCATAAAATATGTAACAAAATTTGATCAAACTATAGTGCATTGTGTGTTGCATTTTTGTGTGAATTTTTGAAGTTCAAACGTGTAGCAAATGATTTAAGTTTGAATTTGAATTCAAATCAAAAGAAAAGAAATAAAAAAGAAAAAGAAAAAGGATAATATCCCCTGTTGGGCCAAATCTTCCCCCGCCCAATTCTCTTTCCCTCTCCCGCGGCCCAACCCCTCCCCACTCCCTCTCTCCCTCTCTCTGCCAGGCGGGGTCCGCCTGTCATCCCTCCCAGAGAGCAACCGCCTCCCTTTCCTTCCCGCGCCGCGCCACTTTGCACCCCTCCCTCCAACCGCTCTCCCCGCGCCAATTTCCCCCGGGGAAACTGCCCCACGCACGCGTCATCAACCGCCACCGCTTCCCCCCGCTATAAACTCCCCCCCTCCCCCTCTCTTTCTTCTTCCCCGCGCGCTAACCCTAACTGACGGCCATCCTCGGTGAGTCGTGCGTGTTCCCGACGAACCAGCGATCACCTCACCCCTCCATCCCCTCTAACCTCTTCGCCGTGTCGTCAGGAGCCCGCCGAACAAGGTTGTGCAGAGAGATCGCCAGGGAATCATCAAGGTCGACGAGCACCGACGCTAACCGCCGCCATTCGTCACCGACCCCTCTCCGGCCGATTTCGCGCCCCGATACTCCCCTAGGTGCGTTCCCCTACTCCTCCTCTCTCGTTTCATGCAAGTAGCGCGTAGAATTGACATAGAATTCGCCGGTTTGGACAACTCCCGAACGGCGTTCTAAATCTCGTGCGTTCACTTCAGATCCAACAGCCCACATTCAAATCCCCTTTCCCGCCTCCACTTTTACACCGCAGCCCCCCGGAAATTTGTCAGCTACCCCCTAACCTTTGCTGGAATTCAGATCTAGCCCCTGAATTTAGCAAACTAGCTCCTGGACTCTCTAGAATTGTATTTAATCAGTTAAATAGTCAATCTAACCCCTGGAAATTTATAGAATTGTGGATTTAGCCCCTATACAGTGTAGAAAACTTATTAATCAGTCCTTGGACTTTTATTTAATTGCCGAATATTGTTTTTAGGTGTATTTAATGTGTAGAAATTAGATAAAAATGGTGAATAAATATAAAAACAGTAGGAAAAATTGTATAAAATGTTTTTATGCTGTACTTAATTTGTAGAGTTCAAATAAAATATAGTTTGACCCTAGAAAATTTATTAAAAATGTTTAAAATACATTTTGGCCATAGAAAATTCTATAAAAATGATTTTTGGCCATGAATAAATCCTAAAAATGTAAGATAAATATAAAATGCATATTTTAGCTATGTAAAATAATAAATACCTCGTAAGGACGCATTAGTATAGAGTTTTATGCCTATGTGTATGTTTGATGTCATGTGTTGTGTGCTATTTACTTATTTTAGCCTTTATTTCTCTTTGCCATGCTTGGGCAATATATTTAGAGTCGTGCTATAACCCCAATTTTAATCTCCAAGACCAAGACTTCACCAACAACCAAGTCTTCGACGAAGGCAAGTGCCCTTGACCATCTTGTACCAATTTTAGGATTTTAGTTAGATGCATGCTAATTGAATTGATGTCCTATTTCATGTTTCATGCCTTGTTCCATATAATTCCTTGTCACCTAATGTGGGTTGGGAAGTAGATAGGTAATTAATTATGCTTAGCCATTGCTTAGACATTGGGAATGGGTTTACATACAATTGTGACATGTTAAACTATTTGATTACTTTAAATGTGGTGGATACACAATAGTAGTGGATAGGAATTTGGTGGTTGGATAGATTTGGTATGATGCAGTTTGCACGAGACCCGGGATTGGGTTTGGTACCACCGGATTCTAAGGACCGGTTTATGGAGGAAGCCACTAAGCTCTATAGTACCACCACGAGACTGAGATGGGGCAGCTTGGTCAATTAATTAAGTTTCTCCCGATGAAATGCTAGTAGTTGGATGGTGCGGGGAATGATGCAGGGGTACTGCTCTGGGAACCGCAAGGCTCAAGAGGGGGCTTTGAGGCGGAGGGTTACTCTGGGAATCCTCAGTGGTGGAAACCTTAGAGGGCTAGCACTAGTCGAGAGTACCTTTGTAAAGACCATGTTGTGATCTCCTGGCCTCACACCAAAGGAAGTGTGTAATGTGGTTAGCTACCACGGGCATCCAGGGAGGTTCCCTTAGTCCACCTGGTAACAGGGGATGAAATCACTGCTTGTGGGGAAAGGGTACACTCTCTGCAGAGATTTGGTAAAACTATCATGACAGCCGTGCTCACGGACAAGAGCGGCTTGGGGCCAGTTCATAATTAGCTTATGGTCGGGAAATGGTGGTTATTTATGATTCAAGTTACATTCATCATCTTTAATTAAGTGTTGAATTACTTCTTGAATTATGATATTGATAAATGAAAGCTAAGGTTAGGTTCTAAGCATAGTGCTTAAGCCATAATTGGCCTTCCCTTGCTTTAGCCAATCATGTCATTCTCTTCCCACACTTGCTGAGTACTCTATGTACTCAAGCGTTTACTTTTCCATTAGAATATGAAGAAGAAGCAGCACCGGAAGACTTCATCGTCAACCCGGAAGACTTGGGCTAGGTTGGAGATCCTCCGCGCGACTGCCTGTGGAGATGGAGCCATTCTCGTCTATTTAGCTTTTCACTGTAGTTTGATCTTTGTGAACTCTTTAGATGTTGTACATAGGTTGTGGTGTATTTGTAGACCTTCGGGTCGTGTTGTAAGACTATTTATGTATTCGAACATGGCTATGTAATGGTATTTCACTTTCGTCAACGCATGTACGATTCAACTGATCCTGACGTACATGTGGTTAGCGTCTGTTCATCTTTACGATGACCAGGCGTGACAAAGTGGTATCAGAGCCATGTTGCCCGTAGGACGCAAGCCTAGTTAGAAAATGGTCGAAAATAAGGACTATACTATTTTCTTATAAAATAGTATTTCCAAAACTTTGTGTTTCCCATCTCAACCCTTGTGCTTCTTATCTTGTTGTGCTTATTGTTTTAATTCTAACTTAATTTATTGATTATTGATCTTACTCTCTTCTTTTCAAATGTTTGTAGATGGCGCGCACCAAGCAGACAGCGCGTAAGTCGATTGGGGGTCGTGTTCCTCACCACGCCTTAGCCAACCGCTCCGCACCTCACACACCCAGGAGGGAGACCGTGCTGATCTCTTCTGGACGTGTTGTTCCGAGGATGCGTGCCCATCTTCACTCTCTTCTTCGGGCAGTGGGATACCGTGAGTACCGTGTCCGCTTCGTCTACCACACCACCAGGGTCTTTATACCCTCTCCTGGTAGACTGGAGTGGTTTTCTCAGTTGTCCATCTACTATGACTCAGAGCTGCTGCACTCACACTTCTCTCCGTCTTGGAGGAGCTCCCAGCGTGCGGCTGAGGAGGATGCTACGTGGGAGGCGACTACCTACTGGAGTCACGCCCACAGGTTCTGCCTCGGGTGCACGAAGCACGCCTTCACCCCTCAGCGCCCTAGTGGCACAACCGACTTCACTGGACGTGACGTCGAGGGGCCTCTGCACCACGCTCAGTGCGAGAGGCTTGTGGACGACGTTGTGGAGTTGTCTTCACGACTCCAGCGTTGTCAGCAGGAGCTTCAGGACAGCAGGGACCTTGTTGACAGCTACGAGTGACTTCGATGATGCTATGCGAGGATCACTGCAGCCGATCCGAACTCTCCTCAGTACGCTTCGGACGTTGAGCCGTGGGACCCGAACTCTCCAGATCGTCGTGAGAACTCGCCCGTGAGATTGGGGGAGGACACGGAGGAGGAGGATCCCGAGGAGGAGACCGAGGAGGACTCCGACGAGTAGGGGTAGACTTGTTACCCTGTTGGACGACTCAAGACACCTACTCTTAGTATGTAGGAGCGTGTAGCTGCGCCCTCTCTAGTCTTGAGTTGTATTATCTATGGTATTGTATTAGTTTGCTTTATGTTGTGTGTGTGCGACGTGAGTTGTGGAATGCTTCGGCATCCTGTTCACATCCACGTCATTTGTATATAGGCTTGTTAGTGTGTCGTGCGAGTTGTGGAATGCATTAGCATCCTGTCCACATCCGCACTAGTTGATTAATGAATTTGCTTGCTATATATATATATATATATATATATATATATATATATATATATATATATATATATATATATATATATATATATATATATATATGTTTCCCTTGATGCATGTAGTTGGGACCATTTACCATAGCGTACCCTTCTATATCTTATTTATTGTTCTAAAGTTTCAATGATTCCCTATACAGATGGCTGGAAGAGGTAGAGGTAGAGGTCGTGGGAGGGGTGTTGTACCCCAAGAGGAAGGACTTGGAGGCGTGCCAGGATGGAATGGTAGGGGTGCTCGAGGAGCCCCAGCAGCGCAGCAAATGCAGCAGATGATGGCCATTCAAACCCAACTGCTCAACAACCTCACCTAGATTGTCACCAACCTACAACAAGCCCCACCACCACCACATTACAACCTTCCGCCACCACCACCTTTTCCACCCATATCCTTTCTAAGGGACTTCCTTAACACACATCCACCCACCTTTGCCACAGTCACTGAATCAATGGATGCTGATGATTGGATCTGAACGGTTGAAAGCAAGTTGAGGCTCATACAATGTGAAGGAAGAGAGAAGGTACTATTAGCCTCTCATCAACTCCAAGGACCGACAGCTGACTGGTGGACTGCCTTCACTGAAGCCCACCAGGATACGGAGAACATTACTTGGGAAGAATTCAGAACCAATTTCCGCAATCAGTTTGTGCCTGAGGGAGAAATACAAGCAAGACATGAAGAGTTCCTTATGCTAAGGCAAGGCCGTATGACTGTGAGGGCCTACTTGAATGCATTCACCCAGTTATCCCGTTATGCCCCAACCGATGTGGATACTGACTCCAAGAAACAATTCCGTTTCAAGAATGGACTGGACAAGGAGTTGAAGTTTGCCATGTCTTCCAGCGACTACAGCGACTTTCAAAAGTTGGTTGACAAAGCTTTTAAGGTGGAGAGGACTAAGAAAGAACTGGATGATGATGAAAGGAAGAGGAAGTTGGCTCTGAGCCATGCCTCTAGTAGCAATGTACGCCCCCGTCTTAACCCCCAGCCTACAAACCAGATGACTCGTCCTATGAACTACTCGGGACAGAGATTTCCAAACTCCAACTACAGGCCACCCACTCCCTACAATCGGCAAATGCGCCAGCAACAACAGCCTCCAAGCCAGCCAATGCAACCCCCTCGCCAGCAGATGCAACCCCCTCGCCCTTCAGCTCCAGCTAACCGTCCCAACGTTCAACCCCCAAGAAATCAATCAGGAGGTAACAAGGGCCAGAAAAATGCCGCGGGAGTTCAATGCTACAAATGTGGAGAATGGGGACAGTACTCCAACGGTTGCCCAAAGAAGCAACAGAACCCACCTGGACGTGTCAATCCTGTGACTTTGGAGCAAGCACAGGAAGCACCTGATGTGGTGATCGGTACGTTTTCTGCAAATTCCCACCCTGCCACAATATTGTTTGATTCGGGTGCTACACATTCATTTATATCCAAAGATTTCATAAAGAAGCATGACATGGTAGTTGCATTCTTGAATCGGCCATTGTTGATAAACTCTCCTGGAGGAGAGATGGTGGCAAGGCATCTATGTCGTAAAGTGAATATAAACATAAGGGGGTAGTCTTTTGGGCCAACCTAATAGTGTTGGACTCACAAGGATTAGACATCATTCTGGGAATGGACTGGATGACAAAGAATCAAGGAGTAATTCATTGTGCAACTAGGACAGTTTGCTTAACACACCCGGATGACACTACAGTGAAGTTCAAGCCAGATCAGACACAAGAGGCAGTTGTACAACTTAACCATCTTGAGAGTACAGAAGGCATCAGGGTTGTGAGTGAGTTTCCGGATGTATTCCCAGATGACTTACCAGGTATGCCCCCTGATCGAGAGATTGAGTTTGTCATTGAATTAGTACGTGGAACGACCCCAATATATAAGAGGCCGTATAGAATGGATGCTAAACAACTAGCTGAACTAAAATATCATATTGAGGAGTTATTGGGGAAAGGATATATTCGTCCTAGCTCATCGCCTTGGGGAGCACCAGTTATATCTGTACCTAAGAAGGATGGTACTCAAAGGTTGTGTGTTGATTACCGTGCCTTAAATTCGGTAACAATCAAGAATAAGTACCCACTGCCAAGAATTGAAGATTTATTTGATCAGCTGAGAGGAGCATGTGTGTTCTCTAAGATTGATCTTCGCTTGGATTATCACCAATTGAAGATTAGGCCCTCAGATATTCCCAAGACTGCATTTGTCTCTCGATATGGACTATATGAGTATACAATTGTGTCGTTTGGATTGACCAATGTTTCAGCATATTTTATGTATCTAATGAACAAGGTATTCATGGAATACTTGGACAAGTTTGTAGTGGTGTTCATCGACGACATACTTATCTACTCCAAGACTGAAGAAAAGCATGAGGAGCACATCAGGATGGCTCTACAGAAGCTTCGCCAACACCAATTATATGCCAAACTTAGTAAGTGTGAGTTTTGGCTAAAGGAAGTGTCATTTTTGGGTCATGTCATATCTGAAGGAGGTATAGCAGTGGATCCAGGCAAAGTGGCCAATGTCCTTAAATGGGAAACACCTGAGAGTGTACATGATATACGAAGATTCTTAGGCATGTCTGGTTATTACCGTCGGTTCATCGAGGGATTTTCAAAGATCTCTATACCACTAACCAAGTTGCTTGAGAAAAGAGTTGCTTTCAAGTGGACCCCCGAATGTGAAGTGAGCTTTGCCGAGTTGAAGAAGAGGTTAACCAGTGCACCGGTATTGGTGATGCCTGATATGCAGAAGGAGTTTGTAGTTTATTGTGATGCATCTGGTCATGGTTTAGGATGTGTTTTAATGCAAGGAGGACATGTTGTAGCCTATGCTTCAAGACAGCTTCGGAAACATGAGAGGAATTATCCAACACATGATTTAGAATTGGCAGCTGTTGTCCATGCATTGAAGATATGGAGACATTATTTGATGGGAAAAAGAACTGAGATATACACGGATCACAAGAGCTTGAAGTACATATTCACACAACCAGATCTTAATCTCAGACAACGTCGTTGGTTGGAGTTAATAAATGACTTCGATGTGGGAATCAACTACCATCTAGGAAAGGCTAATGTGGTCGCTGATGCTCTAAGCAGAAAAGGACAATGTAATAATTTGTCAGTACAAGCTTTTCAACCCCAGTTATGTGAAGAATTTGCGAGGTTAAACTTATGTCTAGTATCAAGCATTGAAGCAGTTGCTATGGAAGTGGACTCAACCCTTGAACGTGATATACGAGAAGGACAAAAGAATGATGAGAAGATCAAGGAGATCAAGCAATTAATGAAGAAGGAAAAAGCTCCTAACTTTAGGGAAGATTAGCAAGGAACCCTATGGCTTGGAAGGAGAATTTGTGTTCCAGATATCAAGGAGATTAGAGAGTTGATACTAAGGGAAGCTCATAACTCATCATACTCCATTCATCCCGGAAGCACAAAGATGTATCAAGACCTTAAAGATCGATATTGGTGGCATGGAATGAAATGGGATGTAGCAGAATATGTGGCCATATGTGATACATGTCAATTGATTAAGGCGGAACACCAAAGACCAGCAGGGTTGTTGCAACATATCAAAGTGCTGGAATGGAAATGAGAAGAAATTAGTATGGATTTCATTGTGGGACTACCAAGAACACAGTTTGGATATGATTCTATATGGGTCATAGTGGATCGTTTGACTAAAGTTGCTCACTTTATCCCTGTGAAAGAAACATACAATGGTCCCAAGTTGGTGGAACTGTATATCTCCAGGATTGTGTGCTTACATGGAGTTCCTAAGAAGATTATTTCAGATCGAGGCACTCAATTCACCTCAAGATTCTGGTAGAAGTTGCATGAATCAATGGATACCCGTCTAAACTTTAGTTCGGCGTATCATCCTCAGACTGACGGCCAGACAGAACGTACCAACCAGATATTAGAAGACATGTTGAGATCGTGTGCTCTAAAGAATAGCCAAAGTGGGGATAAGAATCTGCCATATGCCGAATTATCTTACAACAATAGTTATCAAGCCAGTTTGAAGATGTCTCCTTGTATGGACGGAAATGTAGGACACCGTTATTTTGGAATCAAACTGGGGAAAGCCAAGTCTTTGGTCCCGATGTATTGAAAGAGGCTGAAAGACAGGTACAGGAAATTCAGAAGAACCTAAAGGCAGCCCAAACAAGACAGAAGAGCTATGCGGATACTCGAAGACGTGATCTAACATTTGAGGTTGGTGATTATGTACACTTGAAGGTGTCACCTATGAGAGGGTTGAGAAGATTTAAAGTAAGAGGCAAGTTGTCACCCCGCTACATTGGTCCGTTAAAGATACTCGAAAGACGAGGAGAAGTGGCTTATCAGGTTGAGCTTCCACTGCACTTATCAGATGTTCATAATGTACTCCATGTTTCGCAACTTAAGAAGTGTCTGAGAGTGTCTGAGGAGCAATTGCCTATGGAAGCAGTCGATGTACAAGAAGATTTGTCTTATGTGGAACAACCTGTCAAGATCCTTGAGACATTAGAAAAGGTTACCAGAAACAAAGTCATTCGCATGTGTAAAGTGCAATGGAAACATCACTCGGAGGCAGAAGCAACATGGGAAAGAGAAGAAGATCTCAAGGCCGATTTCCCTCATCTATTCTCTTAGGACGTCCGAATCTCGAGGGCGAGATTCCTTTTAAGGGGGTAGAGTTGTAACATCCATATTTCATGTAACAAAATTTGATCAAACTATAGTGCATTGTGTGTTGCATTTTTGTGTGAATTTTTGAAGTTCAAACGTGTAGCAAACGATTTAAGTTTGAATTTGAATTCAAATCAAAAGAAAAGAAATGAAAAAGAAAAAGAAAAAGGATAAAATCCCCTGTTGGGCCAAATCTTTTCCCCCCGACCCAATTCTCTTTCCCTCTCCCGCGGCCCAACCCCTCCCCACTCCCTCTCTCCCTCTCTCTGCCAGGCGGGGCCCGCCTGTCATCCCTCCCAGGGAGCAACCGCCTCCCTTTCCTTCCCGCGCCGCGCCACGCCGCACCCCTCCCTCCAACCGCTCCCCCGCGCCGATTTCCCCCGGGGAAACTGCCACACGCACGCGCCATCAACCGCCACCGCTTCCCCCCGCTATAAACTCCCCCTCTCCCCCTCTCTTTCTTCTTCCCCGCGCGCTAACCCTAACCAACTGCCATCCTCGGTGAGTCGTGCGTGTTCCCGACGAACCAGCGATCGTCTCACCCCTCCATCCCCTCTAACCTCTTCGCCGTGTCGTGAGGAGCCCGCCGAACAAGGTTGCGCAGAGAGATCGCCGGGGAATCATCAAGGTCGACGAGCACCGACGCTAACCGCCGCCATTTGTCGCCGACCCCTCTCCGGCCGATTTCGCGCCCCGATACTCCCCTAGGTGCGTTCCCCTACTCCTCCTCTGAAAGCATCTAGGCCCCATGAGGTACGGTTTCGGTGATTAATGACAACCATTCGATATTACTAATGAATTTGTGAATGCAAGGTCTCAATAACACTCAATCAAATGAAATCAAAATTACATTGGAGACCCATATAAAATCAACGAATGAGATCAAATCAAATCATATGAAGACGAGAAGTGAAAGCTCTAATTTGACATCACTCAATGCTTGAAGACAATCAAAACAACATTTCCAACAAGTGTCAAAGAGGTCACAAGTTCAAAATTCCAAAAGAACAACTCAAAACAACTCGAAGTCAACAAGTTGAACACACCGGATCAACCGACGTTCTATGAGTTGACTACATCGGTCAAGTTGGTTCAATTGAAGAAGAAGACCTCAGACAAATGCACTCACCGGATCATCCGATGTGAGTGGCTCAGTGACATCGGTCCATCATCACAGATTGCAATACCATTGGACCGAGTGAAGCACCGGATCATCCGATGTGCAGACTTACACACATCGGTCGATCACTCCAGTATGCCTCAAGATCAAGCAAAATTCTGGAGGAAGAGCCACCGGATCATCCGATGAGAAGACAGATCAACATCGGTCTAACAACGGTCATATCTGACACAGTGACATCAGCTAATTTGGCTTTGACCGATGATAACTGAAGGGGAGACATCGGATCATCCGGTGTTCGCAGAGAAGTGATGTCAGCCTACTTTTCCAACGGCTATCTCGTGGAGGCTGGCTATTTATACCCCTTCAACCTGTCAAATCGACAAGACTTGAAGCCCAGACATACTCTACACATCCTAGAGCATTCAAGCAATAGAGCAATCACTTTCACATCAATTGTTCATCATTTGTACACCAAGAGATAGGCTAGAACTAGCTAGAGATAGTGCTTGGGTGCCTCCATTCTTGGTGATTGGAGTCTCTAGTGTAGTGAGAGCCATAAGGGAGTGTCCTTGGTGTGTGCAACTTCCGGAGCTTGCCAAGAGGATTGTGGAAGCCCGGAGGATCCCAAAAGTGTACAAGGCTTGAGCTCCACCTTGCCAAGGTTGGCGAACGGAGAAGAATAGTGAAGAAGCCCCTAGTCTCGGTGACTTGGGAGTGGCAAAACCCTTCGGTGGGTGCCACAACGTGGACGTAGGAAGATCCTTGTGATCTTACCGAACCACGGGATAAACTCTGTGTCCCTTTGAGCGTTTGCATCCCTCTCCCTTTTACTCTTATGCAATCTTCATTCCGCAACTTTAATTTACATTGATTGCATAGTTTAATTGCATAGGGAATTGGGCTTTAAGTTGTTAGTTCTTAATCGTCTTAAAATTTGAAAGAAAGCCCAATTCACCCCCCCCTCTTGGGCGTTTCGATCCTTACAATTGGTATCAGAGCGAGGTTGCTCATTGGATCATTCTAGCTTCACCGCTAGAGAGCTCAAATGGCCAAGAATGGGGGTTCGGTTCCTATCTTCGAGGGCAAGAACTTTGCCTATTGGAAAGCACGCATGCGTGCCTACCTAGAGGCCATTGCTCCCGAAGTGTGGGAAGCGACCCATGCGGGATTTGGAGATCTTAATTATGTTGGGGATCAACTAAAATGGGATGCTAAGGCTAGAAATGCCATCTATGAATGCATTAGTCAAGATGTATTTGCAAGAATAGCTAGTAAAGAAAAAGCTTGTGAAATTTGGGCATGCTTAATTGAAATTCATGAGGGTTCCTCTCGTGTTAAAGAACTTAAATATCACATGCTTAAAGCAAAATACGATGAATTTAAAATGCTTCCTCATGAAAATGTCAATGAAATGTTTTCACGCTTAAATGTTCTTATTGAGGAGATTAATGCTCTTGACATTGCATCTCTTGGCAAGGGACTTATCAACCGAAAGATCCTCATGCTCCTTCCCAAGCCTAAGTACAACATCATCAACTCCATGCTCCAAAAGGAATCACTTGACAACATTGAAGTTTCGGAGCTCATTGGAGAAATACACGCTCATGAGATGAGCGTACTTGGAATGATGGAGGAGTCATCATCAAAAACTATTGCTCTCAAGGCTTCAACCAAGAAGACAACTCCCAAGAAAAAGAAAGTGGTTGAGCCTAGCTCAAGCGAAGAAGAGCAAGCAACAAGCGAAGATGACGATGATGAGCTTGCATTGATGATGAGAAAATTCTCACGTCTAAACTCCAAAATCGCAAAGAAGGGATACTCCTTTGATCCAAAGAAGAAAGCCTTCCTCCCAAGAAAAGATGAAAACAAAACATGCTACAATTGTGGTGATCAAGGCCACATATCATATGATTGTCCAAGACCCGACAAGAGGAAGGACAACCACAAAGGAAAGTATAGAAAGCTAGAAGAAAGTGATGAAGATGAAGAAGAGGTCAAACCCAAGCGCGCCTTTGGAAAGAAGAAATTTGACAAGGGCAAGAAAACCAAGCTCTTTCCAAAGAAGAGAAGAGGGCCTCAAAAAGTCTTCATGTGCGAGGCAAATGAGTGGGTCACGGATGAAGAATCAAGCGATGAAGAGAGTGAAGATGAAGAAAACTTGGCGGGCCTTGCCGTCGTCGACAAAGACAACTCACCTCTTCATCCACCTCCTATGTGCCTCATGGCTAAAGGTAACTCTAAGGTATGTGACGATTCTAGCGATGATGATGATCTCTCCCCCGATGAACTAGCATCTATGATTAATGAATACCATGTCATCATAAAAAGGGAAAAGAGCAAGGTTAAAGCACTTGAACAAGATTGTGCTAAACTTGAGAGTGCGAAGCTCGATTTGCATGACAAGTATGTAACCATACTTAAAGAGCATGACACGCTCAAAACACATGTCAAGCAAATCAAGGAGGAAAATGCTCAAATCAAGCTTGATCATCATGAGCTTGACTTAGCAAACCAAGCACTCTTGGGAAAGCACAATGACTTGGTTCAAAAACATGAAATGCTTAACCTTGCTTATGAGGCAATTGAACTAAAAATGAAAAACTTGAAAAAGGAAACCCTTGATGGCAAAGTATCTACTATTTCACATGCCACTAATACTTTGGATAAGTCTTTGCCTTTGAAAGCAAGCCTTAGGGAGAAGGAATTGATGGACGAAATTGAAAGTCTCCGCACTAGTGTGGTGAGACTTTCCAAGGGAGAGGACAAGCACAAGGAAATCCTCTACCAACAAGCCAAAGGCTTCAACAAGAGAGGACTTGGATCCTTCCCGGTGCTCAACAAAGGGAAGGTGCCCTCACCGGAGCTTAGGACGAGCTTCATCAAAGAAGTTGGATCCTATTGCCAACATTGTGAGGTCACCGGACACCACACGAGGGAGTGTCCTCTTCCCAACCGTCCTTCTCCCAAATTGCCTCCTAACTACAAATCTACTTTCCATGATTATCACTATCTCTTAAGCAAAGTAGGTGGCAAGGTGAAGGCAAGGTTCATCGGCAAAGATATTAAGGGCATGAAGGGGAAGCTCCCCAAGCAACTTTGGGTCCCAAAATCACTTGTATCACACATACAAGGACCTAAGTTAGCTTGGGTGCCTAAACTCAAAAACTAACTTCATGTGTGTAGGTGAACTACAAAGCCGGAGGAAAACATTGGGTACTCGATAGCGGGTGCACTCAACATATGACCGGCAATGATGGTATGTTCACTACCATAGAGAACCCCGATAATCATGAACAAGTCACCTTTGGTGACAACTCAAAGGGGAAGGTAATTGGTTTAGGTAAAATTGCTATTTCGCATGATTTGTCCATTTCTAATGTACTATATGTTAAGTCACTTAGTTTCAATTTACTTTCCATTGCACAACTATGTGATCTTGGACTAACGTGCACCTTTGACAAGAATGGTGTTGTAGTAACTAGTGAATCAAGCAAAGAACTAATCTTCAAAGGATTTCGGCATGGACATCTTTACTTGGTGGACTTCTCCAACAAGGATGCTAGCTTGACCACTTGTCTTTTCACTAAGACAAGCTTGGGTTGGCTATGGCATCGACGCATTGCTCACATTGGGATGAGCAAGCTTAAGAAGTCGTTCAAGCTTGGGATGGTGACCGGCGTGAAGGATGTCACGTTTGAGAAGAACAAGCTTTGTAGTGCTTGTCAAGCCGGGAAGCAAGTTGCTTCACACCACCCAATGAAGACAATGGTGTCAACCTCCAAGCCGCTTGAACTACTCCACATGGACCTCTTCGGACCATCCACATATCAAAGTCTTGGTGGTAACTTCTATTGTCTTGTTATCGTTGATGATTATTCTCGATATGCTTGGACTTTGTTTTTAGGGGACAAGGGTGAAACTCCGGAAGTTTTCAAGACCTTTGCCAAACGTGCTCAAAGGGAATTTCAACTTCCCATCATCAAAGTCCGGAGTGACAACGGCACCGAGTTCAAGAACTACAACATTGGGGAGTGGTGTGATCATGAAGGCGTGAAGCATGAGTTTTCGGCCACATACACCCCCCCAACAAAACGGTGTCGTTGAAAGGAAGAACAAGACTCTTATCACCCTTGCAAGAGCAATGCTTGATGACTATGGCACGTCGGAGAAGTTTTGGGCCGAAGCAATCAACACGGCGTGCCATGCCGCAAATAGGGTCTATCTTCACCGACTACTCCAAAAGACCCCATATGAGCTCCTCATTGGGAGAAAGCCCAACATCTCCTACTTTAGAGTCTTTGGGTGCAAATGCTACATCTACCGCAAGAAAAGGCTCGGTAAGTTTGAAAGAAGATGTGATGTTGGTATTTTTCTTGGTTATGCATCAAACTCAAAAGCATATCGAGTATTCAACCAAACCTCCGGTCTAGTTGAAGAAAGTTGTGATGTTGAGTTTGATGAGACTAATGGCTCCCAAGAGGAGAGTTTTGGTCATGATGAAATAGATGATGAGCCTCTACGAGAAGCCATGAAAAACATGACCATTGGAGACATCAAGCCGGAAGTTGAAGAGGGCCATGATCAAGGGGGAGCATCAAGTTCCAACATCAACACCTCCATGATGCCTCAAGTTGATGAAGTAGAAGAAGAGAAAGATGATCCATTGCCAATGCAAGATTCACAAGCCACACAACACCAACAACAAGAAGAAGTCCATGATCAAGTCCAACCACAAGAGGAACAACAAGCTTCACCACCGCCAAGTGACTCACAACCACTTATGAGGCATGGACGCATCTCCAAGGCGCATCCAATGGACCAAATCATTGGAAGTCCTTCAAGGGGCGTAAGTACTCGTTCCCGCCATGTCGCCTCATTTTGTGAGCACTACTCTTTTGTTTCGTGTGTAGAACCCACTCATATAGAGGAAGCACTCCAAGACCCAAATTGGGTGATGGCCATGCAAGAAGAACTCAACAACTTCACCCGCAATGAAGTTTGGGTGTTGGAGGAGCGACCCAAGGACAAGAACGTCATCGGTACGAAGTGGGTATACCGCAACAAGCAAGATGAGAATGGCGTCGTGGTCCGCAACAAGGCAAGGCTTGTGGCCAAGGGTTTTTCACAAGTTGAAGGACTAGACTTTGGAGAAACATTCGCCCCGGTCGCTCGGTTAGAGGCTATTCGCATACTCCTTGCTTTTGCTTCACATCACAATATAATGCTTTATCAAATGGATGTTAAAAGTGCTTTTCTCAATGGCTATATTAACGAACTTGTTTATGTTGAGCAACCTCCCGGGTTTGAAGATCCGAGGAATCCTAACCACGTGTATAGGTTACACAAGGCGCTCTACGGGCTCAAGCAAGCACCTAGGGCGTGGTATGAACGCCTAAGGGATTTCTTGATCATGCAAGGTTTCAAGATCGGGAGGGTGGACACTACACTCTTCACCAAGCACATCGACGGGGATTTATTCATTTGTCAAATTTATGTCGATGATATCATTTTTGGCTCAACTAACAAATCTCTTAGCCATGAGTTTGGCACCATGATGTCTAGGGAATTCGAGATGTCAATGATTGGAGAGCCCAACTTCTTCCTTGGATTCCAAATCAAGCAACTTCAAGAGGGGACTTTCATCTATCAAGAGAAGTACACAAAGGACCTCTTGAAGAAATTTGAGATGGGAGATTGTAGCTCAAGAAGCACTCCAATGGCGACAAATTGTCATCTCGACGCGGACATGGACGGTAAACCTATTGATCAATCTCATTATCGTTCTATGATTGGCTCATTGTTATATCTTACTGCATCTAGGCCCGATATTATGTTTAGTGTGTGCTTGTGTGCTCGCTTTCAAGCGGCACCTAAAGAATCGCACAAGAAGGCGGTCTTTAGGATACTTCGGTATCTCAAGCATACCTCAAGTGTAGGTTTGTGGTACCCCAAGGACGCTAGTTTCCATCTCTTGGGATACTCGGATTCGGACTTTGCCGGATGCCGTGTGGATCGCAAGAGTACCTCCGGTGGGTGCCACTTACTTGGGCGTTCCCTAGTATCTTGGTCGAGCAAAAAGCAAAATTCCGTGGCTTTGTCCACCGCGGAGGCGAAGTATATAGCGGCCGGTGCATGTTGTGCCCAAATTCTATATATGAAGCAAACCCTTTTGGACTTTGGAATCAAAATTGGTTGTGTGCCTCTCCTTTGTGACAATGAAAGTGCGGTTAAGATAGCTAGAAACCCCGTTCAACACTCCCGCACTAAGCACATTGATATTCGCCATCACTTCTTGCGTGATCATGAGGCTAAAGGAGACATCTCTTTGCAAGGTGTTAGATCCGAAGAACAATTGGCGAATATCTTCACAAAACCACTTGATGAGAAAACCTTTTCTAGACTTAGAAGTGAATTAAATGTGCTAGATGCATCTAACGTCATGTAAGTTGCCATGTTCATGTAAGGATGCATATCATATAGGTCTTGTCTAACTCCCAAAGGATAGGGGCAAGCTAGAAGTAGTTTTCCCTGAGGAAGCCTTTGGAAGGTTCAAACTTGGCAAGATAGATTTATTTTATGCCTTGCATGATCCCTGCCATATAAACTTGCACTCATCTAATCTCTTGCACTATAATTTGTTTGGCATTGCATACGGTAGATTGTCACAAAGGGGAACCCACCTCATGAGAAGGAGACTTGTTTGAAATGCAATATCTCAACTCATATAAGGTGGAAAGAACAAAATGTTAGGTACGTTAATGCCTAGAGGATCATGCTTCAAAGAGATAGAAGTCTTCGTACTCTACCTCACAAAGCATGGGCCTTACATTTTATTTGGATATTTTCCTTCCATTTTTCTCGGTGTTCCATTTGTGTTAAGGTCTAGCCAAGCTATTGGCATATTAGCTTCTTGAGGGGTAAAGGGTTGCCCAAAAAGTCCTAAGACATGTGTTTCTCGTCGATTGTTTGTTTGGTCAAAGGACATATATGGGATGTTTTCGTTCTGTTGTCATCGGATTATCCGATGCCTATGTCAATCCCTCATCGGTCAAATAGGTGTTCAATCCTCAAAGCCCAACTCTGTCAGAACCTCAAATGATCCGACGCGTTCATCCTGGAAAACATCGGTCCATCCGATGTTCACTCTTCTGGAGCTGTGATCTAATCAACCGATGTCTACCTCCCTCTAACGTCGGATCATCCGGTGTCAACATCACTCGGTTGAACACCCTTACTGTGATATTCGACCGATGTTCAAAACCCTAAACGTCGGTCCATCCGATGTCAACAGCATTCCTTGAATATCCGTTCTGTGGCAATTGACCGATGCTCACTTCACATATCATCGGTCCATCCGATGTTTAAATAACGGCTAGGGTTTGGGTCCCACCATTTAAACACCCGCGCCGCCGCCTCTTTCTCTCTCCCCGACGCCTCGCTCCCCCGTGCTCGCGCCGCCGCCTCTCCCTCGCCTGCAGCGCCGCCGCCGGCCGCCGCCGCCGCCCTCTGCTCGCGCCGCCGCCGCCGGCGACCCCCCCGCGCCACCTCCGCCGGCAGCCGCCGCCGCCGCCGCCCTAGGCGCCGCCACCGCCGTGCTCCACCCGCGCCCAAGCGCCACCGCCGCCTCCAAGCACCGCATCCAAGCATCGCCACCGCTCCTCCCTCCGTCGAAGCACCTCCACCAAACGCCGTCTTCTCCGGTCACCTCCCGTCGCTAGGTTTTCCCGAGCTCCATCGTCGCTAAGATGGGTCGCGACCGCAAAGGGAAGGGCAAGGCGATCGCGGAGCCCGCCGCAAAGAAGCGCAAACTATCGAAGGATGAGAAGAAGGCTCTAATGGCCGCTCGCGCCGCCGAGGAGCGTGAGCGCGGCCGTGGGGGTTCGTTGAGGATTCGCGAGGCCCGTCCAAGGCCGCCTCCCGTGGTCGACGACTCCGACGCCGAAGAGGAGCCAATTGAGCCCCTCGTCCGCCGGCGCTCAGCCCGGACGCGTGGGGGTCACGCCGAGGCTGCTCCTCGTCCGAGACCGACGGCTGCCGACCGTCGTGAGGACAGGGAGGCTGAGAGGGACATCCATGAGATGGACACGGCCGTCCGGGTCGGTGAAGGAGTCCGTCTTGTGGACTACCGGAAGATGAAGGCTAAGCAACTCCGGAAGCTCAGATGGAGTGTTCTGCTTGAGGAGTGGTTCCCACAGCCCCGAGAGCTTCTTGTTGATAGTCGCTTCTGGACTGTCACCCAGGCGTCTCTCTATGAGACCTACAAGCGCCGGGGGCACAAGCTCTTTCAGCACAACCACTTGGACTGGAGGCAGCTTGCAGTGGCAGCGGAGACTGAGGTCCGCCCTTTCTTTGAGAGATACAGAGGCTTGGTGGAGCTACTGGATTATGAGAGAAGTGCCTATGTGGAAGAGTGGGTCCGTGTCTTCTACGCGACCCTGTACATCTCAGAGGGCAGAAGATCAATTGCCTTCATGTTCAATGGTCAGCACTACCATCTCTCGAGGCAGACATTGGGGCATATCCTTGGCTTGGACCTGCACGACACCAGCATTCACGAGAAAGTCTATGGGCAGGCAGATCCACCAAGGAGGCCACTTACTGGAGGGGTAGCACCACAGCTGGACGAGATCCGCTCCTTGTTTGGCCCCTCGTTCTCTCCAGACCAGCCGAGAGTCCCAGCTCTCCTGACCCCAGCTGCGCGCATTGTGCACCTCGCCTTGCGCCGCACGCTCCTGCCGAGGTCAGGATACTTGGAGGGGTTCACGAGTCTCCAGCAGACCCTCCTGTTCTACATAATGAACGGGATGGATTTCGATATCGTGGACATACTTCTCTGCGAGATGGAGGACGTAATCACGGATGGAATCGGCATGATGAGGCAGATGGTCTATGGGCACTGGATCAGTTTCATTTGCTCTATGGTGGTGCCTGAGGGACATTCAGCACAAGCCCGGCTAGCTGACGAGAGTGTGACTCGCTTCAGTCACTATCGTGCCTCTGCTCCTGGAGACCGTCGCCTTGGTCGTCCAGTTGAGCGCCAGGTCCGGGCCCGTCTGTCAGAGGAAGACTGGTCCGACCTAGAGCGGGAGGACGAGAGGCTTGCTGAGGCTGAGGCTCAGGGGGGGGACCTGCAGCACATCTGGTCTGAGAGCGACACCGACGACAGTGTCGAGGAGTATTTCCCTCCCCCTCCACCTTCACTGAGGCAGCACGACGCCGAGGCAGGAGGCTCAGCTGCTCCGCCACCGACACCACCTCCTGTGTCCGAGGCGCAGGTGTCACAGCCGTCAGAGCTGTCGGCACTTCTCCAGCAGATGATCGAGCAGCAGCGCCAGGACAGGCTCGCAGCTGAGCAGGCCAGGGCGGAGCAGGCTGCTCACCTGGCACAGCTGCAGCGGCAGCAGCAGGAGCTCCAGCTGGAGATCGCCCGTCAGAGGCGAGAGGATACGGACCGGTTCACCAACCTGGTCGATCAGATGCACCGCCGTACCCTCGACCAGCAGCAGCAGACCCAGCAGGCCATGATGGGGATCCTAGGGTTGATCACCAACCTTTACACTCAGACCGGGATCGCCCTTCCTCCACAGCAGCCTGGACTGGGACTGGCTCCAGGTGTTGCTCAGACACCGGCGTCCGTGGTGAGCGCTCCACTTCCTCCAGCTCCACCAGCACCTGCTTCCTCTCCTCCAGCACCGGCAGCGGACCCTCCAGCTCCCGCCGCCCCGGCAGCTCCTACGTCCGGCGACTCCAGCTCCGACGACGGCGACGGTGCCCAGTTCGTCCTCGCGCCCAGCTCTCAGGGTCTATAGGCGTTTCTGATCCCTTTTTGGTGTCTTGATGCCAAAGGGGGAGAAGATGTAGTAGAGTCAGGGGGAGTGGTAGTCTCAGGGGGAGTGTAGGGAGTGTGGGAGTGTGTGTGTAGGGAGAGTGTGTGTGTGCTTATCCTTTGTATTCATGCTTGAGTACTCTTTTGTAATTTTAATTAAGCACTCTTTCTCTTGTCTCATTTGTTTATGATCTTAATCAATTGAGCTTTTCGCACCACAAATTTCTTTTGCAAGCTTAATGTGTCCTATGTTGTATTCATTGCATATATTCTTGAGTATTATCATCAAATTCACTTTTATTGCGCTTTAAATTATTGTGTTGTCATCAATCACCAAAAAGGGGGAGATTGAAAGCATCTAGGCCCCATGAGGTACGGTTTCGGTGATTAATGACAACCATTCGATATTACTAATGAATTTGTGAATGCAAGGTCTCAATAACACTCAATCAAATGAAATCAAAATTACATTGGAGACCCATATAAAATCAACGAATGAGATCAAATCAAATCATATGAAGACGAGAAGTGAAAGCTCTAATTTGACATCACTCAATGCTTGAAGACAATCAAAACAACATTTCCAACAAGTGTCAAAGAGGTCACAAGTTCAAAATTCCAAAAGAACAACTCAAAACAACTCGAAGTCAACAAGTTGAACACACCGGATCAACCGACGTTCTATGAGTTGACTACATCGGTCAAGTTGGTTCAATTGAAGAAGAAGACCTCAGACAAATGCACTCACCGGATCATCCGATGTGAGTGGCTCAGTGACATCGGTCCATCATCACAGATTGCAATACCATTGGACCGAGTGAAGCACCGGATCATCCGATGTGCAGACTTACACACATCGGTCGATCACTCCAGTATGCCTCAAGATCAAGCAAAATTCTGGAGGAAGAGCCACCGGATCATCCGATGAGAAGACAGATCAACATCGGTCTAACAACGGTCATATCTGACACAGTGACATCAGCTAATTTGGCTTTGACTGATGATAACTGAAGGGGAGACATCGGATCATCCGGTGTTCGCAGAGAAGTGATGTCAGCCTACTTTTCCAACGGCTATCTCGTGGAGGCTGGCTATTTATACCCCTTCAACCTGTCAAATCGACAAGACTTGAAGCCCAGACATACTCTACACATCCTAGAGCATTCAAGCAATAGAGCAATCACTTTCACATCAATTGTTCATCATTTGTACACCAAGAGATAGGCTAGAACTAGCTAGAGATAGTGCTTGGGTGCCTCCATTCTTGGTGATTGGAGTCTCTAGTGTAGTGAGAGCCATAAGGGAGTGTCCTTGGTGTGTGCAACTTCCGGAGCTTGCCAAGAGGATTGTGGAAGCCCGGAGGATCCCAAAAGTGTACAAGGCTTGAGCTCCACCTTGCCAAGGTTGGCGAACGGAGAAGAATAGTGAAGAAGCCCCTAGTCTCGGTGACTTGGGAGTGGCAAAACCCTTCGGTGGGTGCCACAACGTGGACGTAGGAAGATCCTTGTGATCTTACCGAACCACGGGATAAACTCCGTGTCCCTTTGAGCGTTTGCATCCCTCTCCCTTTTACTCTTATGCAATCTTCATTCCGCAACTTTAATTTACATTGATTGCATAGTTTAATTGCATAGGAAATTGGGCTTTAAGTTGTTAGTTCTTAATCGTCTTAAAATTTGAAAGAAAGCCCAATTCACCCCCCCTCTTGGGCGTTTCGATCCTTACATCCTCTCTCATTTCATGCAAGTAGCGCGTAGAATTGACATAGAATTCGTCGGTTTGGCCAACTCCGGTGAGGTCGCCGCCGCGGGCGCCGAGGGCCGCTGCGCGCGCGCAAGATCATCGCCGCCGGAGCGACGTGGCCGCATCTCGGCCCTCGGTTCAAACCGAACGGCCGAGATTAGAAGCGCGTAACAGTTCGGCGTTTTAAATCTCGTGCGTTCACTTCAGATCCAACGGCCCACATTCAAATCCCCTTTCCCGCCTCCACTTTTACACCGCAGCCCCCATAAATTTGTCAGCTACCCCCTAACCTTTGCTGGAATTCAGATCTAGCCCCTGAATTTAGCAAACTAGCCCCTCAAGTCTCTAGAATTGTATTTAATCAGTTAAATAGTCAATCTAACCCCTGGAAATTTATAGAATTGTGGATTTGGCCCTTGTACAGTGTAGGAAACTTATTAATCAGCCCCTGGACTTTTATTTAATTGCTGAATATTGTTTTTAGGTGTATTTACTGTGTAGAAATTATATAAAAATGGTGAATAAATATAAAAACAGTAGGAAAATTTGTATAAAATGTTTTTATGTTGTACTTAATTTGTAGAGTTCAAATAAAATATAGTTTGACCCTGGAAAATTTATTAAAAATGTTTAAAATACATTTTGGCCATAGAAAATTCTATAAAAATGATTTTAGGCCATGAATAAATCCTAAAAATATAAGATAAATATAAAATGCATATTTTAGCTATGTAAAATAATAAATACCTCGTAGGGACACATTAGTATAGAGTTTTATGCCTATGTGTATGTTTGATGCCATGTGTTGTGTGCTATTTACTTATTTTAGCCTTTATTTCTCTTTGCCATGCTTGGGCAATATATTTAGAGTCGTGCTACGACCCCAATTTCAATCTCCAAGACCAAGACTTCACCAACAACCAAGTCTTCGACGAAGGCAAGTGCCCTTGACCATCTTGTACCAATTTTAGGATTTCAGTTAGATGCATGCTAATTAAATTGATGTCCTATTTCATGTTTCATGCCTTGTTCCATATAATTCCTTGTCACCTGATGTGGGTTGGGAAGTAGATAGGTAATTAATTATGCTTAGCCATTGCTTAGACATTGGGAATGGGTTTACATACAATTGTGACATGTTAAACTATTTGATTACTTTAAATGTGGTGGATACACAATAGTAGTAGATAGGAATCTGGTGGTTGGATAGATTTGGTATGGTGCAGTTTGCACAAGACCCGGGATTGGGTTTGGTACCACCGGATCCTAAGGACCGGTTTATGGAGGAAGCCACTAAGCTCTATAGTACCACCACGAGACTGAGATGGGGCAGCTTGGTCAATTAATTAGATTTCTCCCGATGAAATGCTAGTAGTTGGATGGTGCAGGGAATGATGCAGGGGTACTGCTCTGGGAATCGCAGGGCTCAAGAGGGGGCTCTGAGGCAGAGGGTTACTCCGGGAATCCTCAGTGGTGGAAACCTTAGAGGGCTAGCACTAGTCGGGAGTACCTTTGTAAAGACCATGTTGTGATCTCATGGCCTCACACCAAAGGAAGTGTGTAATGTGGTTAGCTACCACGGGCATCCAGGGAGGTTCACTTAGTCCACCTGGCAACAGGGGATGAAATCACTGCTTGTAGGGAAAGGGTACACTCTCTGCAGAGATTTGGTAAAACTGTCATGACAACCGTGCTCACAGACAAGAGCGGCTTGAGGCCAGTTCATAATTAGCTTATGGTTGAGAAATGGTGTTTATTTATGATTCAAGTTACATTCATCATCTTTAATTAAGTGTTGAATTACTTCTTGAATTATGATATTGATAAATGAAAGCTAAGGTTAGGTTCTAAGCATAGTGCTTAAGCTATAATTGGCCTTCCCTTGCTTTAGCCAATCATGTCATTCTCTTCCCACACTTGCTGAGTACTCTATGTACTCAAGCGTTTACTTTTCCATTAGAATATGAAGAAGCAGCAGCACCGGAAGACTTCATCGTCAACCCGGAAGACTTGGGCTAGGCTGGCGATCCTTCGCGCGACTGCCTGTGGAGATGGAACCATTCTCGTCTATTTAGCTTTCCACTGTAGTTTGACCTTTGTGAACTCTTTAGATGTTGTACATAGCTTGTGGTGTATTTGTAGACCTTCGGGTCGTATTGTAAGACTATTTATGTATTCAAACATGGCTATGTAATGGTATTTCACTTTCGTCAACGCATGTACGATTCAACTGATCCTGGCGTACATGTGGTTAGCGTCTGTTCATCTTTACGATGATCGGGCGTGACAGACGATCTCGAGGCTGGCCGGCGCAAAGGCCGTGGAGCCCGAAGGGGCCGTGGCTGACGGGAAGCTCGTGACGGCAGCGAGCTGCCTGGACCTGACGCCGTTCGTAGCTCACCTCGTCGAACTCCTCGGCGTCACTGTGTCGTTCTGATGAATGTCTCCAATCCTTGGCAGATTGGTCAAATTTGTAGTACGAGCTAGCTAATAAATTACTCATTTCTTTCTAAAATAATTGTCGTTTTGGACAAGACTTTTAATTTATTTTGAACTAGAAATCTTGTCCAAAATGACAATTATTGTAGGAAGGAGGGAGTAGCTTCTTTTTGAGGTGGATAATTCATGTGTTTCTTAATTATGAATAAGAAGGGACGAAATCATCGTCCTTCGTTGGTTGAATTGGGTTACAGTTTTCAGAACAGTATCTTAGGTGCCTCATTAAGAAATGTGCGCTGTATTTCTGAGGCAACTCTGCTGGATTCCAAATGTTTTCTGAACTATGAGATCAAACATAAATCACGAGATTGTTCGTGATATTCATTGTTCATTTACAATGCCATTCATTGTTCCCAACTGAAGAAACCAATTGAAGCTGACGAGTTTTAGTAACAAGCAAAAACTTCTTCAGTATTGCGCGGCTTTTCCATGATAATACAACCTTTTAAAAACAAGCAGTAATTCACAAGACAAACAAGCAGACTTCTTGCTAAACATTTTTCGACTGCTGAAAAGAATTTTACATGGCCGTATCGGAGCTGAACAGACACCCATTTTGCCACAAGGCATAAGAGACGCATCATCTACCCAGTCAAACTGCCCTAGAAGACCAGAAATTCGATCTTCTGAAAGATCACTTGCCTACAAGGGTCTTCTGGTCCAGTTCAGAACTGCTGCACCGTTCAAGTACTCCTTACGCAGCCGCAGCACGAGCTTCAGAGGTGGCATCATTCTTGTAGAACGTGGTCAAGCTCGTGCGCGCGATCGGTGTTCCAAACAACGTTGCTGTCGAGGACTTGAGGATCTTGACCTCGACAAAGTCCCCGACCGCTGGCTTACACACATCACCTTCAGAAGATGTGTGCGGCACAGAGACGCTAGTGAACGAAACCCTGTGCCCTCTGTCGGTTTTTCCCATCAGCTCGGTTTCTGGAGCCCGCTTGTTGGGCCCCTCAACAAGGACGAGCTGAACCGTGCCGACTTGCGAATCGTAGTTTTTTTTGGTAGTTTCACGGAAGGTGTTGATCAGTTCCGTGAGTCTCCTTTGTTTCACATCTTCAGGGACATCATCAGTGTAGTTCCGGTGAGCGTGAGTCTTTTCTCTCATGCTATACGCAAACATGTAAGCCATATCAAATCCAACCTCCCTTACAAGGCTGAGAGTCTCGGCATGATCATCTTCTGTCTCTCCACAAAAGCCTGTCACACATCAGGGGCAGACTTACCAAACTAAAATATAATATATTCATTGCATGCGGGGAAACATCAGCAGATACCAGGATGAATCTAACATGATGATAAGAAAATTGCATGCCACCATAGATGATGCAACAAATGCAGTGTGCCAGAGTGCATATTTGACAAATAAATTTATGACATATGGTAATGCTGCTGCCTGCTGTTATAACTTGTCGATGTCATGAAAAAAAGGAAGTCGCAAAATACCAGTTAGGTTGATCTTAAGTACTGATGTAATTCCATCATATGACAGTAATAAGGTACTATATTTCAACTACTGAGGAAACAAATTTTAAGAAAGAGAAAGCAATGGAGAATGTGGGTTCAATTAAGCGAAACATAGTTAACTATCTATACGGAGCCTAATATAAAATGTAAATATAGCATTCCACAAAAATCAATGTTGATTAACAGAAAAAAATTGCTTACCACATATAAAATCACTACTTAGGCCAACATCTGGAATGACATTACGAATTTTGTGCACCAGCTCTAAGTATGCTTCTCGAGTATAACCCCTCCGCATTCTTTCCAACACTGCTGTACTGCCTGTTTGTGCTGGCATGTGAATAAGTTTGCAGATATTATGCCTATCCCGCATCAAATATAGTAGCTCATCTGGGTAATCCTTGGGATGTGGAGAGGTAAACCTGAACCGCATCTCAGGGTATTCCAGAGATAACTTATCCAGGAGATCAGCAAAACGCAACCCCATGTTCTTCACCTTGCACATGCTGGAAAATCCTTCACTTAGTTGCCAGTTTTTGCCAGGCTCCAACTCTTCTACTTCAGAAGTGTCATTGTAACTGTTTACATTCTGACCAAGAAGCATTACTTCCTTAACACCTGCTTTCCACAGCTCACCAACCTCTCGGACAATAGAAGATACTGGACGCGACCTTTCCCTACCTCTAGTGAAGGGAACAATGCAGAAAGAGCACATATTATTGCAACCTCTCATAATTGAGACGAATGCTGTAACTGAATTTTCAGAGATCCTTACAGGGGTGATATCAGCGTAAGTCTCCTCAAGCGAAAGAAGTATGTTCATACCCTTATGCCCATAATCGACTTCCTGGAGCAACCTAGGCAAGTCCCTATATGCATCAGGCCCACAAACAACATCAACCATCTTATCAGAATCGAGTATTTTCTCTTTCAGCCGCTCTGCCATACACCCAAGCACAGCAATCTTGGGAGGCCGCAGAGATTTTGATCTCCCTTCAGCAACATTAGCTTTCCATTGTCTTTTCAGGAACCAAAAGTAGTTGAGGCGCTGCCAGACTTTCTGTTCTGCATTGTCACGGATGGCACAGGTGTTGATAAATATTATCTCTGCACTCTCAGGGTCAGGGACAATTTCATCATAACCTTCTTTTTTCATGATAGAAAGCACAATTTCCATATCATTTACATTCATCTGGCACCCATACGTCTCATGGTAGATGCGTCCCTTGCTTAATGTCGTTGATTCAGCCACTAAACTAGACAGATACAACAAAAACATGGTTCAGTTGTTATTGCAGGAATTCAGAAATCAGAATGAGAAGCACCTACTGGAGCACTACATGCTGGAAAATAAGAACTCAGTTTTTCATTAAAGAAAATGAACAAGTATTTCAACTATTTCGGATACAGCATCGCCAAAAGGAGCCAAACTATCTATGACCACAGAAAGTCCAATACCTTGGAACTGATTAAAAGTTAACGTCAATTCCAATTAGTCCAGAAAAACCTACTTAAGCATCAAAGGAAAACTCAACATTTATGAAGCAATCAAATCTTACTATAGCCAACATTTTAACAAGCACCACCACAGGATTTCTAATAACTCGTCCCAATCACACACAGTCAATACTTTTCTCACCAAGTATCATGATGATTCCCTGCAACTCGCACTACCATCTCAACTCATGTCGAGCAGGATCTAAAATTTGTCCAGCCATTTGGTTGCTGCTCCAACAGCAGTCTACTCGAGAATTTGAGCCTAAACATCGTGCCCAGCACGCGCGGGACCAACTACTAGCATCGCAAAACACTAGTACCACCAAAAGAACGAATTTTTTATAACACTACGACTTCGAAGGAGATGACAAGCAGAGCAAGACGATATTGAATGGATGCCGGATTAAAAAGTGAAGGAATACGTATGCTTACTCAGTCTGCGTGTCGAGGACGTCAGTGGCGGCGGAGGCAGCGAGCTGGCGAGCGTGACGGCGAGGATGCGGCGACGGTAGCGGGAGGCGCCGCGCGGAGGGGACGGAAGGGGGGTGGGGAGCCGGAGCGGGAGCGGAGGAGTAGGAGCCGAACGATGTTAGGACGAGGAGGCGCGGGCCGCGGTGGCCGCGCCCGACGCGGAGCGCCGCGGCGGCGGCGGCGGCTGTGAGCGGGGCGAGCGGCGCCGCCATCGCGTTCGGGTGTGGTGGTGGAGAGAGGAGACGAGAGCGGCGGCGCGCGGCAGGGCATTCATCACTCGGATAAGCGTTCGTGCTCACGGCATCCGTCGGATTAAAGATCAGCGGCTAAGAAAAACCTCTTCTCATCCAAAGTCGGCTGTGGGTGCAAATTTCATTTCCCATCACGCAAAGGCAAAAAAAAAAAAACCACATCACAGTGATGGCTTAACACACAGTACAAGACCATACACAGCAAGATTATACAGCATGCATGCGACAAGGTTCAGCTCCTACGTGCTACGCATACAGGGCCATTTTATGAACCGGCAGGAAAAACACAAAAAGGAAAAAGAGGAGGATATGCTGCCTGCACCATATCTATGGTCAGCAAAAAATCCACTACTTCCACACCTAAAACAAACTAAGGCATACAATTAATCGGCTAAACAATCGAGGCATCAACATAGTTTGCTTAAATGCTTGTGAAACAAGAATCCTTTGTGAAGGATCTTGCTGAACAATCTGGCTTCATCAAGATGGAGGTGCGCTCTGGTTCCCATCCAGCTCGGATCGTTGCTCCATCTTCAGGAGGTGATGAAGACCTGCGATGACATGCTGCCTGCTGGTTGGTACTCCAGTCTTGGCTAAAGCTCTGCCGTGCTTGTCCAGGAGCACGAAGCAAGGGACATATCTGATGTCGTAATGCAGAAGCTGCATGTGGAAGAAAGAATCCCGGCATTATTTTCTTGAACAGAAAGAATATATCGCATCGAGATGCCTGGATGTAAACTTGTAACCCACTGCTCTAAGGGAAGGGGATCATGTATATACTGAAGTTCAACAAAAACAAATTACTGCTTCTGCCAACATCCCAAGTTTCACCAAGCCACATTGATATATGGAACTAATGCTGATCACAATCAGATGCCAACATTATAGAAATAGAGATCAAGACACTATTATTTACTTATCTTGGCTACTGTGGATTGTAAAACATGGCTATAGTAGGGACAGTCGACAGCCATATCTATGGTACAAAGGTCCCCCTAATTTTTCATTGTTCTAGTAAGTATCAAGTACATACACGAGAATGGTAATAACACCCATGCCCATTTCCACATCATTGAAGCAAACCGACTCTGTCATCTCACTAGCTGTGATGTGGGATGTGGCACTGGTCCTAAATTAGCAGTCACTTATCAGGTAGAAACGGTTTGATAACCTGATTGTATTTCTTCGTAACCATCACTGTAAATGATAACCTCCAAAATGTGACCAAATATTCTCGTAAAAGCTATACTCTTTTAACCATAGAAGCTACTTATTTTTCTCGTTTATATAAGTAAAAAAATACATCAATTCATCGCAAGATTGATTTGAACGAGACTAATCCAACGAAATTGTCGTTGCAATGGTTCTCGAACAGAACCACAAACCTGTGGGACTGGATTGACTGAGCGATTTGCAAAACGATACGAGTAAAAGGGCCGGGCCTCACCTCGGGGAGCCACCGGTCGTCCTCGGCGTCGGCGAGCACGAAGGTAGCGGCGGATCCACCGGCGCCGTCCTCGAGTTCCCGCACGAGGCCCTGCAGCGACGCGCACAGCCGGCACCTGGGCGAGTAGAACTCCAGCACCGTCGCGGGCCTACCGCTCGCGAGCGCCGCCGCCAGCGCCCGCTGCTCCGCGTCCCCGCGGTCCGCCTTTACCACCGAGGAGACGGCATGCCTCCCTCCGGCGGCAGAGGCGGGGGAGGGGAGGTCGCCGGCGATGAGGAGGCCCCGCGCGAGGGTGCGGACGGACTTGAAGAGCCAGGTGAGCTCGAGGGCGCCGCAGGGGCTGCTGGGGTTCTGTCTGGTGCTCGGATCTGGGTTACTGTTCCACGGCCATTTGAAGCAGATGAGCGGAGGGGGCTTCGCGGCGGTGCCCATCTCCGGTGGACGGCCGGCGACGTCGACGAGAGGAAAGGATTCAGAGCCGCTCGCGCGAATAAATGGTTTTTTGCACACGGGTCCTTACAATCGTACTGATTATGACATGGACCCCTGTGCATTTCACAAAGGATCTAAAAAAAGGAAAATGCAGCCAGGTCCTTGCGATCAGTCAGTTTCGTCACTTATTCAGTAGTCACAGCTAGCACATGCATCAGAAGCTAGAACTAGAGCAAGGACCAGGTGCATCACGTAGCTCGAATTCAGGTCACACTGCAGCACATCAGTTCAGGTGCCAACACGAGTACTCCCTCCGGGCTCCATGCCAAAAATTTAAAGCGACAAGATTTTTGATACTGAAGGAGTACAATCTTAATAGCATAGAGAAACAGAATATCATAATTAACCGATTTTGATCGTCAACGCATTCAGATGCATGTTCATTCAGAAGGAAAGAGCCATGTTGGATTCATCGGCCTCCCATCTGCTGCCCGAAGCTTGTCTTCTGATATCTCTGCAGCAAATGGCCTCATGGTACCATCTCTAATGGTGCAGACAAATTTATCATAAGGAGATGCGTGTTTTCTTTGCAGGGTTGAGGCTGCCGCCACCAATGAAGTAGATAAGATCACATTCTAGCCCATCGTCGTATTGACACGCACGAAACGACTTGCTGCTGCACGGACTGATGAAGATATGCAGTCGCCATCTAAGCTGTTGATCTCAGTCGCCATCCATTGCTTTTCTGCAGTCGAAGAATTAATGTTTAGCAAGAAGTCTGCTTGCTTGTCTTGTGAATTACTGCTTGTTTTTAAAAGGTTCTAGTGTCATGCAAAAACCGTGCAATGTTGAACAAGTTTTTGCTTGTTACTGAACAATATGCGGTATGGATACCCATGCAATTAAAAATAAATTATATGTTACAGCACTAATTCAATAATATTTTATAATGTACAGGCACAGAGAAAGATGGAGAAAGCTGAAAGAGTATGATTGAACAAATTCGCTTCAAAACAAATGAAAACGAATCAAAAGGAAAGAGTAAAAGGAGAAGGGTGTACTGATGGATGAATCCAACAGTCGTCCTCCTCCCGGACACGGCTTCCCTCCCCACGAAAGCATCCCGTGGTCCACTACGGATCTCACCATTACTGATTGCGGGCCCACCAGTACGCCTCGTCTCACTCTCACCCCGCTGCCGCTTCCACACCTCTCCACGGAAAAAGCGCGGTCGTCGTCGTTGGCGTGGCGCGATATATGGGAGCTGGCTGCAGCGGGCGGGAGGCGCTCGCGCTGCGGCTGCGGCTGCTGCTGCTGGTCGCGACCGCCTACGTCCTCGTCTTCACGCTACTCAACCTCCCCGATGCCCCCGCCCCCGGCTCCGGTGAGTCTGTCCTCCCCGTCACCTCCCCGCCCAACCAGCCCATAACGAGCGCACCAATTTGGTTTGAGCGCGCTGGTTTACCGGCGAGTCAATCTGCTGCGTTCTGGGTTGTTGCTGACACCAGGCGATGCCTCCCCGTTGTCGGTGGACCGCTCTGCTTTACTTTGCATTGTGTTGCTTTGCAGGTGAGTTTGCAGCACAAACGTCGGTTGTGGAGCAGGTGATCCCGCTTCCATTTCTCACATTTCCTTTCGCATTTCCCTTCTCTTCTCGTTAACTTAACCCCGTGCCATGCGGCAGCGGGTTCGACAAGCTCGGAGGCTGAGTGTGGTCACCGAAGAGGAGATAACTTCGCTCGCTGCGAATCTCCAATTACGCAATTCCTTCGCTTCCGTAGACACTCTTCCATTTTGATCCCTGGAATTAGCGTTGGACTGCGGTTACAGAATGATGAGGAGTACTCTGTTTGCCATATTTAGTTTGACTTGTTCATTCAACACGTAGAAACTCCTTAACATTGTTGTTAATGCCTGTTCAACTTTCCGCGGATAGATGGGCAAAGTGATGAAATTGCTGCGGAGGAAGACGAAAGAATATCCAGATCTCCCACGGCGGACACTAAGGAGAAGATGTGGATGATGCAGGATCAGTTAATTTTGGCTAGGGCGTACTTGCATTTTACTTCTCCACAAGGAAGCGAGCATTTAGTCCTAGAACTGAAATTGAGGATGAAGGAGATAGGAAGGGCAATAAGTCACTCTAGTGGAGGTTCTCATGTAGCTGGGATGTAAGATTTTTTTTTATGGTGCTTGCTTATTAAGTAGTTCAGTCTAGTCCTGCAATTGGGGAATGGAAGAAACTGATTATGGCAAAGATAAAAAAAACTCGGTGTAGTGCTTTGCAAAAAATGAAGGCAATGGAGATTACCCTATCCAAAGCTCAGAGGACCTACCCTCGTTGCTCTCACATGTCATCAAAACTACGTGCAATGACACACAACACTGAAGATTTGGTCAGAGCGCACCAGAGTGAATCTCCGTTCCTTGAGCAGGTTGCTGTGAGTGCATTGCCCAAAGACCATCACTTTCTATCGATGCGACTTACCACATAATACTTTTCATTGGATCCTACGAAACGTGAATTTCCTAAAAGAAATAGCCATAAGATGGATGGCTACTATCATTATGCACTATTCTCAGACAGTGTTTTAGCAAGTGTAGTGATTGTCAACTCTACGGTTGCTGCATCAAAGGTATGACTTGTGGAGCAGTAATAGTTTACATGCTTTTCTCGCATTTAGTATGCTTTCACTTACAAATTTGTATCCTAGTTTGTTAACCCATATTGCTAGAAAACTGTTATGAGTGGAAACTGTTGCTTTATACTTTATGCACATTTCTGCATGTTTATGTTTATTACTCCCCGCGGATCTTTTTATTAGTCACTGCACCGGTTAGTTTAAAAATGAACTAGCCGGTGACAAATAAAAAGATCTGCAGGGAGTATGTCTTTGGGTTATACAGTTATGAAGGGGGCAACTGATTAAGAGTTATTCTTTGATAATGTTTCCTTGTTGTATGATGAAAATGTACATGAAAGAAGTATCGAACCATGGGTTCTTCGGTTTAACATATTCAGTGGAGTTTATTGTGTTGTGAATTTATGTCTTTGAAGTTTCTTTTAATTCATCTTATTTTTTCTTTGGCAAGATCCCAGACTGATAATGTTTCATATTGTGACAGATGCATTAAATTTTCCTGCAATGAAGATGTGGTTTCTGACAAATCCACCAAATCCACCCACGATCCAGGTGGAAAGCCTGGAGCATTTAAAATGGTTGCCCAGTGATTTCAATTCTAGATTTAAAGAAAAGGGCATTCAAGATCTGAGATACACGTCTGCTCTTAACCACTGCGGTTTTATTTGCCAGAAGTAAGTTGTCTACTCTTGGACCATGATGTGGTGGTCCAAAAAGACTTGAGTGGCCTTTGGGATATGGATATGGATATGAAGGGAAAAGTAATTGGTGCCGTTGAGACATGCACTTCTGGCGACGGTTATCTTCGATTGGATAACCTTGTTGATTTTTCTGATCCAAATATCTTCAGCAAATTTGATGCAAAGGCTTGTGTGTTTTCATTTGGTATGAACATATTTGACCTTCAGGAATGGCGCAAACAGGGTTTGACTACAACTTACCATAAATGGCTTCAGGTGGTAAGTGGAAAAGATATTACTTGTCATAAATTGTTTGAGTGAGCAACACCTTTTTACACCGAGTTTTTCTATGTTGTTTTTATTTGTTTATCAACGATGTAAGAATGTTTTATTTCCAACTTTCAGGGCAAAAAGCGGAAATTATGGAAGTCAGGAAGCTTGCCACTGGGCCAGCTTGCCTTCTACAATCAAACAGTGTCTCTGGACCACCGATGGCATGTTAAAGGGCTCGGCCACAACACAATCTTGGGAAGAGAGGAGATCGAGAGTGCCGCTGTCATCCACTACAGTGGAAAACTCAAACCCTGGCAAGAGATATCTATACCTAAGTACAGGGACTACTGGAACATGTATTTTAACTATGATAACATATACTTACAGCAGTGCAATATCCACGGATAGGACGCCACAGGGTTCGCACTAGGGCTGATGGAACAACAGTTTTTGCTCTGTAGTACTCCCTTTATCTCAAAATACTTATCACTCTTTAGTTCAAACATGAATTAGAAAGTGACAAGTATTTTGAGATGGAGGATGTGTAGTAAGTTGTCTAGAAATAAGATTTCCCCAGACTTCACAATAAGTGGGAGTCTTCGGTACTAGGTTCGTCCTATTCATGTAAGAATTGATGTCATATAAACAAGTAAGAGTTTTGCACGCTATATAATATACTTCTTCCCGTTCTCAAATTGATGTCATTAGAACAATAAATCTAGTTTGAATTAGAGAGTGACAAATATTTTGAGATGAATGAAGTATGTATTAGTAAGGTCGTTTAGAAAAAGATTTCCCCAGACTTCACAATAATATGGGGCCCACACATGAGGAGGATGGCGGACGAGGGCGTATTCGCCGGCAACGATTTTCTTGGCTCATTCAAGATCTAGTCCGAATATTCCATATTTGAGATTTTTTGCATACGGAATATTCATTCCACTTTCGAGCCATCATAGAATGGACGGAGATCATATTGTTTACACAGTCTGAGAACAGGGGAAATCTTTCCCTCTGTTCACCGATACCCGACAATCTTTGCCTGGGAAGCTTTACAAGCAGTTTTTGACTTCAAATACCAGAAGCTACAATCATATCAAGCAGCTACTTTAAAAGACGCAGGAACATAATCAAGATTTTATCATATTGCTTGGCAAAAACGACTCCACCCATCTCCATCACTTTTGTTACTTTCACTTGTTACAGCTCCTCTTCTTCTTCCTTTGTCTCAGCACCATCCTGATCAGGAGCAGGCAGAAACATTCTACCATGTTGCTGGTCTTTTAGAACCATCAGAGCCGCCTGCATAATCGCATCTGCCTTAAACTGAATCATCTGCTTCAAGTCGTCAGGATACAAACATGCCCA
This sequence comes from Tuctoria greenei, assembly GCA_036927565.1. NCBI lineage: Eukaryota > Viridiplantae > Streptophyta > Magnoliopsida > Poales > Poaceae > Tuctoria > Tuctoria greenei. The sequence continues at coordinate 203,916,642 of JAYESD010000005.1, read as the reverse complement.
GTATTTCAACAAAGAAACAGCATGGCAAATTATTTCTCCAGGATTTTTAATCAGTTTTCCTTCAAAACACACACTATTTCGCGATTTCCAAATAGACCAGCAAATAGCTCCTAGACCTAGGGTATAAATCTTGCTACCCCCAGGAAGAACCTGATTGATCCAATACCAGTATTGTTGAACATTCTTGGGTCTCCAAGAGCTGTTAAAGCATAATCCTAGGATCCCCCAAATAACTTTGCTGATTGGGCAAAGGAACATAAGGTGATCTATTGATTCTTCATTTTTACAGAAGGCACAAACATTTGTACCTTTCCACTTTCTGGTTTTCATAATATCTTTAGTCAAAATAGCATTGTTTTCCATAAGCCAAAGGAAGACTTTAATTTTTGGAGGTATTTTGGCTTTCCAAACATGATCAAATTTCTTAATTCTCCTTCCTCCAATCAGTTTGTCATATACCGAGCTAACTGAGAAAATACCAGATTTGTTCCAATTCCAAATAACTTTATCCTTATCACTGGACAAGACAGTAGCATTCACTTTAGCTGCAAGTTCGTACCATTGTTCATGTAAAAAAGCGGGAAGATGATACTTAAACTGAATAACCCAATTCTGTCTAGCACAATCAGCAACAGAAATATCAGGGTCAGTACAAAAATTAAATAGAAGAGGATAAGCCCTACACAAAGGACTATCCAACAACCACATATCTGTCCAGAATTTAATACTAGTCCCATTCCCCACTGTAAATTTCCTACCAGCCAAGTAAACATGCTTAGTTTTAATAATGTCCTTCCACATAGGGGAATCACCAATTCTATGTTTAATACTCCCTATTGGTTTCCCTTTTACATATTTTGCCTTGATTATTTGTTGCCAGATTCCTTCTTCACATTCAATTTTCCACCACCATTTTGTCAATAAACTAATATTCATCTTATAAAGGTCTTGAATTCCTAACCCCCCATGTCTTTTCTTATTACAAATTTTCTCCCATCCTAATAGGTGATATTTCTTTTTTTGTAAGCCCCCCTGCCAAATGAATTTTCTTCTTACTGCATCTATTCTTTGAATATTTGTTTTGGGAATCAGACACATAGACATGTGGTAGTTTGGAATACTGGATAAACAGGCATTGATAAGAACCAATCTGCCCGCCATCGACAGGGTGGAGCCCTTCCAACCGGCTAATTTTTTCACTATCTTTTCCTCTAAAATAGACCAATCCTTAACATGCAATTTGTTAGCCGACACTGGTACTCCTAAGTATTTAATAGGGAAATTGCCAACTTTGCAATTAAAAATTCTAGCGAACTGGTTAATTGTTTCATCGTCTCCCCCAATAGTGAAAATCTCACTCTTTTCAAAATTGATTTTCAATCCTGACATTTGTTCATAAAGGGCTAGTAACAGCTTAAGGTTCCTAGCCCCCACAATGTCTTTTTTAATACACATAATGGTATCATCAGCGTACTGCAAAATTGCAACCCCATTAGGAATAAGATCATCAGCTAGTCCACAAAACAATTTGCTTTCCTGAGCTTTGTAAACCATTCGCGCAAGACAGTCTGCAGCTATGTTGAATAATAAAGGGGACAGTGGATCACCCTGTCTAACCCCTCTGAAACTACTAAAGTATTTGCCCTCCTGATTATTGATCTTAACACTGAGGGTCCCTTTTGACACCACACTTTCGATCCAATTACACCAAGTCTCGTTAAAGCCTCGAATTTTTAAACATGAAAATAAGAAGTCCCAATTCACCCTATCATATGCTTTTTCAAAATCCAATTTCAGAATTATCTCGACCTCTTTTTTCTTTTTCTTTGTGTGATGAAGAATTTCATGTAAGGACATGATACCATTCATAATATTCCTTTTTTGAATAAAAGCATATTGTACTTCATGAATGATTTTGTTAGCCACTGACTCTAATCTGATAGTCAGAACTTTTGTAAACCATTTGTAGATACAGTTCAATAGACAGATTGGACGAAACTGTTGAACTTTTTCTGCTTCATTAACTTTCGGGATTAAATTAATAACCCCAAAATTATTTCTCTTCATGTTTAAATTTCCTCTATGAAAATCCTCAAACATCTCTAAGATATCTTTTTTATGATATCCCAACAGGATTGATAAAATTCAATCGGAATGAGATCTGGGCCTGGAGCTTTATTCCCTTCCATTTGGTCAAGTGCCTTTTTAATTTCCTCTTCTTCAAACCGTCTAGTAAGAATTTGATTATCTAGTTCATTTATATTTTGATCTTCTCTCCATAAATTTGGATCTATCTTGAAGTTGTTTCCACCCTCCTTTCCAAAAAGCTTTTTGTAGTATCTAGTGGCTAGATTTAACATGTCCTCAGTATCTGTAGCCACATAATCCCCATCTCTCAATCTATATATAATTTTTTTCCTTTTTTTCCATTAGCTATTCTATGATAATACTCTGTATTCATATCACCTTTCAATAACCATTTCTCTTTACTTCTGCTGTACCAATAAAGTTCTTCATTTTCCAAAATCTCCATCTTTTCTTTCATCAGTTGGGCCTTTAATCTGAAATCTTCTTTACTAAGATGATATTGTTCTTCTTTTTGTTCTAACTCGTTTATTTTGTCTTTTAATTCTTTTTTTCTCTTTTTTTGTTGGCCTGCAAAATTGTACCCCCAGCGTTTAAATTCCTTTTTGAATCTTTTGAGTCTGAATATGAATCTACTAAGAGCATTTTTGTCTTTAGTAGGTTCCTTCCAAATTTTATTGACTCTGTCTTTGAAATCCTGATTTTTCAGCCAAGATAATTCAAGGTGAAAGGAATATTTTTTTGAATGTTTTACAGTCTTATCAAGGAAGATAATCAAAGGGCTATGGTCTGACAAGACTCTAGGTTCTCTTTTCAAAGCAGCATTAGGAAAAATATTCTCCCAATCTGAGGAAACAAATGTTCTATCTAGAATTTCGAGAGTAGGAATAGTCTGATTATTAGACCAGGTATAAATCCTCCCACCCTGTTTGATTTCTCTTAAGTCATACACATTAATAATGTCATTGAAAATTTTTGTAAACATATTAGGGCTGAAATCCTTATTTTTATCACTAGCTGTCCTCAAAATATTGAAATCTCCTCCCATTAAGGTAGGTAGCTTTATATATTGACATAAAGATGCCAATTCTTTCAGAAACTCCAGTTTTTCATATTCCTGAGCCGTACCATAAATGTTCACTATGCTCCAGTCAATCTGTTTTTCCTTATCTATAACATCTATTTGCAAGGAATATCTTCCTTTAGTAACAGCTTTAATTTCAAACTTTGTTTTTTTTAACCCCGGACATTAATCCACCAGATTTACCTCTGGCTGGTATATATTCCCATTCATACTCCTCATTTGGGTCTATACTTCTAAATATAGATGAAGTATATTCCTGGACCATAGTTTCTTGTAAATTTATAAAATCAAACCCATACTCTCCTTTTATATCTTTCATATATGACCACATACCTTTTTTCCTCAAACCTCTACAATTCCAAAAAAGACCTATCATTGATGACTACTTTTTATTTTTTGATGGACCCAGGAACTTCCTGATGGTCATTCCTTCTATAAATAGAAGGACCAGTTCTCAAACTTCTTCTTAATCTCTTTTCTTTTTCTTTTTTCTCCTCTTTTTTATCTTTATTCTTTTTCTTCCTGTTTACCTCATTTAAACCATCTTTCTCATTATTATCTTTATGCCATTCTAGTAACAACACACCTTCTGTGAGTTCGCTCTCAGCCTTTTCTTCTTTACCTAAATGTCTTTTCATCTTTTCCATATCTAATTTTTTTTTTCAAATAACTCATTTCTTGCCACTTCTATATCTTTCATAATATCAATCTTATCAAATTCAGAATCCATAATTCTAACTCCCATTTTAGCAGCCAAATCTACAATGCAATCATTATCTAAAACAGCAAAAGAGTTGGAGAAGAAGTTCTTACCTTCCAGCTTCCTCTTCCTCAGGTTTTTTTGCTGCACGTTCTCTTTTTCTTTCATCTTCAACTTTTCCTCCCCTCTTTTGCTTTGCCTTACTATCTGTAATTTTTGTTCTTCATTTACTTTCTCCCAGGTAGTAGAGTCCTTTGTAGTGTCATTGAATTTCAGGCATTGATAACTCCTTAAATTCTGATTTAACAATTTCCCAGTTTGATCACCTGCAAAATGAAAAACAGCGGCAGAATTGCATCTTGTCAGCTTGATGTTCTGATTGTACTTCTTGGAACTGGTACTAATGATTTCTGCTTCTTCTTCTTCCAGGAGATCATCTTCATTTGGGTCCCATGATATAGCTAAAAGACCATCTCCCTTTTCAGTTTCATTCTGGTTCAGTTGATTAGATTTCATTCTTGTGCCTTGATCATTGACCTCATCAGCTTGAACTTTGGTAAGATCCTCCTTGTTATCAAGAATGTTAACTTCAGCTTGAGCTTTGGTCTGATCAGATATCTTCAGTTTTTTGTGCTGTCCAGGACTGTGCTCCTCTTCTTGAGTTAGTTTTTCTCTAACTCTGTCTTCTGTGAATTTGGAAGGTGCAGATTTGAAACCCATTTCCTGAGTATTACTTCTGGATGTAGACTGCCCAGGATGACCATACCCCTCATCCCATTTGGATTTCTTAGCCTCTGTCTTATCATATTGGTCCATCGGCACAACAACTTTCCTTGGGTTGTCCTTCATGTTTTCTTCTATCTCTCTCTCATAGTAGAACCAATAGAAGTATGTAGCAATGTTCCCTTCAGCTCTCTCTGGCACTTTTGTCACATCCCTGCAGCCTATTTTGATTCTGACATAATCAATACGGGTCAGTGAATCTTTATCAATCTCAAGAGTAGCCCCAACCAGTGAACCCACATAATACAGCGTTTCTGCACTTCTTTTGTTATAAGGCACTCCTCTAACTCGAAACCAAGCAGATTGTAACTCTCCACTTGCTCCCACAGCAGGTGACCAGGCACTCACAGTAAAATATGCATTAGTATTGGTCATTCCAAGCTTGAAATGGCTGCACTCCTGTATTATCTTCTTCGAAGGAAACTTCATAGTAAATGTAGACTCATCTACTGCTCTTGCTTTCCATTGCCAAGAATTATCTCCATACTTGAGCATGAATTCTTCCTCAATTTGCTTCTCAGATACTGTGCCACTAATGATCTTGATTACTGCAGTGTTCATCATTTCTTTCAATGCAACATCAGATGGACAGTCAGGAATCATGAAAAAACTTCGTCCTTCGACCTGCGCTGCACAGAGTTGAGCACAGTGTTCCCAGGGAAATTTCGTATAGCATTGTGCCGTATCATGACCCATTTTACCACACTTTCCACAACGTTTCACAAGCGGACAGTAGTAAGAGATGTGATCAGTAGCTCCACACCTGTAACATTGCCTGATGTTGTCTTCTTCGAAATCTTGCTGATCTGGGATCTTGTCCTCTTTCTTGTTCTCTGAATCAGCTGATTGCTCAAGAAGATTCTTCTTCTCTTCCCACTTAGCCTGATTACCAGAGTTAGAACTAGCCCCAATATAACCATCAGGTCCACCAACCTCCTTAATCTTGACACCATCATCAAACTTGTTGTAATCTTCTTCAATCTGCTCTCTGTGCCAAGAGAAATTTCCCTTCCCTCTTCCATCTCCACCTCTACCTCTACCATCACCACTCCGACCCCAACCTCCTCTGTACCATCCAGCACCACGAAAGTTACCACCTCTGGCGTTACCTCTCCAACCTCTGCCTTGGCCCTCCTTCCCTGAGCCTCTTCCTCCTCCTTGGTTGCCTTGTTGATTCATCACCACCGGAGCACAGACTGATCGTAGCGCTTGCAGGTAGGACTTGGATCTCCCCCAGAAGTGGCCACAATATTTGTTTAGATCTGGAAAAATTTGTGGTGGCTGGGGCTCGATTCGAAACCCTAAGGTCTTAATATCCCGCACAGCCAATCTTTCCTCGAAGCCCCTGTCCTCCACCAGAAATTCGGTATCCGAGTGGTAAGAATTCTTGCACTTTCCCCCTTCAGTACCCTTAGTTTTCCCCAATTTCAGATCCTGCTTTGAGATCAACGCTTCCTTCATCCATGGTGAAACCCGATTTCCGTATCTTGCCGAAGAGTTTCTCAATTGACATCCATGGTTCTTCCTCGCCGGCTTCTTCCTCTCTTTGATTGTCTGATTGATTGACCCGCCGCAGCTGCAGCACGGCATCCTCCCGGAGCCGGCGCAGGTCCGGCAGCCCGAGTCGCCGTCGGACCAGCGGCTACACAGGCACTGGATGCGCCCGGAGCCGCCGCACGTGGAGCAGCGCGGGCGCGCGTCCCACCTGGACCTGGACGAGGAGGCCGGGAGCCCGTCGTCGCCGAGCGACAACCGGTTCGCCATGGCCACGCCCCCTTTCTTGGGCCAAAAGCGATGCCCTAACGGACGACGTGCAGGTGAGGGAAGGTAGTATTAGCTCGCAGCGGAAAGCTTAGAATCCTTGAGATCGACCGGTCGATCCACCGGCATTGCCATGCGTAAGACTCTATTCATATTTGAGATGACTCTATTCATCCTAACTGAAACAAACACTGGATTATACTATCTCATTGAAGTCAACCCAAACAACCAAACACATGCTGACTGAGTGAGTGAGAGTGGAAAGTGGATAGGAGGGAGCGCTAGGTGAAAGTGAAAGTGAGATAGTACTAGCAGCTACGTACGTGCGCCCATGCAGCTGCTGCTACAGCTGCACGGAATACAAGCACTGAGAAGGCCACACGAACTATTAGTAGTAGCGAAAAGGCAGCATCATCGGCTTCGTTGTCCGTTGATTGCCACGAGGAACTGGAATAATAAAGAGGTTCGTTTAGTTGGGACGGTGGCCGGCGAAGAAGGCGAGAGGAAGACGACGACGAGGACGACGGCCTAGATACGGGCCTCCGATCCTCTCGTCTGGATACGATCTGTGCGTGGAAACCGGAAAGGCAGGTCGTTTCACGGTGGTTGCTGCTGGTTGCATCGCTTTTTTCCCCCGAAAGCAGGGTAGAGCAGAGCAGAGCATGCAGCAGGGCGTTGTATCTGCACGTCCCGCAGCCGCAGGTAGGTAGCCCACCTGATCAATTCCATGGCTGAGAACCTGCAGCGACAGGCAGCTGCTGCGAAAGATACGAGAGCAGGCAGGCAGGGAGCCATTGAATTCAGATCGTCGGTTGGTTGGCGGAAACGGAGACGACGACGACGACACGAGAGAGAGGTCCAACGCGTCCGGTCAAAGCGAGGATGGGTACCCTCCATCGCGAGGCCTCGCGGCGACCGTGTTAATGGTGGCTCCGGTGGTTGCACCAACACGCCCCGCGCCTAGCTACAACCTTCGTTCTCTTCTTCGTATTCGTCATTTTCCCCGCGGCAGCACGGTGCTATTTATCCAAGTCCCACCTCCGAGCGAGCTCCACCTCTCCAAGGCCAGAGCACCGCCTCCGACGACGACAGCTCTCATCCTCTCCGCCGTCGGTCTTACACCATGACCAGCGAAGAAACCACCACGGCCGCCGGCACTGACACGAAGAAGAAGAAGAAGGCGCGGCCTTCCCACGGCCCGGGCCGCCTCAAGCTGGCGTACCACCTGGCCGTGTCCAACGCCTTGTACATCCTGCTCGCCCCGGCGGCGGCGGCCCTGGCGCTGCGCGCCTCCCGCCTCACCGCGTCCGACCTCGCCGCCGCACACGCCGCGGTCGTCCACGCCAACCTCGCGCTCGCCGCGGCGCTGGCGGGCCTGGTCGCGGTCCTCGCGACCGCGTACCTGATGCGGCGGCCGCGGCCGGTGTACCTGCTGGACTTCGCGTGCTACAAGCCGGGACCCGAGCACACGGTCACGCGGGAGAGGTTCATGCGGCAGTCGGCCGCGGCGGGGGTGTTCACCGACGACAACCTGGCGTTCCAGCGCAAGATCCTGGAGCGGTCGGGGCTGGGGCAGGCGACCTACTTCCCCGCGGCGGTGCTCAACTCGCCGCCCAACCCGTGCATGGCGGAGGCGCGCGCCGAGGCCGAGGCCGTCATGTTCGGCGCCATCGACCAGGTGCTCGCCAAGACCGGCGTCCGCGCGCGGGACATCGGCATCGTCGTCGTGTAACACCCATATTTTTCATGTTCAAAAATTTGCCCAAACCTTGATCATTGTAGCATGCATTTTCTTGTGAATTTTTGGTGTTCAAACGAGTAGCAAACGTTCAAATTTGAATTTGAATTCAAAATCAAAAGAAATGAATGGAAAATGAAAAAGAAAAAGTTAAAAACCCCTGTTGGGCCGATTCTTCCCCCTGGCCCATCTTCCCTTTCCTCTCCCTCCGGCCCAGCCGAACCCCCCCCTTCCTTCTCTCTGCACTGCGGGCCCCACTTGTCGGCGCCTTCCTTCCTCCCTCTCTTCTTCTCCCGCGCGCAACCGTCGCCCATGCAACCGCCGAACACCCCGCGCCCACGTCGTTCCACCCCGCATCCACTCCCCCCCCGGCGGTTTACGCGCGCGCATCACCACCCCACCCCTCTCCGCGGCATAAAGGAACCGGCGCCCCCAGTTTTCCCTCTCTCCCCGAGCCTCCCAGAACCCTAGACCTCCATCGCCGGTGAGTAACTCGGCACACACGTTCCCGCCACTGCAGCCCCCTTGTTTTCCCCTTTCTTGGCTTCACGTGCTCACCGCCTCACCAGGAACACGCCGGACACGGTTGAGCAAGGAGATCACCGGGGAATTGCCAAGACCGACGAGCACCGACGCCACCGCCGCCATTCCTCATCGCCGACCGTCCTCCGACCGATTTCAAGGCTAGCGACACCCCTCAGTGAGTTCCCCTTCTTCTCCTCTTTCGTTCCATGCCTTTAGCGCCATGTTTGAGCGTCGGATTCGCCGTTTTGGTCGTCTCCGGCGAGCTCGCCGCCGCGGGCGCCTAGCGCCGCCGCGCCGGCCACCACCGACGTCGCCGGGGACGACGTGGCCTCATCTGAAGCCGTCCATTCCCGACCAACGGCCATGATTAAAACCCCGTACCGGTTCGGTTATATAAAATCCCAGCCACCCATCTCAAATCCAACGGCCCTCATTCAATCTAGTTTTCCCGCCTGCGCATTTGCACCGGAGCCCCTGGAAACTTCGCTGCTACCCCCGGAGTTTCTCTGTAATTTGAGTCTAGCCCCCAGAATTCGCAGACTAGCCCCTGGAACCCTAAAAATTGGTTTTAACCATTTAATTAAGCATTCTAACCCCTGTAATTTTGTAGAATAATGTATTTAGACCCTGTACAGTGTAGAAAACTATTTATTCAGCCCCTGGACTTTTATTTATTTGCAGAATAGGGCTTTTAATTGTATTTAAGGTATAGAAATTAGATAAAAATGATGAATAAGTGTAGGAATGCTATGAAAAATGTTTATAAATTATTTTATGCTGTGACTTAATTGTAGAGTTCAGATAAAATATATTTGGCCCCTGGATTAATTATTATAAAGGTTTTAAAATACATTTTTGCTATAGATAATTTAATAAAATTGGTTTTAGGCTATAATAAAATCCCAAAATTCTTGGAAAAATATAAAATGCATACTTTGACCATGATAATTGATAAATACCTCGTAGGGACGCATCAGTGTAGAATTTTGTGCCTATGTGTATGTGTGAATGCATTGTTTTGCGTGCCTTTACTTATTTGGCTTTATTCTATTCTTGCCATTGCTTGGGCATATATCTAGAGTCGTTCTACGACCCTAACCTCAACTTCCAAGACCAAGACTTCGTCAATTCTCAAGTCTCCAACGAAGGCAAGTGCCCTTGACCATCTTGTACCTATTTTAGGGATTTAGCTAGTTGCATGCTAATTAAATTGATGTCCTACTACATGTTTACATGCCCTGTTCCTTACCATTCCTTGTTACCTGAAGTGGGTTGGGAAGTAGATAGGCTTTATTTATGCTTAGCCATGCTTAGATGTTGGGATTGGGATACCATACAAATGTTCTATGCTAAACCTTATTGTTACTTTAATTTGGTGATGAATATACATAATGATAGTGGATAGGAATCTGGTGGTTGGTTAGTTTTGGTATGGTGCATTTTGCACGAGACCCGGGATTGGGGTTTGTTGCCACCGGATTCTAAGGACCGGTTTATGGAGGAAGCCAACAAGCTTTATAGTACCACCACGAGACTGAGATGGGGCAGCTTGGTCAATTAATTAGGTTTCTCCCGATGAACTGCTAGTGGTTGGATGGTGCGGGGAATGAGGCGGGTGATCTGCTCTTGGAACCGCAAGGCTCAAGAGGGGGCTCTGGGGCGGAGGGTTACTCCGAGAATCCCCAGTGGTGGAAACCTTAGAGGGCTAGCACTAGTCGGGAGTACCTTTGTAAAGACCATGTAGTGATCTCCGGGCCACACACCTACGGAAGTGTGAAAGGTGGTTGATCACCACGGGCTACATGGAGGTTTACTCAAGTCCACCTGGCAACAGGGGATGAAATCACTGCTTGTGGGGAAAGGGTACACTCTCTGCAGAGATTTGGAAAAACTGTCATGACAGCCGTGCTCACGGACAAGAGCGGCTTGGGGCCAGTTCATAATTAGTCTATGTTTGGGAAATGATGGTTCATTATGGTTCATGTACTTTCATTATCACTAATCATGTGTTGGTTACTTATTGAATTATGATATTGATAATTGAAAGCTAAGGATAGGTACTAAGCATAGTGCTAAGCCATATTTGGCCTTTCCTTGCCCTAGCCAATCATGTCATTCTCTTCCCGCACTTGCTGAGTACTCTATGTACTCAAGCGTTTAATTCTCCTTTAGAGTATGAAGAAGAAGAAGCTGCACCGGAGGACTTCTACGTCAACCCGGAGGACTTGGTCTAGGCTGGCGACCTCACGCGCAACGGCTGCCTGTGGAAATGAAGCCCGCTTACCTATCTTGTTTTCTGTATTGTTGAACTGTTTAGTGTTGTAAATATTTGTGGAGTGTATTTGTAGACCTTCGGGTCGTTCTGTAAGACTATTTATGTATTCCGAACATGGCAATGTAATGGTATTTCACTTTCGTCGACGCATGTACGATTCAACTGATCCTGGCGTACATGTGGTTAGTGTCTGTTCATCTTTACGATGATCGGGCGTGACAAAGTGGTATCAGAGCCGTGTTGCCCGTAGGACGCAAGCCTAGTTAGAAATGGCCGAAAATTAAGGACTATACTATTTTCGTATGAAATAGTATTTCCAAAACTTTGTGCTCTCCACCTCAACCCTTGTGCTTCTTACCTTACTTTGCTTATTGTTTTTATTCTAAATTGATTTATTAATTATTAATCTCACTCTCTTCTTTTCAAATGTTTGTAGATGGCGCGGACCAAGCAGACGGCCCGTAAGTCGACTGGAGGTCGTGTCCCTCAGCACGCCCTAGCCAGTCGCTCCGCACCTTACACACCCCGGAGGGAGACGACGCTGCTCTCCAACGGGAGTGCTGCTTCAAGGATGCGCGTCCGTCTTCGTTCTCTTCTTCGAGCTGCGGGGTACCGTGAGTACCGTGTCCGCTTAGTCTACCACACCACTAGGGTCTTTGCACCCTATACTGGTGAGCTGGAGTGGACTTCTCAGCTGGCCGTCTACTACGACTCGGAGTTGCTGCACTCGCACTTCTCTCCGGCCTGGAGGAGCTCCCAGCGTGCAGCTGAGGAGGACGCCACGTGGGAGGCGACCACCTACTGGAGCCACGCCCACAGGTTCCTTCTTGGGTGCACGGAGCACGCGTACACCCCTCAGCGCCCTAGTGGCACAGCCGCCTTCACTGGACGTGACGTCGAGGGACGCTTGACTCACCCCCAGTGCGAGAGGCTGGTGGACGACGTTGTGGAGTTGTCTTCGCGACTCCAGCGTTGTCAGCAGGAGCTGCAGGACAGCAGGGACTTGGTCGACCGCTACGAGCGACTTCGACGACACTACACGAGGATCACTGGAGTTGATCCTAACTCTCCGCAGTACGCTTCGGACGTGGAGCCTTGGGACCCGAACTCTCCGGATCGCCGCATGAACTCCCCCGAGAACTCAAGAGAAGACTCAGAAGAAGAAGACCCGGAGATGGAGGTTGAGGAGGACTCCGACGAGTAGGAGTGGACTCGTTTCCCCGCTGGACGACTCAGGACAGTTATCCTTAGTTTGTAGGAGCGTGTAGCTACGCCCTCTCTAGTCTTGAGTTGTGTCTTTTATGGTGTTATGCTAGTAGTTGCTTTATGTTGTGTGGGTTGGTTGCGACGTGAGTTGTGGAATGCTTCGGCATCCTGTCCACATCCGTGTCTTTAGTCTTGTTTATGTGTCGTGTGAGTGGTGGAATGCTTAGGCATCTTGTCCACCTCCACACTAGTTGGTTAATGAGCTTGCTTTATGTCTATTACCCTTGATGCATATAGTTGGGACCGTGTTACCCTAGCATATCCTTTCTCATCTCATCTATTATTCTAAGACCTCAATGAACTTCTCTATCACAGATGGCTGGACGAGGAAGAGGTAGAGGCCGTGGTCGTGGTAACCCACCTCTGGATGAAGGACTTGGAGGTGTTCCTGGATGGAATGCAAGGGGTGCTCGAGGAGCCCCAGCCTCTCAACAAATGCAACAGATGATGGCTCTACAAACCCAGTTGCTTAACAACCTCACCCAGATTGTCACCAACCTGCAACAAGCCCCACCCCCACCACCACCAAACTACAACCTTCCGCCACCACCACCTTTTCCACCGAGGTCCTTCCTTAGGGACTTCCTGAACACCCATCCACCCACTTTTTCCACCGTTACCGAACCCATGGACGCTGATGATTGGCTCCGTACCATTGATAGCAAACTGAGGCTCATCCACTGTGAGGGAAGGGAGAAAGTGCTACTAGCCTCCCATCAACTCCAAGGACCAGCAGCTGACTGGTGGACCGCCTTCACCGAAGCCCACCGGGACCCGGAAAATATTACATGGGAAGAATTCCGAACCAACTTCCGCAATCACTTCGTACCTGAAGGAGAGATACAAGCCAGGCGTGAAGAATTCCTGATGCTAAAGCAAGGCCGTATGACTGTGAGGGCCTACCTGAATGCCTTCACCCAGCTATCCCGCTATGCCCCAACAGACGTGGATATCGACGCCAAGAAGCAATTCCGCTTCAAGAACGGGCTGGACAAAGAGTTAAAGTTCGCCATGTCTTCCAGCGACTACGGCGACTTCCAGAAGTTAGTGGACAAAGCTTTTGAAGTGGAAAGGACTAAGAAGGAACTGGAAGATGACGAAAGGAAGAGGAAGTTGACTTTAGCAGCACATGCCTCCAGCAGCAATGTACGCCCCCGTCTCAACCCTCCACCTACAACTCACATGACTCGTCCCATGAACTACTCGGGACAGAGGTTTCCCAACTCCAACTACAGGCCACCCACTCCCTACAACCAGCCAATGCGCCAGCAGCAGCAGCAGCCACCACGCCAGCCAATGCAACCCCCACGCCAGCAGATGCAGCCACCCCGCCCTTCAGCCCCAGCTAACCGTCCAAGTGGCCAACCCCCAAGAAACCAGTCAGGAGGCAACAAGGGCCCAAATAATGCTGCAGGAGTACAATGCTATAAGTGCGGAGAATGGGGACACTATGCCAGCAGTTGTCCAAAGAAGCAGCAAAATCCAACTGGCCGTGTCAACCATGTGACTCTGGAGCAAGCACAGGAAGCACCTGATGTGGTGATCGGTACGTTCTCTGTCAACTCCCACCCTGCCACCATATTGTTTGATTCGGGTGCTACACATTCATTCATATCCAAGGATTTCATAAAGAAGCATGACATGGTAGTTACATTCTTGAATGGGCCATTATTGATAAACTCTCCTGGAGGAGAGATGGTGGCAAGGCATCTATGCCGAAAAGTGAGTATAAACATAAGGGGGGTAGTCTTTTGGGCCAACCTAATAGTGTTGGACTCACAAGGATTAGATATCATTCTGGGAATGGACTGGTTGACAAAGAATCAAGGAGTAATTCATTGTGCAACTAGAACAGTCTGCTTAACACACCCGGATGGCACCACAGTAGAATTCAAGCCAGATCAGACACAAGAAGCAATAGTGCAACTCAACCATCTTGAGAGTACTAAAGACATCAGGGTTGTGAAAGAATTTCCGGACGTATTCCCAGATGACTTACCAGGTATGCCCCCTGATCGAGAGATTGAATTTATCATTGAATTAGTACCTGGAACGGCCCCAATATATAAGAGGCCATATAGAATGGATGCTAAACAATTGGCTGAACTAAAGGATCATATTGAGGAGTTATTAGCAAAAGGATATATTCGTCCTAGCTCATCACCTTGGGGAGCACCAGTTATATTTGTACCTAAGAAGGATGGAACTCAAAGGTTGTGTGTGGACTACCGTGCTTTAAATGAGGTAACAATCAAGAATAAATACCCACTACCAAGGATTGAAGATTTATTTGATCAGTTAAGAGGAGCATGTGTGTTTTCCAAGATTGATCTTCGTTCGGGCTACCATCAACTGAAGATTAGACCGTCGGATATTCCCAAGACGGCATTTGTCTCTCGGTATGGATTGTATGAGTATACAGTCATGTCATTTGGATTGACCAATGCTCCGGCATATTTTATGTATCTTATGAACAAGGTTTTCATGGAGTACTTGGACAAGTTCGTAGTGGTATTCATCGATGACATACTTATCTACTCCAAGACGGAAGAAGAGCATGAGGAGCACCTCAGGATGGCCTTACAGAAGCTTCGCCAACATCAACTGTATGCCAAACTTAGTAAGTGTGAGTTTTGGCTAAAGGAGGTATCATTTTTGGGACATGTCATATCTGAAGGAGGTATAGCAGTGGATCCAGGCAAAGTGGCCGATGTCCTTAAGTGGGAAACACCTGAGAGTGTACATGATATAAGAAGATTCTTAGGTATGGCTGGTTATTACCGACGATTCATCGAGGGATTTTCAAAGATCTCTCGACCATTAACCAAGTTGCTTGAGAAAGGAGTTGCTTTCAAGTGGACCCCCGAATGTGAGGTAAGCTTCGCCGAATTGAAGAAGAGGTTAACCAGTGCACCGGTATTGGTGATGCCCGATATGCAAAAGGAGTTTGTGGTCTATTGTGATGCATCTGGTCATGGTTTAGGATGTGTCTTAATGCAAGGAGGACATGTTGTGGCTTACGCTTCAAGACAGCTTCGGAAGCATGAGAGAAACTATCCAACACATGACTTAGAATTGGCAGCGGTTGTTCATGCTTTGAAGATATGGAGACATTACTTAATGGGAAAAAGGACGGAGATATATACAGATCACAAGAGTTTGAAGTACATATTTACACAGCCGGATCTTAACCTCAGGCAACGTCGTTGGTTGGAATTAATCAATGATTTTGATGTGGGAATCAACTACCATCCAGGCAAGGCTAATGTGGTTGCTGATGCTCTAAGCAGGAAAGGACAAAGCAATAATTTGTCAGTACAAGCTCTTCAACCCCAGCTATGTGAAGAGTTTGCAAGGTTAAATCTATGTCTAGTGTCTAGCACTGAAGCAGTTGCTATGGAAGTGGACTCAACCCTTGAGCGTGATATACGAGAAGGGCAGAAGAATGATGAGAAGGTCAAGGAGATCAAACAGTTGATGAAGAAAGGGAAAGCTCCAAACTTTAGAGAGGATGAACAAGGAACCTTATGGCTTGGAAAGAGGATTTGTGTTCCAGATGTCAAGGAGATTAAAGAATTGATATTAAGAGAAGCTCATGACTCATCATACTCCATCCACCCCGGAAGCACCAAGATGTATCAAGACCTTAAAGATCGATATTGGTGGCATGGAATGAAACGGGATGTAGCCGAATATGTGGCCATATGTGATACATGTCAATTGATTAAGGCGGAACATCAAAGACCAGCAGGGTTATTACAACCAATCAAAGTGCCAGAATGGAAATGGGAAGAAATAAGTATGGACTTCATCGTGGGACTACCAAGAACACAATCTGGATATGATTCTATATGGGTTATTGTGGACCATCTAACTAAAGTGGCTCACTTTATTCCTGTGAAAGAGACCTACAACGGCCCCAAGTTGGCGGAACTGTACATCTCCAGAATTGTATGCTTACATGGAGTTCCTAAGAAGATCATCTCAGACAGAGGCACTCAATTCACCTCAAGATTCTGGCAGAAGTTACATGAGTCAATGGATACCCGTCTAAATTTCAGTTCGGCGTATCATCCTCAAACTGATGGTCAGACAGAACGCACCAACCAGATATTAGAAGACATGTTGAGAGCGTGTGCTTTAAAGAATAGCAAGAGTTGGGACAAGAATCTGCCATATGCCGAATTTTCTTACAACAACAGTTATCAAGCCAGTTTGAAGATGTCTCCTTTTGAAGCATTGTATGGGCGAAAATGTAGGACCCCGTTGTTTTGGAATCAAACTGGAGAAAGTCAAGTCTTTGGGCCTGATGTGTTACAAGAGGCTGAAAGGCAAGTACAAGAAATTCGGAAGAATCTAAAGGCAGCTCAAACAAGACAGAAGAGTTATGCGGATACTCGAAGACGCGATCTTACATTTGAAGTTGGTGACTATGTCTACTTGAAGGTGTCCCCTATGAGAGGATTGCGAAGGTTCAAAGTAAGAGGCAAGCTATCACCCCGATACATTGGCCCGTTCAAGATACTCGAAAGACGTGGTGAAGTGGCTTATCAGCTTGAGCTTCCGCTACACTTGTCAGACGTGCATAATGTGTTTCATGTCTCCCAGCTCAAGAAGTGCTTAAGAGTGCCTGAAGAGCAATTGCCCATGGAAGCCGTGGATGTACAGGAAGACTTGTCTTATGTAGAGCAGCCTGTCAAAATACTTGAGACACTAGAAAAAGTCACGAGGAACAAAGTCATTCGCATGTGTAAAGTGCAATGGAAACATCACTCTGAGGCAGAAGCAACATGGGAAAGAGAAGAAGCTCTCAAGGCGGATTTCCCTCATCTATTTTCTTAGAGCTTCCGAATCTCGAGGGCGAGATTCCTTTTAAGGGGGGTAGAGTTGTAACACCCATATTTTTCATGTTCAAAAATTTGCCCAAACCTTGATCATTGTAGCATGCATTTTCTTGTGAATTTTTGGTGTTCAAACGAGTAGCAAACGTTCAAATTTGAATTTGAATTCAAAATCAAAAGAAATGAATGGAAAATGAAAAAGAAAAAGTTAAAAACCCCTGTTGGGCCGATTCTTCCCCCTGGCCCATCTTCCCTTTCCTCTCCCTCCGGCCCAGCCGAACCCCCCCCCTTCCTTCTCTCTGCACTGCGGGCCCCACTTGTCGGCGCCTTCCTTCCTCCCTCTCTTCTTCTCCCGCGCGCAACCGTCGCCCATGCAACCGCCGAACACCCCGCGCCCACGTCGTTCCACCCCGCATCCACTCCCCCCCCGGCGGTTTACGCGCGCGCATCACCACCCCACCCCTCTCCGCGGCATAAAGGAACCGGCGCCCCCAGTTTTCCCTCTCTCCCCGAGCCTCCCAGAACCCTAGACCTCCATCGCCGGTGAGTAACTCGGCACACACGTTCCCGCCACTGCAGCCCCCTTGTTTTCCCCTTTCTTGGCTTCACGTGCTCACCGCCTCACCAGGAACACGCCGGACACGGTTGAGCAAGGAGATCACCGGGGAATTGCCAAGACCGACGAGCACCGACGCCACCGCCGCCATTCCTCATCGCCGACCGTCCTCCGACCGATTTCAAGGCTAGCGACACCCCTCAGTGAGTTCCCCTTCTTCTCCTCTTTCGTTCCATGCCTTTAGCGCCATGTTTGAGCGTCGGATTCGCCGTTTTGGTCGTCTCCGGCGAGCTCGCCGCCGCGGGCGCCTAGCGCCGCCGCGCCGGCCACCACCGACGTCGCCGGGGACGACGTGGCCTCATCTGAAGCCGTCCATTCCCGGCCAACGGCCATGATTAAAACCCCGTACCGGTTCGGTTATATAAAATCCCAGCCACCCATCTCAAATCCAACGGCCCTCATTCAATCTAGTTTTCCCGCCTGCGCATTTGCACCGGAGCCCCTGGAAACTTCGCTGCTACCCCCGGAGTTTCTCTGTAATTTGAGTCTAGCCCCCAGAATTCGCAGACTAGCCCCTGGAACCCTAAAAATTGGTTTTAACCATTTAATTAAGCATTCTAACCCCTGTAATTTTGTAGAATAATGTATTTAGACCCTGTACAGTGTAGAAAACTATTTATTCAGCCCCTGGACTTTTATTTATTTGCAGAATAGGGCTTTTAATTGTATTTAAGGTATAGAAATTAGATAAAAATGATGAATAAGTGTAGGAATGCTATGAAAAATGTTTATAAATTATTTTATGCTGTGACTTAATTGTAGAGTTCAGATAAAATATATTTGGCCCCTGGATTAATTATTATAAAGGTTTTAAAATACATTTTTGCTATAGATAATTTAATAAAATTGGTTTTAGGCTATAATAAAATCCCAAAATTCTTGGAAAAATATAAAATGCATACTTTGACCATGATAATTGATAAATACCTCGTAGGGACGCATCAGTGTAGAATTTTGTGCCTATGTGTATGTGTGAATGCATTGTTTTGCGTGCCTTTACTTATTTGGCTTTATTCTATTCTTGCCATTGCTTGGGCATATATCTAGAGTCGTTCTACGACCCTAACCTCAACTTCCAAGACCAAGACTTCGTCAATTCTCAAGTCTCCAACGAAGGCAAGTGCCCTTGACCATCTTGTACCTATTTTAGGGATTTAGCTAGTTGCATGCTAATTAAATTGATGTCCTACTACATGTTTACATGCCCTGTTCCTTACCATTCCTTGTTACCTGAAGTGGGTTGGGAAGTAGATAGGCTTTATTTATGCTTAGCCATGCTTAGATGTTGGGATTGGGATACCATACAAATGTTCTATGCTAAACCTTATTGTTACTTTAATTTGGTGATGAATATACATAATGATAGTGGATAGGAATCTGGTGGTTGGTTAGTTTTGGTATGGTGCATTTTGCACGAGACCCGGGATTGGGGTTTGTTGCCACCGGATTCTAAGGACCGGTTTATGGAGGAAGCCAACAAGCTTTATAGTACCACCACGAGACTGAGATGGGGCAGCTTGGTCAATTAATTAGGTTTCTCCCGATGAACTGCTAGTGGTTGGATGGTGCGGGGAATGAGGCGGGTGATCTGCTCTTGGAACCGCAAGGCTCAAGAGGGGGCTCTGGGGCGGAGGGTTACTCCGAGAATCCCCAGTGGTGGAAACCTTAGAGGGCTAGCACTAGTCGGGAGTACCTTTGTAAAGACCATGTAGTGATCTCCGGGCCACACACCTACGGAAGTGTGAAAGGTGGTTGATCACCACGGGCTACATGGAGGTTTACTCAAGTCCACCTGGCAACAGGGGATGAAATCACTGCTTGTGGGGAAAGGGTACACTCTCTGCAGAGATTTGGAAAAACTGTCATGACAGCCGTGCTCACGGACAAGAGCGGCTTGGGGCCAGTTCATAATTAGTCTATGTTTGGGAAATGATGGTTCATTATGGTTCATGTACTTTCATTATCACTAATCATGTGTTGGTTACTTATTGAATTATGATATTGATAATTGAAAGCTAAGGATAGGTACTAAGCATAGTGCTAAGCCATATTTGGCCTTTCCTTGCCCTAGCCAATCATGTCATTCTCTTCCCGCACTTGCTGAGTACTCTATGTACTCAAGCGTTTAATTCTCCTTTAGAGTATGAAGAAGAAGAAGCTGCACCGGAGGACTTCTACGTCAACCCGGAGGACTTGGTCTAGGCTGGCGACCTCACGCGCAACGGCTGCCTGTGGAAATGAAGCCCGCTTACCTATCTTGTTTTCTGTAGTGTTGAACTGTTTAGTGTTGTAAATATTTGTGGAGTGTATTTGTAGACCTTCGGGTCGTTCTGTAAGACTATTTATGTATTCCGAACATGGCAATGTAATGGTATTTCACTTTCGTCGACGCATGTACGATTCAACTGATCCTGGCGTACATGTGGTTAGTGTCTGTTCATCTTTACGATGATCGGGCGTGACACGTCGTCAACTGCAGCCTCTTCAACCCGACGCCGTCGCTGTCCGCCATGATCGTCAACCATTACAAGCTCCGCGGGAACGTCGCCAGCTACAACCTCGGCGGCATGGGGTGCAGCGCCGGGCTCATCTCCATCGACCTCGCCAAGCAGCTCCTCCAGGTAAATAATCTACTGATCAACCTTCATTAACGTCAAGTTTGCATTGGTCCGAGTATGGACGGTCCCGATCGAGTGCAGTAGGTCAGACTTTTCCTCTGTTTCACTGTCTGTTTGCCCAGCAGGTCGGCTTTCACTATTTAAAAATGACAACATATGTCTTCATCAATTCTTTGCAGTAAATAAAAAGTTTGTATACAAGTTGAATTACGAGCTAGTATTTTGTACAGTATATTATATCTTTCCATTGGGGAAGTTGGTTACCTACTCTTAAGCAGAACTCCAACAACAAACCATCTCGTTTCTCAGACAAAATCTGCTCATGTCAGAGGATATATTTCCAAAATGATTAATAGATCATGTCACCCCCACCTATCAGCACCTGTTCATCATTAACAACCACGTACGTGACCCAATCCGTGACCATCACATCCATGATTTTAAGACTGCTTCTCCTTCCTCCTCCCGCCAGGGCAGGTCCATTTCACGTTAATGGCGACCTGTTGGTCGCAAGTCCATATCAATGCTGTTCAGGCGGCCTGGGAGCCTCTGCCCTAGCCATTGACGGAGACGGCTAGCTACCTGAAAACGGAAATGATGAATAATAATAAGCGTGTCGTTAAATACTAGTGGTTGGGTAGTATCGCTCTGGAACGGTCAGGAGGTTGACGACGAATTGAAGCTCCTCGCCCGACGCTGATAATGATGATGATGATGCATGCGTGCAGGTGCACCGGGACACGTACGCGCTGGTGGTGAGCATGGAGAATATCACGCTGAACTGGTACTGGGGCAACAACCGGTCGATGCTCATGTCCAACTGCCTGTTCCGGATGGGCGGCGCGGCGGTGCTGCTGACGAACCGCGACCGGCGGCGCGCCAAGTACCAGCTGGTTCACACGGTGCGCACGCACCACGGCGCGGACGACCGGGCCTACCGCTGCGTGTTCCAGGAGGAGGACGCGTCCGGCCGCGTCGGCGTGGCGCTGTCCAAGGACCTGATGGCGGTGGCCGGGGAGGCGCTCAAGAGCAACATCACCACGCTGGGCCCGCTGGTGCTGCCCATGTCGGAGCAGCTCATGTTCCTGGCCTCCCTCGTCGGGCGCAAGGTGTTCGGCCTCCGGACCCGGCCCTACATCCCGGACTTCAAGATGGCGTTCGACCACTTCTGCATCCACGCCGGGGGCCGCGCCGTGCTGGACACCATCGAGGACAACCTGGGCCTCACCGGCTGGCACATGGAGCCGTCGCGGATGACGCTGTACCGCTGGGGGAACACGTCCAGCAGCTCGCTCTGGTACGAGCTCGCCTACACCGAGGCCAAGGGCCGCGTGCGCCGCGGCCACCGCGCGTGGCAGATCGCGTTCGGCTCCGGGTTCAAGTGCAACAGCGCCGTGTGGCGCGCGCTGCGCACCATCGACCCGGCCACCGAGAAGGCCGGCGGCAACCCGTGGATGGACGAGGTGCACCGGTTTCCCGTCGACGTGCCCAAGGTCGAGAGCGTCGCGGAGGCGTCGTGAGACGGGCAACCGGTGGATGAACGTCACACGCTCTGTCCTCTGTGATGGTGGGTGGCATACAAGACTTGTTTTTTCGTCTTCTCAACTTTGGAATATGTGTCAGCAACTGTATGTGTAACTTTGGAATAATTACAATCTGGCTTTGCTCCAATTGAAGCTAGCTCCAAACAATGTCAGCGACAATCATCTATCATGCTCGTGTGTTTACAGCTTCTACCTACTTCACACATACTTCAATTGAAGTGGAGTATTTTGGTGATGAAAACATGATTATTTACCATTTTCATAATGAAAGAATATCTTCTAGGATGGCAAGAATTATTCAAACGAAATCCATTTTTCAAAAATGCCACGTACCATGTTTCAAATAAATCAAAATATCTTTCAGACGTAGGAATAGTTTTGTGGCCTTAAATTAATAGCAATAAAAGGAAATTCAATCTCTCAAGCAAAGGAATAAAAGTTATACCTGATTGATTCTGAGAATGCTCATCATCCTTATACGGTTTACTCTTTGAAAAAAAAAATCTAGGTGTTTCATTGGTCAGAATTCACATATATGTACTGTACGCACATCTTAAAAAACCCGCGTTCAAATAAATAAAATAAAAATGTGGTTAAATAAGGGTATTACCGACTTTTTGACTCCCAATTCGCACCGTCTATACTACACTAATCAGAACGGACTATTATTTTCGAAAAATAGGGTTAAATAAGTAAATTCGAAAAAGGCAAAAATTTAAATTGACGGAACCATGGCCCCAAAACCCTAACCTCGCCCTCCAAAACACTCTGCCCACCCAAGACACAGGAACGCCGGCATCACTTCGTCTACCCGGCGGAACGCACCGCCGACGCACGACGCGCGAGGCTCGCCCCGTCGTCTCGGCTCCCCATCCGCAGCTCCGGGATTTGTCCCGATCGTCCTAGGTTTGGTCTTTGCCACCAACATTTCGTGTGCATCGTGCCTCCTTTTGTCGTCCTTTTGAATCGGGGATCACCCCTGGTAAATCCCTTGTATCCGCGCTTTGGTGTCTAGCGTCCGGAGATTTTGGTCTCGTTATAAACTAGCGAAATTTTGTTTTGGCAGAAATTTATATAACTGGGGAAATGCTAGTTGATGTGGCGGCTTGTGTCTTTGGAACCGATTTCGATTTTCTAATCCCAATAGGTAGGTTGTATACGTAGTTGCTGATAAAAAAAAGACTTCCTTTTTGCCGTTTTATATGTAAGATAATAAAATATTGTTTGCGCACATGGACAAGGGACGTGAGGGTGTCTTACATGTTACTGGTTCTGGATTAGGAGAAGCGTAGTGGCATACTCAAGATTATATAATATTCTGAGTGGAAACTTTGTTCAGCACTTCAACTAAAAAGCTAGGTCAACAGTGGACCAGATTCTGGTCTCTTCATATTCTCGCCAGGTAGAATTTATTAGCATTCATGTGTTACTTGTGTCCTGGGCAGGTTTTGAGTTATCTAGTCCCAATTGTTTGTATCCGGATGTAGGTGCTGAGTAAAAGAAAGGCCTTTTTTATTTGTTTTACTGCTTGCAGTAGGTAATAAAAATATTGATTGCACACCTGGATAAAGAACCCATGGGTATCTAACGTGTTGCTCGAATTTATGAGTCATGTGGATTAGGAGAAACATGGTTATGGAACAAATTTTAGTCTGAAAAGTGAACAAAGGAGTAAAGGACCCAACTTTGGCTTCAGTGCTTCAGTTTTTTCTTTCTAGAATAAATGAGCATGGAACAAGTTGTTGAGATTTATGTTTGTGTGCAGGGCCTGTAACCATGTCAACTCAGGAAAGTGTGGCTGGCTGTCAGGTGTTTCTTGATGAGGAAGGGGATGAGTTCGATGATGAGTGGGAGGATGACATTGTGGAAGAACAGGAGCGTAACGATGCAGAAGCAAGTGGAAAGCGCCAGAAAAATTCTGATATTTGGGAAGGCTTCTATATACTAAAGCACGTTTGCACCAATGGGAATTCTTCTAAATTCTCTGCCTGTCAGAGGATCCTTGCAAACTCTGGTAATAAAGTGACTTCTCTTTTGGAGCCTTATGATCCAGATGTCAAGTGTGATGCTGTTCTTGATTTTGATGCTGCTAGAAGAGCCTTAGTTATGACTATAATTACTACTGGGCAGTCACTTTCCCTTGTTGAAGACTTTAGTTTCCAGAGGTTTTCTCGTGCTCTAAATCCTCTTTTTCCCGCGCGCCGTTCGGTTTTAGACAAAGATGCTATGAACCTTTACGAAAGGGAAAAGAATGCTTTGCGTTGCATCATGTCTGAAGCATCTGGGGCATTGAGTTTTGCTGTTGAGAAGTGGAAGTCTAAAGAGACTAGAGCCTACTATAACGATGATATCTATCTTTGTATCACTGCTTGCTTTGTTGATGCTGATTGGAAGTTGCAGAGAAGAATAGTAGGATTCAAACTCTTGGAATTTCCTGAAGATGTCGTGTATGTTGCTGATACTGTTGCATCATGTTATAGTGAATTGAAGCTAGACAAGAAGGTAATAAGCATCAATCTGGATAGTATTCTATATGAGGGTTCTGTCATTGATTCACTCAAAAATATTATGCATGACAAAGGTAAATTAATATGGGATGGTGAGTTATATCAATTACGTTGCTGCACTGATATATTGAATTCCATTGTGCAAACTGGTCAAGATCTGATTGCTGATGTTATTGATAAGATCCGTCATGGAATTCATTATATCAATTACTCTGCTACTAAAAAGAATGTTTTTTACCAATATGCTAAAGACATTTGTCATTTGGATGTTACAATGAAGCTTTGTGCTGACCCGGTTGTATATTGGGACTCAACATACAAAATGCTTGGTTGTGCCTTATATTACAAGGATGCTTTGAGTAATTTTGCATCAACAGATGAAACCTTTTCGTCAGAGTTCCATCTTTCTGATGAAGAGTGGAGTAAGGTAACAATGATGGAAAAGTTTCTGAAGCCACTTTACGACTTAACTTGTATTTTCTTAAGTGCAAAGTGCAAAACTGCCAATTTGTACTTCCTTGGACTATACAAAATTGGCCGTTTGCTCCAAGTGACAGCAGGGTCTGATAATTTCATGTCCAGTATGGTTAAAGATATAAAAGTCAAGTTTGATGAGTACTGGTCAGAATGTAGCCTGATTGTGGCTTGTGCAGCTGTTCTTGATCCTCGTTACAAGCTCAAATTAATCGACTATTGTTTCAGAAAGATCCACGGTGATGCTGATGCTATCCAACATGTTAATAGAGTTGTCACATTACTCCAAAGATTGTTAGCAGAATACAAAAAGTTGTTTGTTTCATCTTCAGTTGGAGCTAACATTGTTGAATACCATGCTAAGGATGACTTGTTTGACTATCCTCCGCAAGAACAAATGTCAGAGTTGGATTGGTATTTGGAATCACCAACGATGGATCTCAACACTGAGCTGGATATCTTGGAGTTTTGGAGTGGCATGTCTAAGTGCTACCCTCACCTTGCAAACTTGGCTCGTGATATTCTTGCCGTTCCTGTGTCCACTGTTACTACCAAGTCTGCATTTACTGTTGGAGATAAAGTCATAAATCGTCGTCGATGCACACTCAGTCCAGACCTACTTGAGATGCTGACTTGTCTCCATGACTGGACATGTCCAAAAGATAGAAATGGTACTACATGACACGATATAAAATTACCTATTCATATATTTTTTAGTAGAGATTCATATTACGATTTTTTTTTTCTATTATAATATGCAGGGATTGCTGTATCCCCTATAGAAGAGTATTATTCTGATGAGGATAATGAGGATGATGAGGATGGGGAGGATGGGGAGGATGATGATGATGTAGGTGAATCTGATGACCAAGATGAGAGGATAGAAGAGTGACAATGACGACGACGATGGTGGTGACCAGATTGCTGTGCCAACCTCTTTAGTTTAGTGTTCTGTTGGTCATCAATCTCTTCTGGTGTTAAGCTGGTGTGTGCTTGCTGCTCAGTGCACAAATAACACTGCTTTTGGGTACCTGGGGCTTACCTTTTACGTTGTTATCATTTGACTCTGCTTTGAGATGATTCCGTGTTATTTGGCAAAGGGACATAAATTCTCACGTCTGGAACCTTTATGAGCATGATGATGTGCCTGCCCAATTTTAGCTCGTCTTTGAAACATTGGTACACTGCAACCTAGGTAGTTGTTGCTACTTGCTTATTTTTCCAACTTAGATGATGTGCATTCCTGACTGAAAATATAGCTGCAGTTGGTTTGGTGGTTGCTGGAGGTAGGGAATTGATATGATCTGAGACGAGTTACTGTTGTAATTCAAGAAGAATATTGTACTTTCCCTCAGGGTTGTCTGGTGGTTGCTAGATGTCTTTCCCTAGGTCCGTCGTCACTCTCAGGGTTGGTTGATGGTTGGGGTCATGTGGCTGATGGTTGTAAGTTTTTTTACTTACACGGACGCATTAGCGGCTGCTAAGATCGCAGCAACCTGCTTACAATCAGCGAGAGACCATAAGCATAGAGCCGCTAGTATGTCCTCAAGAGTATTTTCTTTTGCTTCGAAGATACTACTATTTCTTTCACGCCAAATCGCCCAACACAGAGATCGTCGGCACCAGCTGCAGGAACCAATCCATGATAAATGGAGCAGAACCGAAGTTGCATTCGATCATGTCAACTGTAGTAGCTTCAGAATTTCAACATAGGTCGCTTTGGGCTTTTTCCTCTTTGTGACTGTTTCTCAGGAGTTGGCCTCTTCTTCATAGGCTCTATTGATTCCTTTTGCCATTGAGCACCACCAGGACTCCAAAGATAGAAGAACACCATGAATGTTTTGCACTGATAATGTTTCAGATGGTAGATGTAGATACCCACAACTTTGGAGGCGACAAGGAATTTGAGAACCCGATCACCAATCTGCTCAATTTTATAATCCCAGTGAGTCTGAATCTGTGCCACTCACATATATAATCGATTGATTCTGAATTCTCATCTGCCAAATGAAGCCAAAGTTGGCAAGTAATTGATTAAATTTCCTCTAGATTTCTGCTTGGAGGTTGAAGATCCACGGAGAGGAGATCCATCGAGGGGAAGGGGTATAGATGGCCATTGGGCCGTGCCGGGCCGGCCCGGCACTAACCCGACCGGGCTCGGGCTAAAAAACCCTAGGCACGGCACGGCCCGAAAGGGTAATTGGGCCGTGCCGGGCTGGCACTACGGGCCGAAGCCTAGGCCCAGGCACGGCCCGATCCCAGTTTAACCGTGCCGGGCCGTGCCGGGCCCAAACCGTGCTTTTAGTGCCGTGCCAGTCCGAGGCCCGAGTCTACATAATACATTCAAAATGCACATAACAATATACAGATATCAAATTTGACAGATTTCAAAACAGATTACATGTAGTTTGACAGAATACATTCAGATTCGAAATTCAGATCACCAAAGCTTTAAAGAGTTGTTTATTAACAAATTGGCTGCCTCATTAAAAACCTTTAGGTAAAACCTCAACTTAGAGGATAAAACCCTAAAGGAAAAAAGAGTACAGCCCAACTCTTTTAGTGATCTATACTACAGTCAAGCAAGTTTCAAGTTTCAACAAACAATAACACAATCACACAATCACTGGACACTGGACAGTGGACACTGGCATGGATATGTTCTCTTGTGATCTTGCCACCAGTTTAGTATATTAAATGTATCATCAAACTGAGTAACTGAATCACTATCCAAGTATGAACTTAATTCAGAAACAGAACAATGTAATGCAGTTACAGAAGATCTAGAAGTACTAACAGAGGGAGTTGTAGGTCTACCAAGAAGCATTATCAAGTGTAATGGAAAGTATCTTATCAGACATGCAATATTCAGAAACAACACAATTAATACGTTGAGCAATGTTCAAACCAGTATGAGAGCAATCAATAAGTCTCAAGCCAACAATTCTTTTCTCTAACTCCCAATCAGATGTTACAAAATGAAATACAACACTAAGATAATCCTCCTTGGCATTACCAGACCAAATATCAGAAGTTAAACATACACAACTAGTTTCATTCAATAGTTCTATAACACTAGACCTTTTCAACTTAAAATACTTCTCAAGGTCCCTCGTAGTAGTCTGTCTAGAAACAGATTTAAAGCTAGGGTTATGTGCAATTCTAATGTAATCCTCAAATGCAGCTGTAGCACCAATGTCTAAAGGTACATCAAGTCTAGAAATCATTCTAACAAGTTCATTTCTAGCAATCTCAGGATCATATTGAAAATGACGTACTGCACCATCAGAGTTAAAATGTAAATGTGACTGAGAAGTTGCAGAGGCAGCCAAATACTTCCTCTTACATGATTTAGCATGCCTAAGTAAATGACCAGTACCAATAGCACTTCTAGCACTCAATTCTGTTTTACAGTAGTTGCATTTAGCTCCATACCTGACATCCTTACCATTAATCTTGTGAGTCAGCTCCTCCATATCATCCCATACCCCTGATTTCCTACAAAAAAGCATTTGACAGTTTGACACTAAGTATAAACAACAACAACTAGCACTAAACTCTAAGTGATAATGACACAGTAAGTAATAACGAAGATGATTAGAGTAGATAAAGGATTTAACCTCTTCTTAGTTGTGCTCGTACTGGGGCTCGGGCCTTCTCCGCCTCCATCACCTTCAACTTCAACTGGCGCCGCCGCCGACGAGCCGGTGGCCGCACCAGCACCACCTCCGACTCCGAGCAGAGCCTCAACATCTTCGGCGATGTCGTCTTCGTCATCGCCGGCTAAACCTTGCATTTGAAGGTCCTCATTTATGGATCCCTCCGCAGCCATGAGGTGGGGAGGCGGTGAGGCACTGAGATAGAGGAAGCGGTAGGGAGGAGGTAGATGATGGCCAGATCCGGGCTCCGGCGAGGGGAGAGGCTACGGATCTGAGTGACCGAGCCACCACCGAGGCGAGTGTTGCGGGTCGGTGCTCGGCACCACCGCGCGAGCGGCGCACCGATAAGGAGATGCCGAGACGGTGAATCGGTGACCGAGTGCTAGGGGAGCAGTAGGTAGGCACTAGGGGTGGCCGGATCTAGACTCCGGCGAGCGGCAAGGGCGTGAGGCGGCGGCGGAGGGAGAGTGCGGCGCGGGACGGCGGGAGAGCCGAGAGTGGAGCGAACTCAGCGAAGGGTGTCGCGTGTCGGGAGGCGGGAGCTTAGGGTTAGGGTTGTGCCGTGTGGGGTGGGGGCGGTCGGGCGGAGGCGGACCGCCCATTTATAAGCGGCGATGGGCCGTGCTCGGGCCGTGCCGGCCCATAAGTGCCTGACGGGCCATATGTCGGGCCTTGTCGGGCCGCCCTCTTTCGGGCCGTGCCGGGCCGGCACGTCGGGCCGCTGTCTGAGCCCAGGCACGGCCCACTGGTGTTATCGGGCCGGCCCGAGCCCGCTTCCAACCGGGCCGTGCCGTGTTCGTGCCGGGCCAAAATCACCGGGCCTCGTGCTGGCCCGAAAAACCCGGCCCATTTGGCCATCTATAGGAAGGGGTTGAGAGAGGAGTCTGGAAGGGAGGTCGATGCGTCTTACTGGAGGATGGAGATTAATGGCTTCTCGGCAGAGATCAACCCGTTCATCTCGAGCAGTTTATCCCCCATTTCAATAACAAATGGTGGCAAGACAAAGTTAGGCTAATCCAGTTTAAAACTCTAACCACCACCAGTACCAGCTGGTCCTTCCTACCAAACCTTTGCTGTGCTAACACACCAAGCAGACGACGTTCTTTCCATTCTATGCACATGGATAAGGCGTGGAGGCCCTACAAAGTGCTGATCAGCCACACGAGGAGGATACAACACTGTTTTTGAAACAATGGATGCAACACTGTTGTGATCAACTACTTCCTCAACTTGTTCTGGTGCTCTAACTCGTCTTCATCTTGTCGTAACAATCTTTAATCCCCTATTGACATAGTTTCATTTTTGAATGCGACAGATGAAATTGTTTTGTGCTAGCGTACCATAGCTGTTCTCAATAGTTTGACCTGTACCACCCTAGTCCTTTTTATCTGTTTGCAGCATCATGTCAAATATCCGGACAATTGCTAACTGAAGCAGAACAAGAAACAAAAGGTTAAAAGATATGATATATTTGTAAAATAAAACGATGATAATAGACTTACAGTTAAGAAACAAAATATGTTATTGATTTCGCAGATTACTAGAGAATTAGTTGCCAATACTTAAATAGGACGAACATATACACCAATTGCATAGAGGTATGCTCCTGAGCGCCCAAAGAAGCCAACAATACTATGGTCATTCTTCAATTGAGTGCTCCTGTTTGGATGATGACTAACTTGCTTAAGTCTAAGCTTAGCCACTTGCCACACTTGTAGCTCGCCTAAGCTAGCTAATGTTAGTATGTGTTTGGATTGCTACTATAACCTAAGCTTAGGCGTGCTTAAAAAAGTTTGATATATGTTTGTTTTGTTACCATGACTAAGCTTAGGCGGTTGATTTGAGCGTCACAGTTGAGACAATTTTTTGTTAGACAATGGAAGCAAAAGTTGCCTAACTTTTGTAGCACGCCTAATCTTAGTCAACAATCAAACGTCCGCCTAAAACAGTGTGGCATGTCTAACATTAGGTTTAGGCAAATTAGACATTAAACCAAACAGGCCCGGAGTTCCCCGCCGCACTCCGAAAGGTCCGTAAATACATAAATTGGTCACAAACTTAAGTGGAGTTATAGCTTCTGGTATTGAAAAGAATGGACCGACTGTTCCTGAAACTTCCAAGAGAAACTCTGATGGGCCAAGACGAATCTGCAGGAAAAACGTGCCAATTAGTCTGCGGTAGTAGTACATTATTTGCGACCAAAGTCAATTCTTCATGAATTATACGTTGACTGCTAACTGGATCTTTACTACACATAAAAACTATATAATGGAAAGTACGCAATATCTCTGCCTTTGTAAGCACTGATTTTTGGAAAATTTAGTTCCGTAGCAATGAAATATGCACATTTTAGTTTGATGTTAAATTTCTAGAACATGCATCTTTCGATGTCAAAGAACCAATTTCCCTATGTTTTTTTTTTGGTACAGTGCACTCACCGTGTGAGTACTCCCGCCAGTACCACCCCAAACATGCGTTGTGTGGCGCCTCCCTTTTTCGTCCCAATAAGAAAATGCAAGTGCACTACGAATCGTCACACTTTACAAAATATGGGATGCCACCTTGATGTCCCAACTGCCTCCACTATTTCCACCCCACGGGCCCATCTTCTCCAACCTGATCTGTACAATGAAACAAGAGGAATATATTAGACACATGGAATTGTGTTTAACAAAGATGTGGACGTTGGATGAAAATCAAGATAAATGTCTAACTTTCCCCTCCTCCCCTCCTCCACTTTGAGCTTGTTATGGATGCTTTCTTTGGTATGAAATATAGACATTGTGCTAAGGAATAATACCAGAGTCTGAGTCGGTTAAGAAATAATTAACCGTACTCTAGTAGAGTCTATTTAATGAGTTTAGAAAATAAATAGAAAAGAATCCAAGTCAGGTTGTAATAAGAGTCCTAGTCTGAATCTGGTTTGTAAGGTCCTGCTTATATAAGTACGGGCAGAGAGATTGAGGAGTTTAAGCAAGGAATAAAAATAGTTTAGAACCTCTAAAAGAGGGGCAAATTACCTTTGTTCCCTGTGCCATATCATCTTGTATCCAGAGCTCAGACCGTTGGTCCCCAACGACGGTCAACCGCAGCGCCCCCGTGCCGATTTGCCGCACGCGTGCGAACTGCGACGCTCACGCGCCACCGGCCCGCTACACCATACGCCCGCCCGCCACCCTTGACCACCACCCGCCCTCGGCCGCCCACCCGCCACCCTCGCCCTCCAACCGCCCTCGCCCACCACCACCCCAGCCTATTCTGAATAGCGCCCCAACATTCCCCAGCAACACCATGGACGCCCTCAACACCAAACTGACTGAGATTGCAAGTTCCCTGGCCACACTGATGGGGGGTATGTCCTCCATAAAGAAGACCATGGGAGGAATTGAATCAGAATTCGCCACCCTCAAGGGAGATCAGAGCCACCAGCGAATTGCTGTTAATCAAATTCGGACTGAAGTCTTAGAAAACAGCAACAAGGAGATCACAGGGAGTTCAACAAGCCACAACAAGGACATATCTGTTGCTGCCAAAAGTCATCACAAACTGGTCTTCCCTCCATATGATGGCTCCGAAGATCCATTGCCATGGATGAACCGTTGTGAACAATTTTTTTGGGCACAGGAGACATCTGAAGAAGGAAAAGTTTGGCTTGCCACATTTTATATGAATGGTGATGCTCAACAGTGGTATTACAGCCTAGAACGCAATCAAGAGACACCAACGTGGGCACAATTTACCAAGCTAGTTAACCAGCGCTTTGTGTTAGGGGTGATCCCAGTACAACCGGGTACCCCGTGAGGGTCTCCTGTAAGAAATGGGCGTGGGGCAACAACCCAGGCCGAACCCCTCTCAGCCGCGCAATACTCACGGGGGGGGGGGGGGGGGGGTAACAGACTCGTTCTATTGCGCCCCCACCTGGTACACACTATATAAGTCTCAAGGGGACCTCAGGGCGTGACACGTTCCCAGAGGCCCCCGCCATAACTAAAGTAGTTTTTCGCCGCCCTCGCACGCGCTGCACCAAGCCGCAACTACATCGGCGTTCTTCCTGCACCGACGAGCTACCTGCGTCGAGTCTCTCTCCTGCGACTATCCACCTGAGCTCAATGGCATCAGGTGGACCCACTGAAGGTAACACTCAACTCCCAATCTCTAATTCTCTAAGCATCCTTTACATGTTCACATGATCTATCTGTATGTCCTTAATTGATTGTTTACCTAAGTAAATAGCGCATAGATGTTCAATTACCCCTAAGATTGTCTGCTCCATTTTAATTAAGGCTAAGGACTGTCCAATTAGGTGTTGCCAGTTTTGATCCTAAATACCCTAACATTTAACACTTTGGACCACCAACAAGAAGCAATCCATTGGCTGAATTGATCCAATTGCGTCGTGATGGATTGGTGGCGGAATATCAATCCAAGTTTCTTGGCCTCTTGGCACGTCGTGAAGATGTCACGGGAAAACAGCAGATTAACATCTTCACCGCTGGACTGTGGGACCCATTAAAGCTTGATGTGGAATTACAGAACCCCACGACCTTGGAAGATGCCATGTCCTTGGATCGAGTGTTTATAGTGGACTGTGATGCCTCAGGATTAGGTGTAGGGGCCGTTCTACACCAAGGGAAAGGTCCTATAGCATTCTACAGCCGGGCAGTGGCACCACACCATGCAAAACTTGTAGCATATGAAAGAGAACTCATTGGATAAGGCAGTACGCCATTGGCATTCATATTTATGGGTAATACTTTTCATTGTCCGAACAGACCATTACACCTTAAAATTTTTATTAGATCAGCACCTCTCAACTATTCCACAACATGCGTGAGTTCGTAAATTATTTGGCTATCAAATTTCAAGTTGAGTTCAGGCCAGGAGCACAAAATATAGCTGCAGATGCTTTATCACGTTGTGATGAGGAGGTCATCACGGTTCATGCTTTGTCTGTACCATAATTTGAGCTCTTTGATAAATTCAGAACAGAGACAATGGAGTTACCGGAAATTGTGGCTAAACGAAAAGAAATTAAAACCGGGATTGCTTCAGCAGATTGGACATTGGAAGATGATATGATCTGTTTCAAAGGTCGTATTTTTATGCCTCAATATTCAACGATGTGGTCTCAGGTTATGGAACAAGCCCATGGCACTGGACATGAAGGTATTCAACAGACTTTAGTTAGACTTCGGCCTTCTTTTTATGTACCTCATGATAACAAGCTGGTGCGAAATTTTATTTGGGGCTGTATTATCTGTCAAAGAAACAAAATAGAGCATCTTTGACCAAGTGGTGCGGCTCCATGGGGTTCCATGCTCTATTGTCAGTGATAGAGATCCAATCTTCATCAGCAATTTTTGGAAAGAGATATTTTAATTATCTGGTTCAAAATTACACCTCAACTCAGGTTTTCATCCACAAACAGATGGTCAATCTGAAGTGACAAATAGGATATTGGGAGTCTACTTGTGTCGGTACCTAGCGAACCAGGTACTCCTGGATACAGGGAAGGAGGCACGCTGGGTCCCACCGCTGTAAGGATCGAAACGCCCAAGAGGGGGGTGAATTGGGCTTTCTTTCAAATTTTAAGGCAATTAAAACCTAACAACTTAAAGCCTAATTCCCTATGCGATTAAACTATACAATCAATGTAAATTAAAGTTGCGGAATGAAGATTGCATAAATGTAAAAAGGGAGAGGGATGCAAACGCTCAAGGGACACAGAGTTTATCCCGTAGTTCGGTAAGATCACAAGGATCTTCCTACGTCCACGTTGTGGCACCCACCGAAGGGTTTTGCCACTCCCAAGTCATCGAGACAAGGGGGTCTTCACTATTCTTCTCCGTTCGCCAACCTTGGCAAGGTGGAGCTCAAGCCTTATACACTTTGAATCCTCCGGGCTTCCACAATCCTCTTGGCAAGCTGCGGAAGTCACACACACCAAGGGACACTCCCTTATGGCTCTCACTACGCTAGAGACTCCAACCACCAATAATGGAGGCACACAAGCACTATCTCTAGCTAGTTCTAGCCTATCTCTTGGTGTACAAATGATGAACAAATGATGTGAAAGTGGTAGCTCTATGTCTTGAATGCTCTAGGATGTGTAGAGTATGTCTGGGCTTCAAGTCTTTTTGATTTGACCGATGTTGACCTTTCTTCTCATCGGATGATCTGGTGGCTCTTCCTCCAGAATTTGCTTGATCTTGAAGCTTACTGGAGTGATCGACCGATGTATGTAAGTTTGTACATCGGATGATCTGGTGCTTCACTTGGTCCAATGGTATTGCAATCTGTGCTTATGGACCGATGTCATTGAGCCACTCACATCGGATGATCCGGTGAGTGCATTTGTCTGAGGTCTTCTTCTTCAGTTGAACCAACTCGACCGATGTAGTCAACTCATAAAACGTCGGATGATCCGGTGTGTTCAACTTGTTGACTTCGAGTTGTTTTGAGTTGTTCTTTTGGAATTTGAACTTGTGACCTCTTTTACACTTGTTTGAAATGTTGTTTTGATAGTCTTCAATCATTGAGTGATGTCAAGTTAGAGCTTTCACTTCTTGTCTTCATATGATTCGATTTGATCTCATTAGTTGATTTTACATGGGTCTCCAATGTAATTTTGATTTCATTTGATTGACTGATTATTGGGACCTTGCATTCACAAATTCATTAGTAATATCGAATGGTTGTCATTAATCACCGAAACCGTACCTCATGGGGCCTAGATGCTTTCAATCTCCCCCTTTTTGGTGATTGATGACAACACAATAATTTAAAGCGGAATAATAATAAATTTGATGGTACAATACTCAAGTAGATATGCAATGAATACAAGATAAGACACATTAAGCTTGTAGAATTCAAATGAAATTAAAGGCGCGAAAAGCTCAATCGATTAATACCATAAGCAAATGAGACAAGCGGAAAAGTGCTTAATTAAAATACAAAAGATACACAAGCACGAATACAAAGGATAAACTCAAACTCCCCCTGAGACTACTACTACTCCCCCTGACTCCTCTACCTCTTCTCCCCCTTTGGCATCAAGACACCAAAAAGGGATCAGAGAGCCTACTGGCCCTGAGAGCTGGGCGCGATGACGAACTGGTCACCGTCGCAATCGTCGGAGCTCGAGTCGTCGGTCGTAGCTGCTAGAGCGGAGGGAGCTGGGGGGTCCGCTGTCGGTGCTGGAGAGGACGTAGTAGGCACGGGAGGCGCCGGTGGAGCTGGAGCTGGAGGAAGTGGAGCGCTGACCACAGATGTCGGCGTCTGCTGGAACAGAGTCGTCGCTGGCAGAGGTGAGTGGATCAGTGCGCTGGGTGCCAGAAGTGGTGACATACTGATAGATGGAATCGGAGTAGTAGGCACCTGAGCAACACCTGAAGCCAGTCCCAGTCCAGGCTGCTGTGGAGGAAGGGCGATCCCGGTATGAGTGTATAGGTTGGTGATCAGCCCTAGGATCCCCATCATGGCCAGCTGAGTCTGCTGCTGCTGGTCGAGGGTACGACGGTGCATCTGATCGACCAAGTTGGTGAACCGATCTGTATCCTCTCGCCTCTGTCGGGCGATCTCCAGCTGAAGCTCCTGCTGCTGCCTCTGGAGCTGTGCCAGGTGAGCATCCTGCTCTGCCCTGGCCCGCTCAGCAGCGAGCCTGTCCTGGCGCTGCTGCTCTATCATCTGCTGGAGTAGTGTCGACAACTTTGACGGTTGTGACACCTGCGCCTCGGACACAGGAGGTGGTGTCGGTGGCGGAGCAGCTGATCCTCCTGCCTCGGCGTCGTGCTGCCTCGGTGAGGGAGGAGGAGGAGGAGGGAAGTACTCCTCGACACTCTCGTCTGTGTCACTCTCGGACCAGACGTGCTGCAGGTCTCCTCCTTGAGCTTCTGCCTCAGCTAGACGCTCATCCTCCTTCTCAAGGTCAGACCAGTCCTCCTTAGTCAGTCGGGCCCTGACCTGACGCTCGACTGGACGACCAAGGCGGCGATCTCCAGGAGCCGGGGCACGGTAATGTCCGAACCGTGTCACACTCTCGTCAGAGAGACGGTCGTGCACGGCGGACTTCTCTGGAACCATCATAGTAAGCAGGTAGCTGACCCAGTGCCCATATACTAGCTGCCTCATCATGCCCACACCATCTGTGATGACATCTTCCATTTCGCAGATGATGATATCAACTATGTCGGAGTCCATCCCGTTCATGATGTAGAACAGCATCGTCTGCTGGAGGCTGGTGAATCCCTCAAGATAGCTGGACCTCGGCAGGAGAGAGCGACACAGGGCGAGGTGCACCGTGCGTGCTGCAGGAGTCAGCAAGGCCGGTACTCTCAGCTGGTCTGGAGACAAAGTGGGTCCAAAGAGTGATCTGATCTCCTCCAGAGCAGAAGCCACTCCTCCAGTGAGCGGCCTCCTCGGCGGGTCTGCCTGACCGTAGACTCTCTCATATATGCAGATGTCGTGCAAGTCTACTCCAAGCAACTGTCCCAGTGTCTGCCGCGTCAGGTGGTAGTGGTAACCCATGAACATGAAGTCAATGGATCGTCTGCCCTCAGAGACGTAGATGGTGGTGTAGAACACGCGAACCCAATCCTCTACGTAGGCACTCCGCTCATATGATAGCAGCTGCACCAGGCCCCTGTACCTCTCAAAGAACGGCCTGATCTCGGTCCCCGCGGCCACTGCAAGCTGATCCCAATCCATGTAGTTATGTTGGAACAGCTTGTGACCACGGCGTCTGTAGGTCTCGTAGAGAGACGCCTGCGTGACCGTCCAGAACCGACTGTCCACCAAAGCTTCCCGGGGCTGCAGGTACCACTCCTCAAGCAACACACTCCATCTGAGCTTCCGAAGTTGCTTGGCCTTCATCTTCCGGTAGTCCGTGAGACGGACTCCCTCACCGACACGGACAGCCGTGTCCATCTGGTAGATGGCCCTCTCGGCCTCCCTGTCCTCACGACGGTCGGCAGCCGTCGGTCTCGGACGAGGAGCAGCCTCGGTGTGACCTCCACGTGTCCGGGCTGAGCGCCGGCGGACGAGAGGCTCAACCGGCTCTCTTCGGCCTCGGAGTCGTTGATCACGAGAGGCTGCCTCGGACGAGCCTCGCGGATCCTCAGGGACCCTCCTCGGCCACGCTCACGCTCCTCGGCGGCGCGAGCGGCCATCAACACCTTCTTTTATTCTTTGGACAACTTTTGCTTCTTCGCGGCAGGATCCGCGATGGCCTTGCCCTTGTTCTTCCTGTCGCGAGCCTTTGCAATCGTCGAGTTGAGCTTTGACGGGGTCGAGCGCACGGGGAAACGACAAAAGTGTCGCGGTCGAAACCCTAGCGGCGATGGAGCTCGGGAGGCACCACGGAGATGATGGAGAAGAGCGGTTTGTGCGTGGGGCGGCTTTGGCGGTGGAGAGAGGCGGCGGCGGCTCTTGGCGGTGGCGCTGCGAGCGGCGGTGGCGCTGGGTGGCGGTGCTGTGAGCGGTGGCGGCGCTGGGTGGCGGCGCTGTGGGCGGCGGCGGCGGCCTGTGGGCGGCGGCGGCGGCGTCCGGTGGCTGTGGAGGTGGCGGCGCGGTCGACTGCGGCGATTAGGGCGTGGTCGGCGGCGGCGAGAGCACGGGAGAGTGAGGCGTCGGGGAGAGAGAAGACGCGGCGGCACGCGGGTTTAAATAGTGGGACCCAAACCCTGGCCGTTATTTTAACACCGGATGGACCGATGCTAGGAGAAATGAACATCGGTCGAATGCCACAGAAAGGATATTCAAAAATTGCTGTTGACATCGGATGGACCGACATTTAGGGTTTTGATCATCGGTCGAATAACACAGTAAGGGTGTTCAAAAGAGTGATGTTGACACCGGATGATCCGACGTTGGAGGAAGTAAACATCGGTTGAATTGACCACAGCTCCAGAAGAGTGAACATCGGATGACCCGATGTTTTTTCAGAATGAACTCGTCGGACCATTTGGGATTCTGACTGAACTGGGCCTTGAGGATTGAGCACCTATTGGTCCGATGAGGGATTGGCTTAGGCATCGGATAATCCGATGACAACAGAACAAAGACATCCCATATATGTTCTTTGACCAAACAAACAATCAAAGAGAAACACATGTCTTAGGACTTTTTGGGCAACCCCTTACCCCTCAAAAAGCTAATATGCCAATAGCTTGGCTAGGCCTTAATGCAAATGGAACACCGAGAAAAAATGGAGGAACAATATCCAAAATAAAATGTAAGGCCCATGCTTTGTGAGGTAGAGTATGAAGACTTCTATATCTTTGAAGCATGTTCCTCTAGGCATTAACATACCTAACATTTTGTTCTTTCCACCTTATATGAGTTGAGATATTGTATTTCAAACAAGTCTCCTTCTCATGAGGTGAGTTCCCCTTTGTGACAATCTACCGTATGCAATGCCAAACAAATTATAGTGCAAGAAATTAAATGAGTGCAAGTCTATATGGCAGGGATCATGCAAGGCATAAAATAAATCTATCTTGCCAAGTTTAAACCTTCCAAAGGCTTCCTCAGGGAAAACTATTTCTAGCTCGCCCCTATCCTTTGGGAGTTAGACAAGACCTATATGTTATGCATCCTTACATGAACATGGCAACTTACATGACGTTAGATGCATCTAGCACATTTAATTCACTTCTAAGTCTAGAAAAGTTTTTCTCATCAAGCGGTTTAGTGAAGATATCCGCCAATTGTTCTTCGGATCTAACACCTTGCAAAGAGATGTCTCCTTTAGCCTCATGATCCCGCAAGAAGTGATGGTGAATATCAATGTGCTTAGTGCGGGAGTGTTGAACTGGGTTTCTAGCTATCTTAACCGCACTTTCATTGTCACAAAGGAGAGGCACACAATCATACAAGCATCCATTTAACATGATATGGGGCCTAGATGCGGAAAGATATATTAATGAACCATTTATGGAATGGTAATTTGATTTGACAATACGATTACCGTCCATATCCGCGTCGAGCTCCCATTCTCAAGTTTCTTCAAGAGGTCCTTGGTAGACTTTTCTTGATGGTGGAGGTCCCCTCTTGAAGTTACATCGTGGCCGGTCACGTGTTCTTGATTTTTGGCACCCAAGCTAACTTAGGTCCTTGTATGTGTGATACAAGTGCTTTTGGGACCCAAAGTTGCTTGGGGAGCTTCCCCTTCATGCCCTTTATGTCCATGCCAATGAATCTTACCTTCACCTTGCCACCTACTTTACTCAATAGATAGTAGTGATTATCAAAGGTAGATGTGTAGTTAGTAGGCAATTTTGGAGAAGGTCGGTTAGGAAGAGGACACTCCCTTGTATGATGACCGGTAACCTCGCAATGTTGGCAATAGGAACCAACTTCCTTGATGAAGCTTGTTTTGAGCTCCAGCGAGGGTACCTTTCCTTTGTTAGGCACCGGGAAGGATCCAAGTCCTCTCTTGTTGAAGGCCTTTGCTTGTTGGAAGAGGATCTCCTTGTGCTTGACTTCTCCTTTTGATAGTCTTGCCACACTAGTGCGGAGACTCTCAATCTCTTCCATCAAGTCCTTCTCCCTAGCATTTTCTTTCATGGGCAAAGACTTGTGCAAAACGTTAGTAGCATGAGACGTAATCTTATCATTAAGGGTTTCTTTCTTCATAGTTTTTAATTCTTGATCAAGAACTTCATGAGCAAGGCTAAGTACTTGATGTTCTTGTTTTAATTTGTTGTGCTCTTCCAAGAGTGTTTGGTGTGCTAAGTTAAGCTCATGATGATCAAGCTTGATTTGAGCCTTTTCTTCCTCAACTTGCTTGACATGAGATTTGAGCGTGTCATGCTCCTTAAGTATGCTTTCATACTTGTCAAGCAAATTGAGGTTAGTATTCTCAAGTTTAGCATGAGCTTGTTCAAGAGCCTTGACTTTGCTCTTTTCCCTTTTAATGATGGTGTGGTATTCATTTATCAATGAAGCTAATTCATCGGGGGAAAGCTCATCATCACTAGAGTCATCACATACCTCAATGTTACCTTTTGCCATGAGGCATATGGGAGGTGGAGGAAGAGGTGAATCATTATTGTTGCCAATGGCAAGGCCGAACAAACTTTCTTCTTCATCTTCACTCTCTTCATCACTTGACTCTTCGTCGGTGATCCATTCATTCGCCTCACACATGAACACCTTTTGTGGGCCATTTCTCTTCTTTGGGAAGAATTTTGCTTTCTTGCCCTTGTCAAATTTCTTCTTTCCAAAGGATATTGATCTTGGTTTGACCTCTTCTTCATCGTTTTCACTATCTTCAAGCTTGCGGTGCTTGCTCTTATGGTTCTCTCTTCTTTTGTCCGGTTTTGGACAATCATATGAGATGTGACCTTGATCACCACAATTGTAGCAAGTCTTGTGATCGTCTCTCTTTGGTAGGAAGGCTCTTTTGTTGGGATCAAAAGTGTATCCCTTCTTGGCAATCTTGGAATTCAAGCGAGAGAATTTCCTCATCATTGATGCAAGCTCATCATCATCATCTTCACTTGATGTTTGCTCTTCTTTGCTTGAACTAGGCTTGATCATTTTCTTGAAATTTGTTTTCTTGAAAGCCTTGAGAGCAATTGTCCTTGTAGAAGATGAATCCTCCATCATCCCAAGTACACTCATCTCATGAGCGTGAATCTCCGCAATAAGCTCTGAAACTTCAATGTGATCAAGTGATTCTTTTTGGAGCATTGAGTTGATAATGTTATACTTTGTCTTGGGAAGGAGCATGAGGATCTTTCGGTTGATAAGTCCCTTGCCAAGAGAAGCAATGTCAAGAGCATTTATTTCCTCAATGAGAACATTCAAGCAAGAAAACATTCCATTTACATTTTCATGAGGAAACATTTTAAATTCATCATATTTAGATTTAAGCAAGTGATATTTAAGTTCTTTAACATGAGAGGAACCCTCATGAATTTCAATTAAGCATGCCCAAATTTCACAAGCTTTTTCTTTACTAGCAATTCTAGCGAATACATCTTGACTAATGCATTCATAGATGACATTTCTAGCTCTAGTATCCCATTTAATTTGATCACCAATATAATTATGATCTCCAAAACCCTCATGAGTCGCTTCCCATACTTCGGGAGCAATATCCTCTAGGTAGGCACGCATGCGTGCTTTCCAATAGGCAAAGTTCTTGCCCTCGAAGGTAGGAACCGAACCCCCATTCTTGGCCATTTTAGCTCTCTAGCGGTGAAGCTAGAATGATCCAAAGAGCAACCTTGCTCTGATACCAATTGTAAGGATCGAAACGCCCAAGAGGAGGGGGGTGAATTGGGCTTTCTTTCAAATTTTAAGGCAATTAAAACCTAACAACTTAAAGCCCAATTCCCTATGCGATTAAACTATGCAATCAATGTAAATTAAAGTTGCGGAATGAAGATTGCATAAATGTAAAAAGGGAGAGGGATGCAGACGCTCAAGGGACACGGAGTTTATCCCATGGTTCGGTAAGATCACAAGGATCTTCCTACGTCCACGTTGTGGCACCCACCGAAGGGTTTTGCCACTCCCAAGTCACCGAGACAAGGGGGTCTTCACTATTCTTCTCCGTTCGCCAACCTTGGCAAGGTGGAGCTCAAGCCTTGTACACTTTGAATCCTCCGGGCTTCCACAATCCTCTTGGCAAGCTCCGGAAGTCACACACACCAAGGGACACTCCCTTATGGCTCTCACTATGCTAGAGACTTCAATCACCAAGAATGGAGGCACACAAGCATTATCTCTAGCTAGTTCTAGCCTATCTCTTGGTGTACAAATGATGAACAAATGATGTGAAAGTGGTAGCTCTATGTCATGAATGCTCTAGGATGTGTAGAGTATGTCTGGGCTTCAAGTCTTTTTGATTTGACAGGTTGAAGGGGTATAAATAGCCAACCTCCACGAAATAGCCGTTGGAAAAGTAGGCTGACATCACTTCTCTGCGAACACCGGATGATCCGATGTCTCCCCTTCAGTTATCATTGGTCAAAGCCAAATTAGCTGATGTCACTGTATCAGATATGACCGTTGTTATACCGATGTTGACCTGTCTTCTCATCGGATGGTTCGGTGGCTCTTCCTCCAGAATTTGCTTGATCTTGAAGCTTACTGGAGTGATCGACCGATGTATGTAAGTCTGTACATCGGATGATCCGGTGCTTCACTTGGTCCAATGGTATTGCAATCTGTGCTTATGGACCGATGTCACTGAGCCACTCACATCGGATGATCCGGTGAGTGCATTTGTCTGAGGTCTTCTTCTTCAGTTGAACCAACTCGACCGATGTAGTCAACTCATAAAACGTCGGATGATTTGGTGTGTTCAACTTGTTGACTTCGAGTTGTTTTGAGTTGTTCTTTTGGAATTTGAACTTGTGACCTCTTTGACACTTGTTTGAAATGTTGTTTTGATAGTCTTCAAGCATTGAGTGATGTCAAGTTAGAGCTTTCACTTCTTGTCTTCATATGATTTAATTTGATCTCATTAGTTGATTTTACATGGGTCTCCAATGTAATTTTAATTTCATTTGATTGACTGATTATTGGGACCTTGCATTCACAAAATCATTAGTAATATCGAATGGTTGTCATTAATCATCGAAACCGTACCTCATGGGGCCTAGATGCTTTCAACCGCCCACGAGGGCAAGATCCGACGTGGTCCCAGGGTGCCGCGTGGCATGCGGCATAGCCACGCCTCTCCACTAAGGGAAGATCCGACGCTACCACGTGTCCTGCAACTCCAGGTGCATCTCCCTCACGGAGGGGAGGTCTGACGCTACCACATGTCCCGCAGGTCTGGGTCCACCTCCCAGCCAATGAAAGGTCCGGCGCGCCCACTAGGTCGGCAGTCCCGGGCCTTCCTCTCTGCGGGAAGAAGGTCCGGAGTAGCCACGTGTCTGGCATCTTCGGACCCGACCACCCGGCAGAGGGAAGGACCGGACCCGCCACGTGGCAAGCAGCATCGCACCTAGCCCATCCTGCAATAGCGGCAATAAAGAGGG
This sequence comes from Tuctoria greenei, assembly GCA_036927565.1. Classification (NCBI taxonomy): domain Eukaryota; kingdom Viridiplantae; phylum Streptophyta; class Magnoliopsida; order Poales; family Poaceae; genus Tuctoria; species Tuctoria greenei. The sequence goes on along the minus strand of JAYESD010000005.1, from coordinate 203,873,170 downwards.
ACGAGCCCAGTGCACCTAAACAGAAAAGACACGCATGTTCCCTAGGTAAGCAGGAGCTCGCACTCATAAGTCAAGAGTCCTATACCCAATCTGTCGATAATAGGCTGGCGCAAAACTACTATGTACGACGGATGAATGAGAGGTCACTACAAGATGAATGAGACACCGCCTGCCATGATGAGGGGCTATGTGTAGCCCTGCAACAAGGCATGGCCAGGCGGCATATTGAAGCCCTTGTCAGGGGATAGCATTTACTCCCAAATCTTAGGAGGGATTTGGTACAACCAGGACCACATGTCGGGCTCCGGGTCCCACTTGTAAGATGCTCGGCCTTGGACTATAAAAGGACTGAGCGGCATCCGACTAAGACAAGTTCTCTCAGACTCAATCAATACAACACACAAACCACCGTGGAGTAGGGTATTATGCGCAGACGGCATGAACCACGTATAACCCCTGTGTTCATCATTCTCTGAGCCCGATCTTGCTAGGACTAGCCCTCGAATATACATCGAACCACCACGGACTGTATCTGAGCTAGTCCGGGGGAGGTGTCGGTTTAGACACCTCGACAACTTGCGATGCTTGCAGGGGATAGACCTAAGTCTTGGCTTCGTTGGCTTCCTTGGGCAGAATATTGCTATAACACATCATACCAGTCAGCATTAAAAGCCACTCCGTTTCAGGTTGTGTATGGGAGAGAACCGGCACAAATTATACCATTTCAGACTGGTGCAGCAAGGGTGGTAGCAGTAGAATGACAATTACATGAACATGATATATTTTTGGCTGAAATCTGTGACCATTTACTCCAAGCCCAAGATCATATGAAGCTGGTTCATGATGGAAAACATAGAGATGTTCAGTTTGCAATAGGTGATTGGGTGTGGCTGCGTTTGAACCAAAGGGCGTCAGCATCTCTTTGTGAGATTGGAAGATCAAACTTGAGTCCTAAATATTTCGAACCATATGAAATTGTAGAGCGCATTGGTCAAATTTCTTATCGTCTTCATCTACCAGCAAAGGCAACAAGAGTACATGATGTATTTCATGTAGTATTTTTGAAAAAGTTTGAAGGCACTCCACCCAGTAAAATGAAGCCATTATCTCCCATTGTTAGGGGCAGAGCCGTCCCAAAGCCAGAAAAGTGTTGAGAGTTACACAAATAAAAAATTCTTGAGAGCTCCTGATTCACTGTGAAGGTCATAGTGCAGCAGAGGCTACATGGATGGAGCTAGAAGATTCCAAAGAAGATTACCCATAATTTTAGCTCGAGGAAGATCTGTTTCTCCAGATGGGGAGTAAGTGTTATGGATGCTTTATTTGGTAGGAAATATAGACGTCGTGCTAAGAAAATAATACCTGAGTCTGAGTCGGTTAAGAAATAATTAACCGTACTCTAGTAGAGTCTATTTAATGAGTTTAGGAAATAAATAGAAAAGAGTCCAAGTCAGGTTGTAATAAGAGTCTTAGTCTGAATCTGGTTCGTAAGGCCCTGCTTATATAAGTATAGGTAGGGAGATTGAGGAGTTTAAGCAAGGAATAAACATAGTTCAGAACCTCCAAAAGGGAGGGGCAAATTACCTTTGTTCCCTTTGCCATATCAGAGCTCCCATCTACTGACCTCCAAGCACATCTACTTCATAGAAGTATGAACAATGCTAACCTTAGGAAGAATCCACTCCAGGGTGCCATTCTAACCGCCCCTATCCCCCACACGAATCACCGCTGACTTCACTACATCCAGTCGCTAGACACCACTGCCTTTTATATTCAACACATTACCGTGCTATGATCTACTACAGTAACCTATATATGCTGATGCACAAGTGAATTTTCACACCTTTTGCTAGTATGATAGAAAATGTGGTGAATTAATATTACCTCATCGTTTGTTTCCTCTATTTCATCATGGACTTGTATCTCATCATCCCTAATCATTGCGTTCTCAAAATGCCGTATCACATCAAGCATGGGATGATTAGAATTTGCACATGCTGCCTTCCGTATACCAGCATCAACATGCTCCACTTCATTTCCTCTGCAACCCCGACAATCAATTCTTGTTCTGACATATTTAAGAGGGCATAGGTTCTCCAAGCCGATATTAAAATCCTTAGTCACTTGAATTCTAAATGCAAGCTCAAGGTATTCAAGCCTTGGCATAGCTTGCTGTCCAAATATCAGCCTCATCGCGTTACACGAAAATGAAAACTTAACTAAACTCTGGAACTGATCGATGCCAACAACCAACCTTTCTGATTCAATTTCGATCACAGTAAGTTTCAGATCATACAGACACGATAAGGCCCCTAGGTTTTGTAAATCCTCTTGCAGTAGTTCGCATAGCTTTACGTCCAAGGTATGAGACCATCCGCAGTGGCGTACTGTAAAGCATACTGGATACACTGTTTCGCAGTGTAATTTAGAGCGAGTACGTACTGTAAAAGTTGAAGGAAAATAGTGTACTCCACCTTGGCAACATGGACTTGATCCACCTTGGCAATTTGTATATAACGCCACCTACAATGCACAGTTCATGGAGCCTTTTCAGATTGCGCAACGAGTCAATTAATGCCTTCCCGCTGCTAGTATACCATACAACACTTATTGAAATGTGGAGAATCCCCAGACCAATTAAATTCCCTAGTTCTTCGATGCTTAGAGGTTCGCAGATACCGATATGTGAAAGAGCCTGCAGAGATCCAACTGGTACTGTCACCCATCTGTCAATATATAGCCGCAGTAGTTGTCTTAGCTGAATAACTGTGGACGGAAGTTCATTTATATTAGTATTCCTCAAGTCCAGTGTCTGCAAATAACCAAGTTTTCCTATTTCTTTTGGAAGGTTTGTAATATTTGTGTCCTTCAACACAAGACACCTTAAATGAAATAAAGTCACAACACTATCAATCTGACAAGTCTAAATCATTACAGCCTTCAAAATCCAGCACTCGCAGAACATGGAAGCTTGCCAGAGGAGGCAACAAGTTGGTAGCTCGAGGGAAGACGATAACTGACCTCAGATGGGACAAGTTCCTTGCCATCAACATAGCATGCCCAGCAGTACTGCTTTGAAAGGATAACCGGCGTACTGTTTTTGGCACATTTATTGATTTCTGATCATGTAATGCAGTCATAAAATTTTCTTCACGTGACAACGATGTAATGAGATCAAGTATCATATCATGTACACGACAAGCTAGTACCCTGCCATGAGCATCACTGTGATCTGGTTCCTGCTGGAGTTGATCTCCCGTGGAACCGGTCCTGTCGGGACACATCTTTCGAGGGTCCACTTGTGCATCCCGTATCAATCACTGGATCAGTAGTTGGTACACACAACAGAATAGATCAAGATCCATATAATGAATATTTATTTATGAGAACAACTGCTATACAATCTGCTGTTTTGTGCAAGCGTATAATATTTATATCTCAACCGTTCCCTGCCGATCCAAGGGTGCTGCACTTTTAGCACTTAAATCCCTCCACCTGGTGCTGCTGACAATATGCAAAAAGAACCTTGTGTGCAGCCACCCTTGGATCTGTAGGGAACGGTTGGGATGTGGAGATTGCACGCTTGCACAAAACGGTAGATTGCACAGTAGTTGTTCCCTTTATTTATACTCAATAAAAGTCTTACAAACATGATCTAGCTTTTAGTGGATGTGATCGGAGATGACCACCAAAATAGAAAAAATCTTCAAAACAGCGGAGCAGAACGGTACCATGCCCAACAGGCAGACTTGGGAAGTAGGACTAGACCTAGTCGTCATCCTCACACGCTTCAGCTTCTTTGTCTTCTGATAAAACCACATACATAGCAAGAGTGAGTACATAAGGTACTCCACAAGCCCTAACACTACTCAAGGGGATGTGTTTCATGTACTGGGGCTTGTAGTAATGAGAGGTCATACAACTTAGTTTTGCCGAAAAGCATTTTATGCAAGGTTCTATTTGAAAAGAGTTTCGCAATAAGAGGGAGAAGTAGTTGAATCAATATTATTATTATTGGCGGGCCCTAGGGGAGTTTCGAACCATCCCGCCAGTCCCCTTACTTTTAGATGAGTCTTCGGACCCAAGGCCCTGACGACTCCGACACGCATGTCAACTCTTTCCCAAAACACCGTGGCCTCGGCCACCCACCCACACACACTTCAAGGAGTTGTACTAGTGCTAATCAATAGGAGCCCAAAGCATAGTGTGCTAAGACTGTGACAACAGCTATCCGGATAGATCAAGACTCTGCAGAGTTTGTATACTTTACCCACAGGCCATGCACACCTAGCAAGGGTATGACATGACGCTCATCCCATCTTTCCCGCGTAACCCTACAATCACACCTCGGCCCGACCCAGGGGCTATTCGGGTATTACCAACCTAACCAGACACCAGACGACCCTCGGTCTCTGTACCATTTTCTGGTCCACCGTGCCCTCCATGGCTCTCCAGGTTTTCTCTTGTGGCAGTTACCAGAAAGATAGGGGGAGTCCTGTCCATACAGGTTCTGTGGTTGTACAAAATCACTATGTTGAGGTCAAATGAACCGGTCCTTATATTGGTGAGGCGGCTCCATCCGTCCTTGGCTAGAGGACTAGTTCAGAACACACAACATCGAACTAAACTAAAGTACTCAGCACAAGCCTAGTCCGGAAAGCATGATATCAGACTATTACTAAATCACTCAACGCCAATCGGTGGCTTACACCGAATACACAGCCGCAACTGGTATACCTCTTAGGGAGCCCGCAACATCCCATCACCATACTCGCCTCGACCACCCATCCCCTTCACACACACAGTTCATTAATATCCCACCCATAACCTAACTCACACCACCAAACACTTTTTAACACTTTTCGCAATCATGTATACAGTGTGTAGTGGTTCGCGATGCGAACATCGCAGGGGTTCCTAGGCATAGTACTAACAAGGAGGTGCTCACATCGCTGCTATAGCATAGTGATAAAGCTGTTAGGTTGTCAAGAGGTTATGTTGTCAAGGTCAAGGAGGGGATTGTGATAGTCACTGCTATTATCGTAATTGATACAGTGTCTTGTTTCAAGCCATTGATAGCGAGTAACTTATGTGTTACTGTTCATCGTTGGCTAGTAGCTAACACCGATACTCAGTCATCAACATAGCACATGCTACCACATCAAGTGGTTCATAGCATAACAATATTTTAAAATAGACATACGTTCATGCAATGAAAACAGGCCATAGGTGCGATTGCAAAACATAGGTGAAATATGATCAAGGAGTTAGAGCTTGCCTTTACAGTGGTTTATCAAAGTCCTGGTCTTGTTCCTCGTGATCCGTGTCTTGAGTATCTCCTTCACGAACTCTCCGATTACTAAGTACGGAGCTATGCGAATAAAATATGAAACATCAATAAAGATCCGAGAAATCCAAATAAAACTCCAATAAGTACCAACCATCATTTAATAACGCGATTTCCAATATTCTTAGAAGGCTCGCACTACAGGAAACACGAACAATTACGTCGGCCAGCGCAACTTACGTGCGCCAGCCGACGTAAGTTGAGTAAATTACATCGGTGCCTGGTAATCGACGTAAGTTAAATAAATTACGTCGACTTCAATCCCATGGCTGACGTAAGTAAATGAACCGACGGCAATAAACGTATACTGACGTCGGTCGTGGCTCGTAGCCGACGTAAGTTGAATGCCCGACGTAAGTTCACCTTTACTTACATCGGGCTTGACGTCGGCCGACATAAATAACCATAGCTGACGTAAGTTGTGGATTTAACCTAACCACGTGAGCCGCGCGTGCACGCGCGCCTGGTTCATTTTCCCCGCGCTGCTTCTCGATCGCTTTCCCAACGCCGCCGCCGGACGTCATCGCCCGCCGCCTCGGCCGCGCCCCACCGTGCCAGGTAAAACCTCCGACTTCTCCCTCCCCTTTCCACACCACCCCCACCCCCCCCGCAATGTCGGTCGGCATCCCCCCTCACCACCGCGGTGCCACCTCCTCCGTACATGTCGGCTGGCAGCCCCCCTCCCCCCTCACCTCGCCCCCCCCCCCCCCACCTCAATACCATCACCCTCACCTGCCCCACCCCTCCCCCCTTAACTCCCCTCCTCCCCCCCACCCTCACCATGCTACCCGAGCCCACCCCCCCCCCCCCCCCCCCCCCAATTCAAAGTCAAATTTCAATTTGAAATGAAATCAAATTCAATTTTGAATTTGAAATTTTTAAAATTTTGCTGAAATTGCTTAACTGTTTATTTAATTATGGTTAAGTGGTTAATTTGCTTAAATATTCTTAAGTGGTTTATTTTATTATACTTAATTTTCTTAATTATGCATAATTAAGCTTAAGTGGTTTATTTAATTATGCTTAATTTGCTTATTTTTGCTTAATTTGCTTAATTATGCTTAGGTGGTTTATTTAATTATGTTTAATTATGCTTAAATTGCTTAAATTTGTTTAATTATGCTTAAGTGGTTTATTTAAGTTGTTAATTTTCTTATGCGTTTAATTATGCTCAAGTGGTTTATCTATTTATTTTTAAGTGGTTAATTGCACCATGAGGAGGGCAGCGTCGGGGGCGGTCGGCTGTCGGGTGCCACAGCGTCGCCGGTAGCTCCAAGAGAGAGAGAGAGAGAGAGAGAGAGAGAGAGAGAGAGAGAGAGAGAGAGAGGGAGGAGGTGGGTCGTGTGTAGGGGTGAGTAGAGGAGATCGGGGCGACGGCGCATCTTGGTGCGTCATGCAGCATGCGGAGTTCGCGCTGAGAGGAGCTCGCGCCAGCGGAAGAGCTCGAGGCGGTGGGCAGCACGCAAAAGAAGCTCGTGAACTGAGAAACACGATATATTTTGTCGTTGAACATAGTTATTAAGGTGTCGCTTTAGCGTTGCTAAAGCAACGCTAAAGCGCTAAGGCGCTCCGACATCATAAGGCGTCCATATCGCCTTGCTTTCTAGGGTAAGGCGGCGGCGACCAGGGAAGCCGGCGGCGGCAGGGAAAGCCGGTGTCGCGGGAGCAGGGGGATCCATCGCCTTAAGTCACCTTACCGCCTTAAGAACGTCAATGACCCGCGATTGCATGGATGGTGGAAATGGATGTGGAATTATCATCTAAGACCAACTTCCTCTCACTCTTTCTCTAGTTCTTTCTTCTCTCCTAAATGACCTGAAAATGAAAATGAGCAACGTAACCTATAACAATGTATTACCCGTTTTGGAAGGGGAAGAGGAAGCCAGTGAGAGGGTTTGAGCTGCCACGAGACCCTTGCTCAGGGAGCTCGTTCCTTTGTAGCCGACGTTCCCTCTTTCTGGCACACGCTCCACCCTCAGCTGTCGTGTGCTTTCAACGGACGGAGGTAAATTTTAGTTACAATAAAGTTATTTTTGAAATTACAGTTGTTATTAATTATTTATTGTAAATCTTTTCCTTTTGTGCACTCTGACTCGGAGTCTTCTGAGTCAGAGTCAGAGGCTAGGGGGCCGCTACAGGAGCCCGAATCAGAGGCTAGGGGGCCACTACAGGAGCCCTCTAGCGCTAGCCTCCATTCGGAACCGGCTAGCGCTAGCCTCCCTGTGCAGCCGGCTACCACTAGCCTTACTGGAGACTCCGGTGGTTCCGCAGAGCCTTCAGGGTCACGGGACGCGGCAGCGTCGCAGCAGAGGCGACAGACGAGGAGGACCCACTTTGCGGCTCCTCCTCCGGTTACTACTCAGCGGACCACGATCCATCTTGTTGGAGACAGGTAAATACTGTATATAGTATATTAAATATTAGATGTCGTTTTCCTTTACTTAATGATTTAATATATTTTGTAGATGTTGGTACGACTTTTCGTTCACGGGGGCCGAGAAGCACCACAGGCAGGTTAACAGTGTCCTGGGTGCTATCGTGAAGTTGCACTACCCCGGTGTCATTGACGGTTTTCCTGCCCTGTCGTGGGATGACTACGCTCGTGTCTCTCACCTGGTCCACGGAATGGTTTAGGGAGCCGTGTGACACAATTTTATGGTAAGTTTAACTGTTTCATTTTTTCAACTCGTTTGAATTGTTAATGCATGTCACTTAAATATTTGTTTGCTTAAAGCTGAGGTACCAAGTAGAGGAACCGGGCATGGAGGACCACGCGAGACGCATGTTCCGTTACAACGCTCGGAATCCCACGACGGCGGCGTTGTCCTACGCCCGGATTCAAGCCATAAACGCGTACTACAAGCGACACCCCCGGGAGCAGGAGCAGCAAAGGGGTGTATTTAGGAAGAACTCCAACTCGTACTTGACAGAGGAGCAGTACGCGGAGGTAAGTATTTAATATTGTTAAATATTTACAATATCTACGTATGTTAACTGCATTGATGAAAAATGAAATATGTGCAGGTTAGTATTTACTGGTTACAGGGTAACATCGAGGCATACTTAGCTCTCTGTCGGTACTGGGCTAGCGATGTTTTCATCAATAAGTCCACAAAGGATAGACAGTGCCGCATGGGGTCCGAGGGCAAGCACAACTATGGCGGCGACAGCTACTTGCGTTTGGCTAAACGCATGGTCATTACCTTTTCAATTTATTTATGTGTTCCTAATATATTATTTATCTCTCTAACACGGCTGTACAAGAGTGAGAGATGGGTCATGAGTCGACCCCGACCCAGGATTGGAAGAGAGGTCACAAGGGAAGTGACCCTTCTCAGCCAGGGCAGTGTAGTCAGGTCGCACCCGACCGACTGGTAAGTTTTCGAAATTCATCAATTTCATTATAACTAATACTATTATTGACATGCTTACAAGATTTATTTGTTTTGTAGGCAAAGTATGCGCACGAAGTCGCGAAGATACACGGTGTGGATTATGATTGGGAAAGCGCGTCGATCGACCCCCAAGTCGCTACGCAAGCAGAGGCAGGAAGGCCCACAGACGGTGAGTTCTTCGTGTGTTTCATTTCTTTTTCAATTAATCTTCTTCTACTTAGTGTTTTCATTCTTTTGCAGGTTTGCCATTTTTGATGGAGTTGTCGACTCGAGGTCGACGCGACCTTTGAGAGGTGCTTCATCGTTGCAGGCTTCGTCTGTTGGGACCAGTGGTTGTCTCCCACAGACCCAGCTGGAGCTCCAGGCCATGAGGGAGACGCTGGCGCAAACCCAGGCAGAGCTGGAGAGGACAAGAGCGGAGATAAGGAAGTAGCAGCAGAGGACGACCTTAATGATGGCCCAGATGCAAGCAGCGGTGACGGTAAGTAATTTAAAGTACCGTAGTTAAATTTCACAGCACTTCAATAACATATATCTTCTAATATTTTGCAATGGCAGGCTCTTGCTCGACACAGCGGTCAGAATATCGAGATTCCTACGCTTCTGCCGCAGCAGACACCAGAGCAGGTAATATTGTCGTATTCATTTCAATATTCCTTTAGCTCCGTTGAAATAGTTTTTGTAGTAGTCAAAAAGCTTTAGCATTCTAAATTTGATGTTCAGTTCATATTCAGTTTACGGATACAAATGTCAAAATGGATAGAAATGTCAAAATGGATAGAAATGTCAGTTTCAGTTTATGGCTAGAAATGTTAGTTTCAGTTTATGGATATAAATGTCAGTTTCACTTTCAGTTTATGAAAATGTCAAAATGTTAGTTTCAGTTTATGGATAGAAATGTCAGTTTCACTTTCAGTTTATGAAAATGTCAAAATGTTAGTTTCAGTTTATGGATAGAAATGTCAAAATGGATAGAAATGTCAAAAGTTTAGTTTATGGATAGAAATGTCAGTTCCAGTTTCAGTTTATCCTAATTAAAGTTCAGTTTCAGTTTATGGATAGTTTAGTTTGTGGACTACCAAAAAGTCAAAATTAAAGTTCAGTTTCAGTTCAGTTTTAGAAACTGTCAAAATGGATAGAAATTGGAAATACTTTATGGACTTTTAATTAGGATCAACTAGTTGTTTTGCACCATAAAGTTACATGAAGGAATGCTTTAGGTACAAGTAAATTTATATTGATTTCGTGTTGTCAATTGACTATGCTTCTTCTGCAGGGTTCGGGAACGCGCCGAGAAGATCCTGGAGGTAGTGGAGGGGCTAGCGTGTAGCCCGGTGGAACTTAATTTGCAAATTGTGTTGTTGTCGAAGTTTTGTATAATGTTTTATAACTGTTGTGTTGTGTATCTATTCTGGAACCTTATCTGTATCTGTTCTGTGTTCTCGCCATCGTGGGAGGTAGTCAGTTTCTGTTTTTTTTTTAAAAATTCGAAAACTTAACTTACGTCGGCTATGACCGTGCCGACGTAAGTTAGCCCAGTTTAACTTACGTCGGTTTGTCCTAGCCGACGTAAGTTATGTCACTTAAATTATGTCGGTGTGATTAAACCGACATAAGTTACGACACATAACTTACGTCGGCATGTTGTGGCCGACGTAAGTACTCCGGCCCAGCCCGTGGCCCATACCGGTACGTGACTTACGTCGGCTGCTGCAGCCCGACGTAATTAAGGTAACTTACGTCGGTAGCCGACGTAAGTTACCTTAATTATGTCCAAACCGCTACATCGGCCAACCGCCGATGTAATTAAGGAAAAACCGACGTAATTAAGTTACTTACGTCGGTTTAGGCCTTAATTACGTTGGCTTTGGCCGACGTAATTGATCAATATTCCTGTAGTGTCATCGGTGAATACGATATTCTACTGATGACTTATTTGAAAACATTACTATTCTGTTGGTCAACCAATTAGTTATTGAAAGGTTTGACAATATTATCGGTTCTCTTAGTTATTTATAGAGTTTATGACTATCGTGGTTAATTCACTAGTTTATACTTAAAATTTACCTATGTTACGATGAATAGGTTAACCATAACCTCTATGAGACTTCTTTGTAATTATCCTATCTTCATATTAGTATGTTCACTTAAGTTCTACTAATGTAAGACCCACTTATTTTAGAGACTAATCATGAGTTCTAACGTGTTTGAACTTAAGGCAACATTCTAATGAAGAGTAGTGTGTGACTTATCAACTTCTTCTATTTCTTACTTGATGGTTTTCCTAATATCCTTTAAATGTTGTCAACTTATGGTGGAAATCCTTTAATGCATGTTTGTTAGGACTTCCTGGAATTACCAGTGGGAGTCTGCTCAATTTAGAGTTAGCTTGTGAGTTCTATTATTCATTAGTCTACTAATTATTTTTCAATAATGACACCAGCTAGTTTATTATCCTATATTTTATTTACCATCCTACAGTCCTAGTAATACATTCCTATGACCATTTAGAGAGTTATATATGACGAGATTATTTAATTGTGGACTTCTAGGTGTATTTTACCAATTATGATTACTCACTTGATTGCTTTATGGGAATGACAATCAACCCTATTACATATTATTCCATTTACATCGTACTTTCTATTCCTAGCAATATCTTCTAAGATTTTAGGGTAATTATCTTTGAGGGAGTTTGTTTATTTAGGCTTTACCCTAACTTATTGGTAATTTAATTAATTTTCCATAATGGGGGTAATTATTTTACTACTCTAGACCTTATATTGGTGGAACACTTAATTATATTATTAATTCCAATTATTATCCTAACACTTTTCAGATATTTATTTTGGCGGCTTTATCAGATAGGGGGGCTATATGTGGATTTTCCTCGTTTTCTAATTAATCAAATGATTTTATTATCTAACACTAAGTCTCACATTTTCTACAACTCATGCATGCCACTAAATCCTATTTTCATGTTGCTAGTTGTTGGGAAATTATTTTTAGGAAATTTCTATAAATTTATTTGTAGGAAAATTAGCCTATACATAATTTACCTTCAATTCCTTATTTGATTAATTCATTTTAGGTAGGCCGATAATACTTACCAAAATACCTACAGCTATTTTCTTCTATAAATCACTCATAGTATGTTCTAAAAGCAATTGATGATTTTTAGGAATTTTTCCAGAATTTTTCTGTACGTAAAAATGTGTTTTCACTTATTCGGGTACATTCTCGGGCGGTCCTAGTTGTTTCTGGCGAGCGGCAGTGACTGACAGTGGGCCCCGTGCTTTGTGTGTACGCGTGCGGGTGTACCTAGCATTTTGACGCGGGACTGTGAGGCTCACAGTGGATGACCATGTGCCTTGCGGGCTCCATATGCAGTGGTTCTGCGCGTAACAGAGGGAACCGTGCTGTGAACCATGGGCATGGTGCATGCGCTTTGGGTCTCTGGTTCATATGGACCTTTTGCATACGGAGTACACCCTAGGCTGTGTGTGCGTGGCGCTGACTGCGTGTCACGGGGTGGTGATATGGCACTTGGGTGGCAGCCATGTGCGCGCCACGTAGGCGCCACGAGCCTGGACACGGGAGGCAGTAGGGAGCACCGACCGTAGGCTACGACGGCGGCGGACGGCCAGGAAGTTCACTGGCGGTTGGCCCGGGCTAGCACGCCGTCTACGGCGGGTGCGTGGTGGCGTGGGCAAGCGCGCTGCGCGCTTGGCTGTGCTAGGGACGCGCCCACAACGGCGTGCGACGGCGCACAACGGCTGGAGGCGGCAGTGCTTCGGCGATCTACTCGTGCGTGTGAGCTATCGACTAACTTGTGTGATAGTGGTGTGTTCTAGGGTGTGGGAAGAGTGCCGGTGCGCTCGGACTGTCCGGGGTGGCACCCACGGTGGTCGGCGACGAGGCAAGGCGGCGGTCTTGCGGCGGCACGTCGGGAATGTTCTCCCAGTGGTCGTGTCCTCCAAAGAAGTGCACCTACACGTCCTAAAAGCTAGTACAAGCACGTAGGGCAAGCTGACTCGGAGGGAGAGAGCTCCTAGCTCGCTGGCGACTATGGTGCATGGCGGCGCCGGCTGGAGTTGTCGGGATCTACTCCTATGTGCGCTAAGCGGCCAAACAACACGCGTTCTAAGTGTTCTATGCAATGGGGAATCAATGGGAGAGGTTAATTTGATTACCTCCACTCCGGCGTGTCGGAACGGGCGAGGTTGCCGGCAGCGGGGAGGAATGGGGAAAATCCCGAATTCCTGCTTGGGACGGCCGCACGAGCTGTGCCAAGCATGGCTGGGGAAAGAGGGATAGTATGCAAGTGAAATGGCGAAGGGGCGGTCCCTTTTATAGCATCAGAGAGGCAGTAACCGGCGGAGGCGGTGGCGCCGCTTTCCATGGTGCGCAGGGGGTTCTGTGGCGCGTGCGCTACGTCGGGGGCGTTCAGTCTTTGGGGCAATGATGGCTTTACAGAGGTGAAGGCGGGATGGCATGGGGCAATGATTTCTTTAATTATTCATTAGTGCGGGTTTACTATTATTATTTTTATTACCATTATTATTGATATATTTATATTTTATTATTAGCAGTTTTGTTTTGTTTTGTTTTGTTTATTTATGTATTTAATTATTTATTTATTGACCTTGAGATTTAACTGGAGTACTTGGATCGAGACAGTGTTCCTGCATGAGCAGTGTGCCCATGGTGAGCTCGAACAGGGATAGGCTTCGGGATGGATATTTCTTGATCTTGTAGGAAAAGGGAGAGTGGAAGATTTTGTTTTGGTCGCTATTATTATCCTCACGTATATACGTACGTATGTATAGTTTAAATTTTATTTTATGTATTTCTTTGTGTAAATTATATTTTATATACATATAGATATATGTGTGTAGGTATATATATACACGCATTCTTTATGTATTTAACTTATTAAACACCCAACTTATCTTCTTTCATTTGATTATTGATCTGTGTTTGTATGTTAGAGCACACAATTTCACTCAATCAAAGAACCAAATGAAAACCAGCGAATCACACCCAAACATTACTAGATCACAAACTTATATTATACTATTAATCGTTCTATTCGTGGCTTACTCTACGTCACTATAGGCTAAGCCATTTTACTCATGAGCACTACGGTCATTCTAAGACTCTATCAATGTGACTGAGGAACGTAGGGTTGCACGTGATTGCTCTTTCATTAAATCTGATGTCGCTCTTGATGCGTGTCGATGACGTCTTCGAGTAGTCTTAGTAGAGTAACTGCTTCCTGTATCTTTACATACTCTCTTGAGTTGATTAGAAGGTTGTCTGACTCGTCAGATCTTCGAATGGTCCGGTGCAGACGTTGCATGGTCCCAACCTTGCGTATCGCGTTGGTGTCTATCTTACTCTTGAATGACCAAGGTGTGTTGGGTTGAGGTCAGTGACACAATCGAAGGAAATAAATTTAGTTTTCAACATAGAAGGAGGTAAGTGCAGAAAGAACATAGAGGAGATAGATCTTTCAAAAATAGTTTTATACTTTTCAAAATATATATTTAGGGTATAGGATGACTCTAAGGTTTAGTCCTACGGCCAAGTATGGCTCTGATACCACTTTGTGAGGACCCGCCTTTCGAGGGTCCACTTGTGCATCCCGTACCAATCCTTGGATCAGTAGTTGGTACACACAACAGAATAGATCGAGATCCATACAATAAATATTTATTTATACTCAATAAAAGTCTTACAAACATGATCTAGCTTACAATGGATGTGATCGGAGATGACCACCAAAACAGAAGAAATCTTCAAAACAGCGGAGCAGAACGGCGCCATGCCCAATAGGCACACTTGGGAAGTAGGACTAGACCTAGTCGTCATCCTCACACGCTTAAGCTTCTTTGTCTTCTGATAAAACCACATACATAGCAAGAGTGAGTACATAAAGTACTCCGCAAGCCCTAACACTACCCAAGGGGAGGTGTTTCATGCATTGGGGCTTGTAGCAAGGAGAGACCATACGGCTTAGTTTTGCTGAAAAGCATTTTATACAAGGTTCTCTTTGAAAAGAGTTTAGCAATAAGAGGGAGAAGTAGTTGAATCCGTATTATTATTGTTGGCGGGCCCTCGGAGAGTTTCAAATCATCCCGCCAGTTCCCTTACTTTTAGATGAGTCTTCGGACCCAAGGACCTGACGACTCCAGCATGCATGCCAACTCTTTCCCAAAACACGGTGGCCTCGGCCACCCACACACACACACACTTCAAGGAGTTGTACTAGTGCTAATCAATAGGAGCCCAAAGCATAGTGTGCCAAGACTGTGACAACAGCTATCCGGATAGATCAAGACTCTGTAGAGTTTGTACACTTTACCCACAGGACATGCACACCTAGCAAGGGTATGACATGACGCTCATCCCATCTTTCCCGCGTAACCCTACAATCACACCTCGGCCCGACCCAGGGGCTATTCGGGTATTACCAATCCAGCCAGACACCAGACGACCCTCGGTCTCTGTGCTGTTTTCTGGTCCACCGTGCCCTCCATGGCTCTCCAGGTTTTCTCTTGTGGTAGTTACCAGAAAGATAGGGGGAGTCCTGCCCATATAGGTTCTATGGTTGTACGAAATCACTATGTTGAGGTCAAATGAACCGGTCCTTATATTGGTGAGGCGGCTCCATCCGTCCTTGGCTAGAGGACTAGTTCGGAACACACAACATCGAACTAAACTGAAGTACTCAGCACAAGACTAGTCCGGAAAGCATGGTCATTGGCCTATTACTGAAGCACTCAGCGCCAATCGGTGGCTTACACCGAATACACAGTCGCAGCTGGTATACCTCTTAGGGAGCCCGCAACATCCCATCACCACACCCGCCTCGACCACTCATCCACTTCACACACACAATTCATTAATATCTCACCCATAACCTAACTCACACCACCAAACACTTTTTAACACTTTTCGCAATCATGCATACAGTGTGTAGTGGTTCGCGATGCGAACATCGCAGGGGTTCCTAGGAATAGTACTAACAAGGAGGTGCTCACGTCGCTGTTATAGCGCAGTGATGAAGCTGTTAGGTTGTCAAGGGGTTATGTTGTCAAGGTCAAGGAGGGGATTGTGATAGTCACTGCTATTATCGTAACTGATACAGTGTCTTGTTTCAAGCCATTGATAGCGAGTAACTTATGTGTTACTGTTCATCGTTGGCTAGTAGCTAACACCGATACTCAGTCATCAACATAGCTCATGCTACCACATCAAGTGGTTCATAGCATAACAATATTTTAAAATAGACATACATTCATGCAATGAAAACAGGCCATAGGTGCGATTGCAAAACATAGGTGAAATATGATCAAGGAGTTAGAGCTTCCCTTTACAGTGGTTTATCAAAGTCCTGGTCTTGTTCCTCGTGATCCGTGTCTTGAGTATCTCCTTCGCGAACTCTACGATTACTAAGTACGGAGCCATGCGAATAAAATATGAAACATCGATAAAGATCCGAGAAATCCAAATAAAACTCCAATAAGTACCAACTATCATTTAATAACGCAGTTTCTAATATTCTTAGAAGGCTCGTCGGTGAATACGATATTCTACTGATGACTTATATGAAAACATTACTGTTTTGTTGGTCAACCAATTAGTTATTGAAAGGTTTGACAGTATTATTGGTTCTCTTAGTTATTTACAGAGTTTATGACTATCGTGGTTAATTCACTAGTTTATACTTATAATTTACCTATGTTACGATGAATAGGTTAACCATAACCTCTATGAGACTTCTTTGTAATTATCCTATCTTCATATTATTATGTTCACTTAAGTTCTAGTAATGTAAGACCCACTTATTTTAGAGACTAATCATGAGTTGTAACGTGTTTGAACTTAAGGCAACATTCTGATGAAGAGTAGTGTGTGACTTATCAACTTCTTCTATTTCTTACTTTATGGTTTTCCTAATATCCTTTAAATGTTGTCAAATTATGGTGGAAATCCTTTAATGCATGTTTGTTAGGACTTCCTGGAATTACCAGTGGGAGTCTGCTCAATTTAGAGTTAGCTTGTGAGTTCTATTATTCATTAGTCTACTAATTATTTTTCAATAATGACACCAGCTAGTTTATTATCCTATATTTTATTTACCATCCTACAGTCTTAGTAATACATTCCTATGACCATTTAGAGAGTGATATATGACGAGATTATTTAATTGTGGACTTCTAGGTGTATTTTACCAATCATGATTACTCACTTGATTGCTTTATGGGAATGACAATCAGCCATATTACATATTATTCTATTTACATTGTACTTTATATTCCTAGCAATATCTTCTAAGATTTTAGGGTAATTATCTTTGAGGGAGTTTGTTTATTTAGGCTTTACCCTAACTTATTGGTAATTTAATTAATTTTCCATAATGGGGGTAATTATTTTACTACTCTAGACCTTATATTGGTGGAACACTTAATTATATTATTAATTTCAATTATTATCCTAACACTTTTTAGATATTTATTTTGGCGGGTTTATCAGATAGGGGGCTATATGTGGATTTTCCCCGTTTTCTAATTAATCGAATGATTTTATTATCTAACACTAAGTCTCACATTTTCTACAACTCATGCATGCCACTAAATCCTATTTTCATGTTGCTAGTTGTTGGGAAATTATTTTTAGGAAATTTCTATAAATTTATTTGTAGGAAAATTATCAATTTGGAGCCTATACATAATTTACCTTCAATTCCTTATTTGATTAATTCATTTTAGGTAGACCGATAATACTTACCAAAATACCTACATCTATTTTTTTCTATAAATCACTCATAGTGTGTTCTAAAAGCAATTGATGATTTTTAGGAATTTTTCCATAATTTTTCTGTACGTAAAAATGTGTTTTTCACTTATTCGAGTACATTCTGGGGTGGTCCTAGTAGTTTCTGCCGAGCGGCAGTGACTGACAGTGGGCCCCGTGCTTTCTGTGTACGCGTGCGGGTGTACCTAGCATTTTGATGCGGGACTGTGAGGCTCACAGTGGATGACCATGTGCCTTGCGGGCTGCATAATACCTAGCATTTTGACGCGGGACTGTGAGGCTCACAGTGGATGACCATGTGCCTTGCGGGCTCCATATGCAGTGGTTTTGCGCCTAACAGAGGCTGATAAGCAGGCCCTTGATACAGGAGAACTGTGCTGTGAACCATGGGCATGGTGCATGCGCTTTGGGTCTCTGGTTCATATGGACCTTTTGCTTACGGAGTACACCCTAGGCTGTGCGTGTGTGGCGCTGACTGCGTGTCACGGGGTGGTGATATGGCGCTTGGGTGGCAGCCACGTGCGCGCCACGTAGGTGCCATGAGCCTGGACATGGGAGGCAGCAGGGAGCACCGGCCATAGGCTACGACGGCGGCGCACGGCCAGGAAGTTCACTGGCGGTTGGCCCGGGCTAGCACGCCGTCTACGGCGGGTGCGTGGTGGCGTGGGCAAGCATGCTGCGCGCTCGGCTGCGCCGGGGACACGCCCACAGCGGCGTGCGACGGCGCACAACGGTTGGAGGCGGCGATGCTTTGGCGATCTACTCGTGTGTGTGAGCTATCGACTAACTTGCGTGATAGTGGTGTGTTCTCGGGTGTGGGAAGAGTGACGGTGCGCTCGGACTGTCCGGGGCGGCGCCCACGATGGCCGGCGACGAGGCAAGGCGGCGGTCTTGGCGGCGGCGCGTCGGGAATGCTCTGACCAGTGGTCGTGTCCTCCAAAGAAGTGCACCTACACGTCCTAAAAGCTAGTACAAACACGAAGGGCAAGCTAACTCGGAGGGAGAGAGCTCCTAGCTCGCCGGCGACTATGGTGCACGACGGCGCCGGCTGGAGTTGTCGGGTCTGCTCCTATGTGCGCTAAGCGGCCAAACAACACGTGTTCTAAGTGTTCTATGCAATGGGGAATCAATGGGAGAGGTTAATTTGATTACCTCCACTCCGGCGTGTCGGAACGGGCGAGGTTACCGGCAGCGGGGAGGAATGGGGAAAATCCCGAATTCCTGCTTGGGACGGCAGCACGAGCTGTGCCAAGCATGGCTGGGGAAAGAGGGACAGTATGCAAGTGAAATGGCGAAGGGGCGGCCCCTTTATAGCATTGGAGAGGCGGTAACCGACGAAGGCGGTGGCGCCGCTTTCCATGGTGCGCAAGGTGTTCTGTGGCGCTTGGCTACGTCGGGGGCGTTCAGTCTTTGGGGCAATGATGGCTTTACAGAGGTGAAGGCGGGAGGGCATGGCGGTGGCGGGTGACGTGACACGGCGCAGGGGGAAGCGACTAGCGATGTCCTGTTGCCGGTTTTCCCGGGGGCGTTGTCGGCTTCCATCGGGGAAGGAGGGGACAGGGAGGAAGAAGGCAGTGCCTTGTTGGGGGCCGGACTGGGCCGCGCAAAGGGAGGCACTGGGCCACGATAGGGAAGGAAGAGGGGGGAGGGAGGTGGGCCGAGCGCTGGCCAGCTGGGCCGCTGTAGAGAAAAAGGGAATGGAAAGAGAGGCCGGACGGGCCAGGCCGGAGAGGAGAAGAAAAATAGAAAAGAGGGATGGGCTCAGCCCGGAACTAAGAATTAAATTCCTTTTTTGGTTTATAGTTTAATTTGATTTTGAATTTGAATCCAGTTTGGATAATTTAGATTCTGGTTCTGGTTGGATATATTCTAATGTGATTTGTTCATTAAAATATTTATTTGGCGCACATATATATATACACACACATACTTATATGTATTATTTAATTATTGTCTCTCGTTTTAAAATACATTATAGTTAGGTTTGCGCTCAACCGGACTTTTTTATTTGAATTTGGTTTAAATTCAGCCAATCACCTCAGCTTTTGAATGAGGGTTTTCTCACTCTACTTATTTGTTCACTTTCATTTTAATTCATATACTTTAAGTTGGTAACTTGAGTTGAGTTAATGTTTTATTATTTTATGTTTTAGGTTTTGAGTCACCGTAAAATATTATGATACTTTTTCAATAGGTTGATCCACTTTACCGTCCTAGTTTGATTTAGTAGTGAACTTATCTATACATGTGTATGTGTTTGTATTTGTATACCCGTCTGCTCCGATTTTCTATTAACAATTAATATTTGCTTATGACTTGCTCAAAATTTTTAATTCGGAGTAATTTTCATCTTTAGTTAAAATTTGGGCTATGATAGGTCCTATGACCGGTTCAACTCTCTTCCAACGCCCTGATCGCGGGCGTCTCTCACTTCCACGTGGTGGGCCCCCTTTCGTGTTGTGCCAACTATAAAAGAGGAGGTTAAAGCATAACTCACAAGAGTTAGTGGCTCCTAATTACACTTCACCTGAGATCAGATCATAAGGGCACAAAAATGAAGGGAAGAGCTTCACCGGCACCTTCGTCTTCCGACATCGGGGATACCATCGTCCTCGCTGTGGATCTGCAGCTCCGCCGCCTCCTCTCATCCTCGGTCTTCTCTGCAACGCAGGTTTGTCCATATAAAGTATGTCCAATCCACACCTCCCTTGCTCTTGATTAGTTGATTAGCACTGTGAACTCCTCACCACTTGAGTTGGCTTAGATCCCGACGGATATTGCTATTAGGACATGATTAGTTTCCAACAGTTCTATCAGGCTTCTGTTAATGAGTTCAACCAAATATCTTTCTCCAATTTCATATGAAGTAACCACATCTTCTCCTTGCACGAAACCTTCAGATATCCATCTACGTATCAACTGATCTCTCGATATAATGTAGTCCTCTGGATAAGTACTTAGATACAAAAAGCAAGCCTTTAGGTGAGAAGCTAAACCATAATAACTAATAGATAATATATTCCTCATATTTTCCAAACTTTGGTTTTTCTCAAGTCCAGAGCCAATAGAACTATGAACATCATTCCACTGATGTATATTTCTTGGATTATTTGCAAGTAAGCTGGCTATGGTGTTGATGGCTAAAGGTACTCCACCACACTTATTTAAAATTTTCTCCGATACCTCCTTCAGCTCTGAGTAACAATCGTCTTCAGAGCCAAATATCCTTTTGTAAGATAACTTTCTCGAGTCATCGTGAGAAAGATTCTTTAGTTTATATATGGCTCCGTCAACTTCTGAGCAGCAAGATACAGCAACATCATGTACACGAGTAGTTGTGATTATTCTACTGCTGCAGTTGTTATCAACTAATGCACACCTAATATGTTTCCATGCTAAATTGTCCCATATATCATCAAGTATAACAATGTACCTGCCATTTTATAATAGAACATTAGAAAAGAAAACAAGTAAAAGAAAAATGAAATCAACTAAGGAGACGATTAGATATAGAATAGTTAATAAGGAATATAGAGATCCCTCTGGCAAAGGGAGGCCCTTAGTGACATGCATGGGACCAAGTGACTGCTCCAAAAGAGAAAGGTGCTTTAGCCGTTTAGAACTTAAGAACCTAACAATCATGAACTCAGCTCTGCTGCAGAACATTTTGCACAAGATATATAATAATCAGGACCTACCCTGGGTTAGGCTCATCAAACATTCCTATTGTGTAAACGGTACCCCTCCTCATAGAATGGGAAGGAAGGGTTCATTCTGATGGTGTGATGTAATTAGTCTTTGGGACTCCTACCAAGACATAGCAGTGGTCAAAGTTGGACATGGTGACACAGTCAGGCTTTGGGAAGATACTTGGGAAGGACATACATTGAAAGTTGACTTCAGAGATTATATTCATTTGCCAAGAACAAGAACATAACAGTAGCTCAGTTTATCAAGAATTCGGAAGCACACAGGTACTTCTATATGCCACTGTCTCAGGTAGCTATAGCAGAGCTCAACTCCTTAAATGAGAATATGGATCAGCTGAAAAACAGGCCACAAGTGGAAGACAGCTGGTCATATATGGTGTGAACAGCACAAAGTTTAGATCAAGCTGGGTATATAAGCACCATTTTGATCATATCAATCCTCCCAGGCCATTTATTTGGATATGGAGTTCAAAGACTTCTAAGAAGATCAAGATTTTCATCTGGCTACTGTTCAGAGACAGACTAAATTCCAGGAATATATTGAAAAGGAAACATTTCAAGCTTGACGATGACAATTATTCTAGTGTTATGTGCAGGACAAATACTGAAGAGTTAACTTATCATCTTTTCTTCCAATGCCATTTTAGTGTTACATGGTGGAATATCATAGGCATGCAATGGGATCATAACAGGCAATTCTTTTGTACTATTGAGTTGGCAAAGCATCAATGGCAGAGACCATGTTTTTTTTAGAAATTTCTGACATCTCGGCCCTGGGAGATATGGAAACAGCGCCCAGCGGAATGCTAAGATCTTCAGAGCTGTAACCCCTACCATTTCATCTTGAAAACTGTTTCAGAGACTGTCAAGCTTCAGAGTCACAGATTTAGAGCTTCAGATAAAGATTGTATCCTTTATTGGTTGTCTAATATTTAACATTTGGGATCGCTTCTTCTGTCAGGAGAACGGTTCCTTATTATGCTTTGTACTCTAAGCTCATTGTAACATATCTCTTACATATTAATATATGCTGCACAGTGGGGGTTTCCCCTGCTGTTTTACCTTAAAAAAAATCTAGAGTTCCCTATCTTTAAAAAGCAGGGACACTGTTTTCAAGAACACAATGCAAGAACACTAATCCGTCCTAAAGTAGATATGAACTGGCTATAACCAATGATGTTAACACACAACATACTACTGGATCATTCAACCAACTACAAGTACCATATATGGAACGCTTCCAAACAGCAACACACCACGATTGTGATACAATTGGGAGGTTACAACAAGGATGCCCTCAATATGATCAAGCAAAGTTAACATGAGAATCACAAATTACATGTGAAATTAACTCACAATCTGAGCCTACTCTACAGGATATTTAAGGAGTCTAGATTGAATGTATCTGTGAAGTTTTAGAAAAAAGTCATTCCCACTGTAATACATGATCTTCAAATATGCAAAACCAAAACTCCAAGAATCAGGGTATCAGACTCAAAGAAAACAGTTTGAACATTACTTACCCATGCAAACCAAAAAAAATTTGAATCGGTCAGTGGTAAACTTAAAAGAGAGCATTTGATTATTAATGTACCTTTTATCTGCAACGAATAGCCTAATATTGTCTATGATTTCCTCAATAGGCCACGCTTCTGTTGGAATATGATCCAAATTCTGATCTCGCTAGGGACGCCTAGGGGATGTGAGAGGTGGAGTCCTCCCACGTTACGGATCGTATTTATTTTTGACGGATTTATCTCCTTTTGTAAGCTACCCCTATAAATACATCTTGTAGGCTGTTGAGTGAGAGCAAGAGAGAAGAGTCCCTCATTGTAATCTCCATTGTAAATTCTCCTCATATAGTGAAGATCACCGGTCGGCGTCCGTGGTTTTTTCCCGCAAGGGTTTTCCACGTAAAATATGTGTCTCGTATTCGATCTTGTTTACACATTAATTTGCTAACAAGTGATACCAGAGCCAGACACGAGATTGATTAAAAAAAATTAGGGTTTAACCCTATTCGGTCGGTTGGTGCCGCCGGTTATCAGATCCGGTTTGGGTTTGTCGTGCGCCGCCGCCAGACCAAACTCGCCAACCGCGGATTCATCGGCAGTGCCTTCCTCCGCAACGCCGCCGGGTTGGCTGAGTCTGCAGCGCGCTCGTCTTGCATCTCCAGCTACGCCCGTCGTACAAGATTGAATCTCGTCCTCGCGTCGGCGCTACAAGCCGCCTCGTGCGGATTTCTTTCGGCCTAGTTCGCGCGTGGTGTGCTTGTGTTTTCTGCCGCAGCCGCTGCTCAGCACTGCTGCTCCTGACCGAGCAGTCGAGTCTCGTGCCCAACACCATCGCAAGGATCAAGGCTTTGCGCAGGCTACTTCCCGTGAAAAGATCCAAAAGATTCCCATCTACTGCTGTCGTGAAGAAGAAAAAAAAAGGTCAAATCAGTTTGCTGCTCCATCACTCAACTTGGAAACCGTGCTAATCAAGTTGACAGGCCACCGTCATCAATCTCTCAGCAGAGATAGGTGCCGATCTGCTCTTCACGTGAAGATTCCAGGAAGTTGAGAATTGAGATTTTTGCTACACGCACATATACATCTACACGGGTATTGTTTTCTGGTATTCTCGTTGCTGCACCCACACGAAGATTTACCAAGAAATTTGCAGATCTATTTTTTGGGGATTTTCTTTGACATGGCTTCTCTCAAATATGATATTCCGCTGCTAGACCGTGATACACGGTTCACTCTATGGCAAGTCAAGATGCGGGCAATATTAGCGCACACCGATCTAGATGATGCGCTTGATGGATTCTCCAAGAAGCAGGAGAATTGGACCGACGATGAAAAACGTCGTGATCGTAAGGCTCTTTCACAAATTCACCTTCATTTATCTAATAATATTTTGCAAGAGGTTTTGGAACAGAAAACCGCTGCTGCTTTATGGCTCAAGCTGGAATCGATCTGCATGTCCAAGGATCTTACCAGCAAGATGCATTTGAAGATGAAATTGTTTACTCACAAGTTGCAAGAGGGTGGTTCAATGTCCTCTCATGTTCAAGTCTTCAAGGAGATTATTTCGGACCTAGCGTCCGTGGAGGTAAAATATGATGATGAGGATTTAACTCTTATGCTCTTGTGTTCATTGCCCCAGTCTTATTCAAATTTCAGAGACACTATATTATACAGTCATGATACTCTTACTGTTCAAGAGGTTTATGATGCTTTGCATGCTAAAGAAAAGATGAAATAGATTGTGTCTACTGATTCTGCTGTCAGTTCTGATGGAGAAGGCTTGTTTGTTCGTGGTAGAACAGAGAAGAAATCAAATAAAAATTCGAGTGGTCGGAAACACCGCTCTAAATCCAAAGGTAAAGATAAGTTCTGCAGATATTGAAAGCGTGATAATCATGATATCTCTGAATGTTACAAGCTGCAAAATAAAGAAAAGAGAAAGGCTAATCAAAAGTCTACAAATAAATCCAATGATGATGGTAGTGCTTCTATAGTCTCTTCCGATGGCAGTTCTAATAGTGATGTTCTCGTTG
The DNA here is from genome assembly GCA_036927565.1 of Tuctoria greenei. Lineage (NCBI taxonomy): Eukaryota > Viridiplantae > Streptophyta > Magnoliopsida > Poales > Poaceae > Tuctoria > Tuctoria greenei. The sequence goes on along the minus strand of JAYESD010000005.1, from coordinate 203,848,348 downwards.
CTTTTGCTGGATGTGCTAAAATTAATGATGAATGGGTTCTTGATTCTGCCTGCACGTTTCATATTTGCATTAATAGAGATTGGTTCTCCACTTATGAATCTGTCCAGGGTGGAGGTTCCGTTTTGATGGGTGATAACACACCTCGCAAGGTTGTAGGCATTGGATCCGTTCAGATTAAGATGTCTGATGGTATTGTCAGGACATTGACAGATGTGAGGCATGTTCCAACTATGACGAGAAATCTTATTTCTTTGAGTACTCTTGATCTCAAAGGTTATAAGTATTCTGCTGAAGGTGGAGTTATGAAGGTAACTAAAGGCACTCTTGTTGTTATGAAAGGTGACTTGTTAAAATCAAATTTATATATTCTACAAGGCGTTACTATTATCGGTAATGTTGCTGTTTCTTCTAAGTCACCTGATTCTGATGCTACAAGTTTATGGCATATGCGTCTTGGTCATATGAGTGAACTTAGTTTATCAATTCTGAGCAAGAGAGGTCTTCTTGATGGGCACAATATCAGTAAATTGGACTTTTGTGAGCATTGTGTGTTTGGCAAGCATAAGAGGGTGAAATTCAACACTTCGGTTCATACAACTGAAGGTATTCTTGATTATGTGCAATCTGATTTATGGGGACCGTCTCGTAATACATCTATTGGAGGTGCTCGTTTTATGTTGACTATTATTGATGATTATTCGAGAAAGGTATGGCCTTATTTCTTAAAGCATAAATCAGAAGCATTTTCTGCATTTAAAGAGTGGAAGACTATGGTGGAGAATCAAACTGAGAAAAAGGTGAAGGTTCTTCGTACTGATAATGGGATAGAATTCTGTTCTAATGAATTTAATTCTTATTGTAAGTCTCATGGCATTGTGAGACATCGCACTGTTGCTCACACACCTCAGCAAAATGGTGTGGCTGAGCGTATGAACAGGACTATCATCTCCAAGGCCCGTTGCATGTTGTCTAATGCTGGTCTTAATAGACGTTTCTGGGCTGAGGCTGCTTCCACTGCTTGTTATCTTATTAATTGTTCTCCCTCTATTGCCATTGATAAAAAGACTCCAATTGAGGTATGGTCTGGTTCTCCAGCTAATTATTCTGAGTTGAGGATATTTGGTTGTCCTGTTTATGCTCATGTTGATAATGGAAAATTGGAGCCTAGAGCTATTAAGTGCATTTTTCTTGGTTATGGTACTGGTGTTAAAGGTTATAAATTATGGGATCCTGAATCAAAGAAAGTTATAACTAGAAGAACTGTTGTCTTTAATGAATCTGCTATGACTACTAATGCTATGAATACAAATGCTCCTGCTCAGAGTTCTCAGACCTCTGGTGTGCAAGTGGAGCATTTAATTGATTCATCACATACACCAGATAATGATGACTCAGATGCACTTATTGATGATGATTCATCTGTTATCCCACATTCTTCTGTTGTGCAGCCTCCACAACAGTCTATTGCAGTTGACAGGTCTAGGAGACCTCATATTCGACCCAAGAGGTTAATTGAGGAATGCAACATTGTTGCTTATGCTTTGAGTTGTGCAGAAGATGTTGAAGGTAGTGTTGAACCTTCTAATTATTCTGAGGCTATTACTACTTCAGACTGCAATAATTGGATTGCCGCTATGCAAGATGAGATGGAGTCACTTGAAAAGAATGGTACTTGGGATTTAGTGTCATTGCCTAAAGAGAAGAAACATGTTCGTTGTAAGTGGATTTTCAAGAAGAAAGAGCCTATTTCTCCTAATGAGACTGTTAGGTATAAAGCAAGGTTGGTTGCTAAAGGTTATAGTCAGATTGCAGGTATTGACAACAATGATGTATTTTCTCCTGTTGTGAAGCATAGCTCTATTCGCAGTTTACTCAGTATTGTTGCTATGCATGATTACGAGTTGGAACAACTCGATGTTAAAACTGCATTCTTACATGGAGAATTAGATGAAGATATTTATATGGATCAACCTGAAGGCTTTATTGTTCAAGGCTCAGAACATCTTGTCTGTAAGTTGAAGAAATCTCTTTATGGCTTGAAACAATCTCCTAGACAGTGGTATAAGAGGTTTGACTCCTTTATGCTCTCTCAAAACTTTAAGCGGTCATCTTATGATAGCTGTGTTTATTTGAAGACTGTTGATAATTCAGCTATTTATTTACTTCTCTATGTCGATGATATGTTGATTGCTGCAAAAGATAAGTCAGAAATAGCCAAACTAAAAGCTCAATTGAGTAGTGAATTTGAGATGAAGGATTTGGGTGCAGCAAAGAAAATTCTTGGCATGGAGATTATTAGAGAGAGACAAGCTGGCAAGTTATATCTTAGTCAGCAAAGTTATATTGAAAAGGTCCTTCATCGTTTCAGTATGCATGATGCTAAACCAGTGAGTACTCCATTAGCTCCACATTTCAGATTATCTTGAGCTTTATGTCCTGAGTCAGATTATGATATTGAGTACATGTCCAGAGTTCCGTACACTAGCGCAGTTGGATCTCTTATGTATGCTATGGTTTGCTCTCGTCCTGATTTGTCATATGCATTAAGTGTTGTCAGTAGATATATGGCTAATCCTGGTAGAGAGCATTGGAAAGCAGTTCAATGGATTTTGAGATATGTGCGCGGTACTTCTAATGCTTGTTTGCAATTTGGAAAATCTGGAGATGGACTTGTTGGTTATGTTGACTCAGATTATGCTGGCGACTTGGACAAACGGAGGTCTCTCATGGGTTTTGTTTTCACCATTGGTGGTTGTGCTGTTAGTTGGAAAGCTTGTTTGCAGTCTACCGTTGCTTTATCAACTACAGAAGCTGAATATATGGCTATTTCTGAAGCTTGTAAAGAAGCTATTTGTAACACCCACACTTCTTGTACAAAAATTTGCTCAAACCTTGATCATTGTAGCATGCATTTTTATGTGAATTTTTGGTGTTCAAACGAGTAGCAAACGGTTCAAATTGAATTTGAATTCAAAATCAAAGGAAATGAAATGAAAAAGAAAAAGGAAAGGAATTAAACCCCGTCTGGGCCAATTCCCCTCCCCTGGCCCATTTCACTTTCCTTCCCCGCCGGCCCAGTCGAATCCCGCGCCCCCTCCTCCTCTCTCTCTCCCACTGCCGAGCGGGACCCACCCGTCATCCCTCCCAACCGCCACTCCCTTCTCCCGCGCCCGCACAACCGCCGCGCGCAACCGACGCCCCGCGCCCACGTTTCCTCCCCCGAATTCCACTCCCCCTGACGGTTTTCGTGCGCCCATCGAACCCGCACCCCCCCTCTGCGCTTAAGAGGAACCGGCGACTTCCTTTTTCCCCTACCCCGAGCTCTCCCCGGAACCCTAGACCTCCATCGCCGGTGAGTACCTCGGCACACGCGTTCCCGCCACTGCAGTGCCCTTGCTCCCCATCTTCTTGGTCTCACGTGCTCACCGCCCCACCAGGAACACGCCGGGCAAGAGTTCGAGGGGAGATCTCCGAGGTTTCGCCAAGTCCGACGAGGTCCGACGCCAACCGCCGCCCTCCCTCGTCGCCGACTCATCTTCGGCCGATTTCAAGGCTAGCTACTCCCCTAGGTGAGTCCCCCTTCTTCTCCTCTTTCGTTCCATGCCCTTAGCGCCATGTTTGGACGTCGGTTTCGCCGTTTTGGCCGTCTCCGGCGAGCTCGCCGCCGCGGGCGCCTAGCGCCGCCGCGCCGGCCACCACCGACGTCGCCGGGGGCGACGTGGCCTCATCTGGAGCCGTCCATTCCCGGCCAACGGCCACGATTAGAAGTCCATACCGGTTCGGTTATTTAAAATCCTAGCCATCCATCTCAGATCCAACGGCCTGCATTCAAAGCCCCATTTCCCGCCTGCGCATTTGCACCGGAGCCCCTGGAATTTCACTAGCTACCCCCGGAGCTTCTCTGTAATTTGAGTCTAGCCCCCAGAATTCGCAGACTAGCCCCTGGAACCCTAAAAATTGGTTTTAATCATTTAATTAAGCATTCTAACCCCTGTAATTTGGTAGAATAGTATATTTAGGCCCTGTACAGTGTAGAAAACTATTTAATTAACCCCTGGACTTTTATTTATTTGCTGAATAGGGTTTTTAATTGTATTTGAGGTATAGAAATTGGATAAAAATGGTAATTAAGTGTAGGAATGTTATGAAAAATTGTTATAAACTATTTTATGCTGTGAATTAATTGTAGAGTTCAGATAAAACATATTTGGTCCCTGGAATAATTATTATAAAGGTTTTAAAATACATTTTTCTATAGAAAATTCATTAAAAATGGTTTTAGGCTATAATAAAATCCCAAAATTGTAGGATAAATCTAAAATGCATACTTTGGCCATGTTAAGTGATAAATACCTCGTAGGGACGCATTAGTGTAGAATTTTGTGCTTATGTGTATGTGTGAATGTATTGTTTTGCGTGCCTTTACTTATTTAGCTTTATTCTATTCTTGCCATTGCTTGGGCATATATCTAGAGTCGTTCTACGACCCTAACCTCAACTTCCAAGACCAAGACTTCATCAATTCTCAAGTCTCCAACGAAGGCAAGTGCCCTTGACCATCTTGTACCTATTTTAGGGAATTAGCTAGTTGCATGCTAATTAAAATTGATGTCCTATTTCATGTTTACATGCCCTGTTCCTTACCATTCCTTGTTACCTGAAATGGGTCGGGTAGTAGATAGGCTTTATTTATGCTTAGCCATGCTTAGATGTTGGGATTGGGATTTCATACAAATGTTCTATGATCAACTTTACGGTACTTTAATTTGGTGATGAGCTTACATAATGTTAGTGGATAGGAATCTGGTGGTTGGCTAGTTTTGGTATGGTGCATTTTGCACGAGACCCGGGATTGGGGTTTGTTACCACCGGATTCTAAGGACCAGTTTATGGAGGAAGCCACTAAGCTTTATAGTACCACCACGAGACTGAGATGGGGCAGCTTGGTCAATTAATTAGGTTTCTCCCGATGAACTGCTAGTGGTTGGATGGTGCGGGGAATGATGCGGGTGATCTGCTCTGGGATCCGCAAGGCTCAAGAGGGGGCTCTGGGGCGGAGGGTTACTCCGAGAATCCCCAGTGGTGGAAACCTTAGAGGGCTAGCACTAGTCGGGAGTACCTTTGTAAAGACCATGTTGTGATCTCCTGGCCTCACACCAAAGGAAGTGTGTAATGTGGTTAGCTACCACGGGCAATCAGGGAGGTTCACTTAGTCCACCTGGCAACAGGGGATGAAATCACTGCTTGTGGGGAAAGGGTACACTCTCTGCAGAGATTTGGTAAAACTGTCATGACAGCCGTGCTCACGGACAAGAGCGGCTTGGGACCAGTTCATAATTAGCCTATGGTTGGGAAATGGTGATTCATTATGATTCCAGTACTTTCATTATCATTAATCATGTGTGGATTATTGAATGAATTATGATAGTGATAATTGGAGGCTAAGGATAGGTTCTAAGCATAGTGCTAAGCCATAATTGGCCTTTCCTTGCTCTAGCCAATCATGTCATTCTCTTACCGCACTTGCTGAGTACTTTATGTACTCAAGCGTTTAATTCTCCTTTAGAGTATGAAGAAGAAGAAGCTGCACCGGAGGACTTCTACGTCAACCCGGAAGACTTGGTCTAGGCTGGCGACCTCACGCGCAACGGCTGCCTGTGGAGACGAAGCCCGCTTATCTATCTTGCTTTCTGTAGTGTTGAACTGTTTAGTGTTGTAAATATTTGTGGAGTGTATTTGTAGACCTTCGGGTCGTTCTGTAAGACTATTTATGTATTTCGAACATGGCAATGTAATGGTATTTCACTTTCGTCAACGCATGTACGATTCAACTGATCCTGGCGTACATGTGGTTAGCGTCTGTTCATCTTTACGATGACCGGGCGTGACAAAGTGGTATCAGAGCCGTGTTGCCCGTAGGACGCATGCCTAGTTAGAAATGGCCGAAAATTAAGGACTATACTATTTTCATATGAAATAGTATTTCCAAAACTTTGTGCTCTCCATCTCAACCCTTGTGCTTCTTACCTTGCTTTGCTTATTGTTTTTTATTCTAACTTGATTTATTAAATATTAATCTCACTCTCCTCTTTTCAAATGTTTGTAGATGGCGCGGACCAAGCAGACGGCCCGTAAGTCGACTGGGGGTCGTGTTCCTCAGCACGCCCTAGCCAGTCGCTCCGCACCTTACACACCCCGGAGGGAGACGACACTGCTCTCCAACGGGAGTGCTGCTTCGAGGATGCGCGTCCGTCTTCGTTCTCTTCTTCGAGCTGCGGGGTACCGTGAGTACCGTGTCCGCTTAGTCTACCACACCACTAGGGTCTTTGCACCCTATACTGGTGAGCTGGAGTGGACTTCTCAGCTGGCCGTCTACTACGACTCGGAGTTGCTGCACTCGCACTTCTCTCCGGCCTGGAGGAGCTCCCAGCGTGCAGCTGAGGAGGACGCCACGTGGGAGGCGACCACCTACTGGAGCCACGCCCACAGGTTCCTTCTTGGGTGCACGGAGCACGCGTACACCCCTCAGCGCCCTAGTGGCACAGCCGCCTTCACTGGACGTGACGTCGAGGGACGCTTGACTCACCCCCAGTGCGAGAGGCTGGTGGACGACGTTGTGGAGTTGTCTTCGCGACTCCAGCGTTGTCAGCAGGAGCTGCAGGACAGCAGGGACTTGGTCGACCGCTACGAGCGACTTTGACGACGCTACACGAGGATCACTGGAGTTGATCCTAACTCTCCGCAGTACGCTTCGGACGTGGAGCCTTGGGACCCGAACTCTCCGGATCGCCGCATGAACTCCCCCGAGAACTCAAGAGAAGACTCAGAAGAAGAAGACCCGGAGATGGAGGTTGAGGAGGACTCCGACGAGTAGGAGTGGACTCGTTTCCCCGCTGGACGACTCAGGACAGTTATCCTTAGTTTGTAGGAGCGTGTAGCTACGCCCTCCCTAGTCTTGAGTTGTGCTTTTTATGTTGTCATGCTAGTAGTTTGCTTTATGTTGTGTGTGTCGGTTGCGACATGAGTTGTGGAATGCTTCGGCATCCTGTCCACATCCATGTCTTTAGTCTTGTTTATGTGTCGTGTGAGTGGTGGAATGCTTTGGCATCTTGTCCACCTCCACACTAGTTGATTAATGAACTTGTTTTATGTCTATTACCCTTGATGCATATAGTTGGGACCGCGTTACCCTAGTGTATCCTTTCTTATCTCATCTATTATTCTAAGACCTCAATGAACTTCTCTATCACAGATGGCTGGACGAGGTAGAGGTAGAGGCCGTGGTCGTGGTAACCCACCTCTGGATGAAGGACTTGGAGGTGTCCCTGGATGGAATGCAAGGGGTGCTCGAGGAGCCCCAGCCTCTCAACAGATGCAACAGATGATGGCTCTTCAGACCCAGTTGCTTAACAACCTCACCCAAATTGTCACCAACCTGCAACAAGCCCCACCCCCACCACCACCAAACTACAACCTTCCGCCACCACCACCTTTTCCACCTAGGTCCTTCCTTAGGGACTTCCTGAACACCCATCCACCCACTTTTGCCACCGTTACCGAACCCATGGACGCCGATGATTGGCTCCGTACCATTGATAGCAAGCTGAGGCTCATCCACTGTGAAGGAAGGGAGAAAGTGCTACTAGCCTCTCATCAACTTCAAGGATCAGCAGCTGACTGGTGGACCGCCTTCACCGAAGCCCACCGGGACCCGGAAAATATCACATGGGAAGAATTCCGAACCAACTTCCGCAATCACTTCGTACCTGAAGGAGAGATACAAGCCAGGCGTGAAGAATTCCTGATGCTAAAGCAAGGCCGTATGACTGTGAGGGCCTACCTGAATGCCTTCACCCAGCTATCACGCTATGCCCCAACAGATGTGGATACCGATGCCAAGAAGCAATTCCGCTTCAAGAATGGGCTGGACAAAGAGTTAAAGTTCGCCATGTCTTCCAGCGACTACGGCGACTTCCAGAAGTTAGTGGACAAAGCTTTTGAAGTGGAAAGGACTAAGAAGGAACTGGAAGATGACGAAAGAAAGAGGAAGTTGACTTTAGCAGCACATGCCTCCAGCAGCAATGTACGCCCCCGTCTCCACCCTCAGCCTACAACTCATATGACTCGTCCCATGAACTACTCGGGACAGAGGTTTCCCAACTCCAACTACAGGCCACCCACTCCCTACAACCAGCCAATGCGCCAGCAGCAGCAGCAGCCACCACGCCAGCCAATGCAACCCCCACGCCAGCAGATGCAGCCACCCCGCCCTTCAGCCCCAGCTAACCGTCCAAGTGGCCAACCCCCAAGAAACCAGTCAGGAGGCAACAAGGGCCCAAATAATGCTGCGGGAGTACAATGCTACAAGTGCGGAGAATGGGGACACTATGCCAGTAGTTGTCCAAAGAAGCAGCAAAACCCAACTGGCCGTGTCAACCATGTGACTCTGGAGCAAGCACAGGAAGCGCCTGATGTGGTGATCGGTACGTTCTCTGTCAACTCCCACCCCGCCACCATATTGTTTGATTCGGGTGCTACACATTCATTCATATCCAAGGATTTCATAAAGAAGCATGACATGGTAGTTACATTCTTGAATGGGCCATTATTGATAAACTCTCCTGGAGGAGAGATGGTGGCAAGGCATCTATGCCGAAAAGTGAGTATAAACATAAGGGGGGTAGTCTTTTGGGCCAACCTAATAGTGTTGGACTCACAAGGATTAGATATCATTCTGGGAATGGACTGGTTGACAAAGAATCAAGGAGTAATTCATTGTGCAACTAGAACAGTCTGCTTAACACACCCGGATGGCACCACAGTGGAATTCAAGCCAGATCAGACACAAGAAGCAATAGTACAACTCAATCACCTTGAGAGTACCAAAGACATCAGGGTTGTGAAAGAATTTCTGGATGTATTCCCAGATGACTTGCCAGGTATGCCCCCTGATCGAGAGATTGAATTTGTCATTGAGTTAGTGCCTGGAACGGCCCCAATATATAAGAGGCCATATAGAATGGATGCTAAACAATTAGCTGAACTAAAGGATCATATTGAGGAGTTATTGGCAAAAGGATATATTCGCCCTAGCTCATCGCCTTGGGGAGCACCAGTCATATTTGTACCTAAGAAGGATGGAACTCAAAGGTTGTGTGTGGACTACCGTGCTCTAAATGAGGTAACCATCAAGAATAAATACCCACTACCCAGGATTGAAGATTTATTTGATCAGTTAAGAGGAGCATGTGTGTTTTCCAAGATTGATCTTCGTTCGGGCTACCATCAATTGAAGATTAGACCGTCGGATATTCCCAAGACGGCATTTGTCTCTCGGTATGGATTATATGAATATACCGTTATGTCGTTCGGATTGACCAATGCTCCGGCGTATTTTATGTATCTTATGAACAAGGTTTTCATGGAGTACTTGGACAAGTTCGTAGTAGTATTCATCGATGACATACTTATCTACTCCAAGACGGAAGAAGAGCATGAGGAGCACCTCAGGATGGCCCTACAGAAGCTTTGCCAACATCAACTGTATGCCAAACTTAGCAAGTGTGAGTTTTGGCTAAAGGAGGTATCATTTTTGGGACATGTCATATCTGAAGGAGGTATAGCAGTGGATCCAGGCAAGGTGGCCGATGTCCTTAAGTGGGAAACACCTGAGAGTGTACATGATATAAGAAGATTCTTAGGTATGGCTGGTTATTACCGTCGATTCATCGAGGGATTTTCAAAGATCTCTGGACCACTAACTAAGTTGCTTGAGAAAGGAGTTGCTTTCAAGTGGACCCCCGAATGTGAGGTAAGCTTCGCCGAATTGAAGAAGAGGTTAACCAGTGCACCGGTATTGGTGATGCCCGATATGCAAAAGGAGTTTGTGGTCTATTGTGACGCATCTGGTCATGGTTTAGGATGTGTCTTAATGCAAGGAGGACATGTTGTGGCTTACGCTTCAAGACAGCTTCGGAAGCATGAGAGGAACTATCCAACACATGACTTAGAGTTGGCAGCGGTTGTCCATGCTTTGAAGATATGGAGACATTACTTAATGGGAAAAAGGACGGAGATATATACAGATCACAAGAGCTTGAAGTACATATTTACACAGCCGGATCTTAACCTCCGGCAACGTCGTTGGTTGGAATTAATCAATGATTTTGATGTGGGAATCAACTACCATCCAGGCAAGGCTAATGTGGTCGCTGATGCTCTAAGCAGGAAGGGACAAAGCAATAACTTGTCAGTACAAGCTCTTCAACCCCAGCTATGTGAAGAGTTTGCAAGGTTAAATCTATGTCTAGTGTCTAGCACTGAAGCAGTTGCTATGGAAGTGGACTCAACCCTTGAACATGACATACGAGAAGGACAAAAGAATGATGAGAAAGTCAAAGAGATCAAGCAGTTGATGAAGAAAGGGAAAGCTCCAAACTTTAGAGAGGATGAACAAGGAACCTTATGGCTTGGAAAGCGGATCTGTGTTCCAGATGTCAAGGAGATTAAAGAGTTGATATTAAGAGAAGCTCATGACTCATCGTACTCCATTCACCCCGGAAGCACAAAGATGTATCAAGACCTTAAAGATCGATATTGGTGGCATGGAATGAAACGGGATGTAGCCGAATATGTAGCCATATGTGATACATGTCAATTGATTAAGGCGGAACATCAAAGACCAGTAGGATTATTGCAACCAATCAAAGTGCCAGAATGGAAATGGGAAGAAATTAGTATGGACTTCATTGTGGGACTACCAAGAACACAGTCTGGATATGATTCTATATGGGTTATTGTGGACCGTCTAACTAAAGTGGCTCACTTTATTCCTGTGAAAGAGATCTATAATGGCCCCAAGTTGGCGGAACTGTACATCTCCAGGATTGTGTGCCTACATGGAGTTCCTAAGAAGATCATTTCAGACAGAGGCACCCAATTCACCTCAAGATTCTGGCAGAAGTTGCATGAATCAATGGATACCCGTCTAAATTTCAGTTCGGCGTATCATCCTCAAACTGATGGCCAGACAGAACGCACCAACCAGATATTAGAAGATATGTTGAGAGCGTGTGCTTTAAAGAATAGCAAGAGTTGGGACAAGAATCTGCCATATGCCGAATTTTCTTACAACAACAGTTATCAAGCCAGTTTGAAGATGTCTCCTTTTGAAGCATTGTATGGGCGAAAATGTAGGACACCGTTGTTTTGGAATCAAACTGGGGAAAGTCAAGTCTTTGGGCCTGACGTATTACAAGAGGCTGAAAGACAAGTACAAGAAATTCGGAAGAATCTAAAGGCGGCTCAAACAAGACAGAAGAGTTATGCGGATACTCGAAGACGCGATCTCGCATTTGAAGTTGGTGACTACGTATACTTGAAGGTGTCACCTATGAGAGGATTGCGAAGATTCAAAGTAAGAGGCAAGTTGTCACCCCGATACATTGGTCCGTTCAAGATATTGGAACGACGTGGTGAAGTGGCTTATCAACTTGAGCTTCCGCCACACCTGGCAGATGTGCACAATGTGTTCCATGTGTCGCAACTTAAGAAGTGCCTAAGGGTGCCTGAAGAGCAATTGCCAATGGAAGCAGTGGATGTACAAGAAGATTTGTCTTATGTGGAGCAGCCTGTCAAGATACTTGAGACACTGGAAAAGATCACAAGAAACAAAGTCATTCGCATGTGTAAAGTACAATGGAAGCATCACTCTGAGGCAGAAGCAACATGGGAAAGAGAAGAAGCTCTCAAGGCGGATTTCCCTCATCTATTCTCTTAGAGCGTCCGAATCTCGAGGGCGAGATTCCTTTTAAGGGGGGTAGAGTTGTAACACCCACACTTCTTGTACAAAAATTTGCTCAAACCTTGATCATTGTAGCATGCATTTTTATGTGAATTTTTGGTGTTCAAACGAGTAGCAAACGGTTCAAATTGAATTTGAATTCAAAATCAAAAGAAATGAAATGAAAAAGAAAAAGGAAAGGAATTAAACCCCGTCTGGGCCAATTCCCCTCCCCTGGCCCATTTCACTTTCCTTCCCCGCCGGCCCAGTCGAATCCCGCGCCCCCTCCTCCTCTCTCTCTCCCACTGCCGAGCGGGACCCACCCGTCATCCCTCCCAACCGCCACTCCCTTCTCCCGCGCCCGCACAACCGCCGCGCGCAACCGACGCCCCGCGCCCACGTTTCCTCCCCCGAATTCCACTCCCCCTGACGGTTTTCGTGCGCCCATCGAACCCGCACCCCCCCCCTCTTCGCTTAAGAGGAACCGGCGACTTCCTTTTTCCCCTACCCCGAGCTCTCCCCGGAACCCTAGACCTCCATCGCCGGTGAGTACCTCGGCACACGCGTTCCCGCCACTGCAGTGCCCTTGCTCCCCATCTTCTTGGTCTCACGTGCTCACCGCCCCACCAGGAACACGCCGGGCAAGAGTTCGAGGGGAGATCTCCGAGGTTTCGCCAAGTCCGACGAGGTCCGACGCCAACCGCCGCCCTCCCTCGTCGCCGACTCATCTTCGGCCGATTTCAAGGCTAGCTACTCCCCTAGGTGAGTCCCCCTTCTTCTCCTCTTTCGTTCCATGCCCTTAGCGCCATGTTTGGACGTCGGTTTCGCCGTTTTGGCCGTCTCCGGCGAGCTCGCCGCCGCGGGCGCCTAGCGCCGCCGCGCCGGCCACCACCGACGTCGCCGGGGGCGACGTGGCCTCATCTGGAGCCGTCCATTCCCGGCCAACGGCCACGATTAGAAGTCCATACCGGTTCGGTTATTTAAAATCCTAGCCATCCATCTCAGATCCAACGGCCTGCATTCAAAGCCCCATTTCCCGCCTGCGCATTTGCACCGGAGCCCCTGGAATTTCACTAGCTACCCCCGGAGCTTCTCTGTAATTTGAGTCTAGCCCCCAGAATTCGCAGACTAGCCCCTGGAACCCTAAAAATTGGTTTTAATCATTTAATTAAGCATTCTAACCCCTGTAATTTGGTAGAATAGTATATTTAGGCCCTGTACAGTGTAGAAAACTATTTAATTAACCCCTGGACTTTTATTTATTTGCTGAATAGGGTTTTTAATTGTATTTGAGGTATAGAAATTGGATAAAAATGGTAATTAAGTGTAGGAATGTTATGAAAAATTGTTATAAACTATTTTATGCTGTGAATTAATTGTAGAGTTCAGATAAAACATATTTGGTCCCTGGAATAATTATTATAAAGGTTTTAAAATACATTTTTGCTATAGAAAATTCATTAAAAATGGTTTTAGGCTATAATAAAATCCCAAAATTGTAGGATAAATCTAAAATGCATACTTTGGCCATGTTAAGTGATAAATACCTCGTAGGGACGCATTAGTGTAGAATTTTGTGCTTATGTGTATGTGTGAATGTATTGTTTTGCGTGCCTTTACTTATTTAGCTTTATTCTATTCTTGCCATTGCTTGGGCATATATCTAGAGTCGTTCTACGACCCTAACCTCAACTTCCAAGACCAAGACTTCATCAATTCTCAAGTCTCCAACGAAGGCAAGTGCCCTTGACCATCTTGTACCTATTTTAGGGAATTAGCTAGTTGCATGCTAATTAAAATTGATGTCCTATTTCATGTTTACATGCCCTGTTCCTTACCATTCCTTGTTACCTGAAATGGGTCGGGTAGTAGATATGCTTTATTTATGCTTAGCCATGCTTAGATGTTGGGATTGGGATTTCATACAAATGTTCTATGATCAACTTTACGGTACTTTAATTTGGTGATGAGCTTACATAATGTTAGTGGATAGGAATCTGGTGGTTGGCTAGTTTTGGTATGGTGCATTTTGCACGAGACCCGGGATTGGGGTTTGTTACCACCGGATTCTAAGGACCGGTTTATGGAGGAAGCCACTAAGCTTTATAGTACCACCACGAGACTGAGATGGGGCAGCTTGGTCAATTAATTAGGTTTCTCCCGATGAACTGCTAGTGGTTGGATGGTGCGGGGAATGATGCGGGTGATCTGCTCTGGGATCCGCAAGGCTCAAGAGGGGGCTCTGGGGCGGAGGGTTACTCCGAGAATCCCCAGTGGTGGAAACCTTAGAGGGCTAGCACTAGTCGGGAGTACCTTTGTAAAGACCATGTTGTGATCTCCTGGCCTCACACCAAAGGAAGTGTGTAATGTGGTTAGCTACCACGGGCAATCAGGGAGGTTCACTTAGTCCACCTGGCAACAGAGGATGAAATCACTGCTTGTGGGGAAAGGGTACACTCTCTGCAGAGATTTGGTAAAACTGTCATGACAGCCGTGCTCACGGACAAGAGCGGCTTGGGGCCAGTTCATAATTAGCCTATGGTTGGGAAATGGTGATTCATTATGATTCCAGTACTTTCATTATCATTAATTATGTGTGGATTATTGAATGAATTATGATAGTGATAATTGGAGGCTAAGGATAGGTTCTAAGCATAGTGCTAAGCCATAATTGGCCTTTCCTCGCTCTAGCCAATCATGTCATTCTCTTCCCGCACTTGCTGAGTACTTTATGTACTCAAGCGTTTAATTCTCCTTTAGAGTATGAAGAAGAAGAAGCTGCACCGGAGGACTTCTACGTCAACCCGGAAGACTTGGTCTAGGCTGGCGACCTCACGCGCAACGGCTGCCTGTGGAGACGAAGCCCGCTTATCTATCTTGCTTTCTGTAGTGTTGAACTGTTTAGTGTTGTAAATATTTGTGGAGTGTATTTGTAGACCTTCGGGTCGTTCTGTAAGACTATTTATGTATTTCGAACATGGCAATGTAATGGTATTTCACTTTCGTCAACGCATGTACGATTCAACTGATCCTGGCGTACATGTGGTTAGCGTCTGTTCATCTTTACGATGACCGGGCGTGACACTATTTGGCTTAGAGGTTTATATGCTGAGCTTTATGGAGATGATTCTTGTACTACTATATTCTGTGATAGCCAGAGTGCTATTCACCTTACCAAAGATCAAATGTTTCATGAGAGAATGAAACATATTGATGTCAGGTATCACTTTATTCGAGATGTTATGACTCATGGTGATATTAAAGTGTGCAAGATCAGTACTCATTATAATCCTGCTGATATGATGACAAAGTCAGTTCCTACTAACAAGTTTGAGCTATGCTCAAGCTTGGTTGGTATTACAATTTGAGTCCTAGTGGCTTATTGGCGCGCGGTGTTATTTATTATTGAAGGGAGTTGATTGATGATCATTTCATTGGCTACAAGATGGAATTTGTCTCAAGGTGGAGTTTGTTGGAATATGATCCAAATTCTGATCTCGCTAGGGACGCCTAGGGGATGTGAGAGGTGAAGTCCTCCCACGTTACGGGTCGTATTTATTTTTGACGGATTTATCTCCTTTTGTAAGCCACCCCTATAAATACATCTTGTAGGCTGTTGAGGGAGAGCAAGAGAGAAGAGTCCCTCATTGTAATCCCCATTGTAAATTCTCCTCATATAGTGAAGATCACCGGTCGGCGCCCGTGGTTTTTTCCCGCAAGGGTTTTCCACGTAAAATATGTGTCTCGTATTCAATCTTGTTTACGCATTAATTTGCTAACAGCTTCAGTGCTACCATAATCTTGTTTGGTAACTTGACGGAGTATGCTTCTCAGAATCCTACTCAAATCAGGATTAAGGGACACCGATACAAAAGCATGAAACTCAAACTGTCCTCTCAGCTGTTGATACACGGCTTTGGCAACAGTTGTCTTGCCCAAACCACCCGCCCCAACAATAGAGATAACTTTCAGGCAACGCTCCACTATGGGCTCTGACTCCGTCAGTAACCCTATTAACTCATTTTTTGGGCCACTTATGCCAATAAGATTTTTTGTCTCCTCATAGTTACCTGCTAACCGGGGATCAGTCGTTGAGATGGCTGTTCTCACGAAAGGGTACCTAGAACGCCTCTCAGCCACCTCAGTTACAAGCTTCCTAGTGCTTATGATTTCCCTTGTGATCCTGTAGCGAAGGTTGGCTGTTGACAACAATCTCAAACACTTTTTGATGAATCCACGTGTCTGTGCTGTCGGATCAGTATCGATGAGAACCATGAATTTGTCGATGATATCTTCAATGTCATAAGAGAGTTCTCTCACATCCCTTGCCCAGATGCTAAACTGCTTGTCAGTTACTGGAGCCCCTGACACACTCTCAAGGGTAGCTTGCATGATCTCCAGCTCGGCTTTAAGGAACTCAATATCCTTCCTGAGATTTCTCTGCAGCTTGTATTCATCAGTCAGCAGCGCAGCTAACTTGGGAATGAGGGTTCTCATTGCTCCTGTTACAATCTCCATCACATCTCCTGGCCGATGTGAGAACAAAACAAGCACGGAGTAAGTACTTACTTACTTGGTACTTTGGTAGTAATGCATATGACAGTTGACACTTTCTGGCACTCAAGACAGTCTTTTTAGCCTAGTTTCTGAAATAAAAATACTCGAAATGGACCATCCTGCAGAAATCTATGTCAACTGAACAACTGTAGAATTCGTTGTAACAAATAAGCCTGTATCAGAACCCGTCGAACTGGGAATAACAGGATCAGAAGCTAAAGCTTTTCTACTTTATGGGTATTTGCATCAGAGGAACTAATAGATCAATGCAATCCTCTGCTACTGCAGCCCTCGCCACATCTACCTGCACAACCCAGAGGAGATTAAACAAAAGCCGTAGAAGGTCAAGAAGCCAGTGCGGGCCACTCGTTGGAGTGTGACGAACCTTACCTTGGCTGGAACTGCTGCTGCTGCTTGCGACGGCGCCGCCGCTCCCAGCTGACAGGCTGGTCGTTGTTGAGCTGCGATACAGGCTTATGCTGTCGCCACCCAGTCTGCTGCGGACGGATCAGGTCGATGAGGGAAGGAATTAGCTAGGTAATGAGATCTAGACGACCTTGTTGCTCAGGATTCAGGAAGACGTGTAACACCCGTATTTTTGTGAAACAAAACAAAAGGCATAATATAATTAAATGATAAAGAAATAAAAAGAAGAAGAAAAGAAAAGAAAAGAAAAAGGAAAAACCTCAACCTGGGCCAAACCTCCCTACCTGCGGCCCACCCTCCTTTCCCCCCCTCCTTCCCTCTCCCCTCTCTTACGCACGGGCCCGCATGTCAGGGTCTTCTTCCACCAACTGCTGCCTCTCCCTCATGCGCGCTCGCGCCCGCCCACACACGCGACAGCGCCGGCAACCACGCTCCCCCTTGCCCCGCGCCCGAACCCACGTTGCCATGGCAACCGCTCACCCCTCCTCCCCTTCAAATACTCGACCTCACGCTTCATTTTCCCCCATTCCCAAACCCTAGCCGAGAGCACCACCATGGCTGCCCCTACGAGCTTGGCGTTCCGCCGCAAGGAGGCCGTCACGCGACCCCTAATCGGATGACAAGCACGTTGGCGTCTCTGCTCCCCCGTAGGACCCCTCCACTTCGAGTATCGACGCCTGAATCATCTCCCCGTCGACCTTGAAGTCCGATTGTCGCACCCCGACGATGAACGCCCTCCTCCGCCCATCCGAGACCCAAATTGACACGCTTGGTGAGTTGGCCTCGTCCTCCTCTGCGTTTTGCAATAATTTCCGTCGAATTTGGCTCACTTTTGTGCAGTTTTGGATGTCTCCGGCGAGCCTAGGCCGCCGGCCATGGAGGCGCCGCCGCCTCTGGTGGCTCTGGCCGCCACCCACCTCACCGGGGTGACGTGGCCCAACCGTGGCCGTCCATTTTTGCTTGGACGGTTTAGATTAGAAGTTAGATACCCCTTCGTTTAAATAAAATCAAGGCCATCCATATAGAATCCGACGGCTAGAAATAAATCAAGTCACCCCTTTGACATCTTTGCACATAAACCCTTAGCCTTTTAAAATCAAATTGCAGATAGGTCCTAAAGTTTTATAATTGACCCTGGCCTTTGTTGTAATTAGGAAAATAATAAGAAGATAAGGAAAAATAACAACAAAGACCCTGTAAATATATTAAATCACACTTTTAACCCCTATCCAGTTAGGGAAAATCACAGAACAGCCCCTGAGGTTATTATTAATTGCTGAATATTGATTAAATCTGTATTTAGTGAATAGAGAATATTTATAAATAATAAAGTAAATATAGAAATTGTAGGAAAAATAGTAATAAATCTTTTTAGGCTAAAATAAAATAGTAGAATACATATAAAATATATTTTGACTATGAAATTTTATTTAAAAATGCTTTTAGCTATAAATAAATATTAAAAATAGAGAATAAATATGGAAATAGTAGGAAAATTATTTATAAAGTCTTTTATGCTGAAATAAAATTTATAAAATACATATAAAATATATTTTGGCTATAGAAAACTCATTAAAAATGTTGTTAGCTGGTAAATAAATACTAAAAATGGAAAATAAATAGTAAATGCATTTCTTTAGCTATGAAAAATAATAAATCCCTCATAACTCCAATTTTAATCATAATTATAACATATTTTCAATCATAATAATTGTATTGCTTGTATGGTGTCTTGTTCTTGATTGTTTTTATTTCTCTTTTGACGGTAGTTTATACGCACTCGTATTTCTACGATCAAGAAGCTACATGAAGATGTGAAGACCAAAAGTTCAATGAAGAAGAACTGAGCAGCTATTTATACGAAGGCAAGTGTCCTTGACCATCTTGCACCTTTTTAAGGGTTTAGTTAGTTGCATGCTAATTAATATGAATCCTATATCATGTCCTGTTGTTGTATCCTTATTACCTTGTCGCATGGGTCATGGAAGGGTGATAAACGGGATTTACTTTACGCTTAGCCATGCATAATAGTTGGGTGAGAATACATTTAACTACACTTGTTACTCATTACTTATTATTGTGATTATGACTATGATGTTGGAATATGAAGTGTAGTAAATATGAATCTGGCGGGTTGGTTGAATGGTATGGTGCAGTACGCACGAGACCCGGGATTGGGGTTGGAACCTTGCCGGATTCTAAGGACCGGTTTATGGAGTAGCCACTAAGCTATACAGTATCGCCACAAGACTGAGATGGGGCAGCTTGGTCAATTAATTAGGTTTCTCCCGATGAAATGCTAGTAATTGGATGGTGCGGGGAATGATGCGGGTGATCTGCTCTTGGATCCGCAAGGCTCAAGAGGGGGCTCTGGGGCGGAGGGTTACTCCGAGAATCCCCAGTGGTGGAAACCTTAGAGGGCTAGCACTAGTCGGGAGTACCTTTGTAAAGACCTCGTAGTGATCTCCTGGCCGCACACCTACGGAAGTGTGAAATGTGGTTGATCACCACTGGCATCAGGGAGGTTTGCTTAGTCCACCTGGCAACAGGGGATGAAATCACGGCTTGTGGGTAAAGGATACATTCTCTGCAGAGATTGGGAAACTGTCATGACAGCCGTGCTCACGGACAAGAGCGGCTTGGTGTCGAATTCATAATTAGTCAATGGTTGAAATGGTGGTTGGGATAATGTTTGGAATTGATGTGGATATTATTATAATTACTATTACTGTTATTATATTACGGTTGGGATTACTCACCTAGAGGTAGGTTGCTAATGAAAGCTAAGGTTAGGTTTAATGCTTAGTGCTTAAACAACTATCAGCCTTCTCCGTTGATTGGCCTTCATGTCATTTATTTCCCACACTTGCTGAGTACCACGGGATGGTACTCACACTTGCGTTGTTGTATTTTTGATATGCTGCTCAGTGAAGAGAAGATCTAATGAGGACCGTGACAAGTGAAGACGGTGTATAGGTCGCGTTGCTGCCAGTCAACTTGCCTGTGGTTGCCCTAAAGTTTTCCTCTTCCGCTGCTACTTCAAAACTCTTTTAAAGGTATAAATGTTGTTTGCATGCGATATGGAACTGTTTATCACTTTTGTCGTACATGTATGGTGAAACTGATCCTGGCATACATGTACTTTGCAGCTGGTTTTATGCTTAATAAAATCGGGTGTGACAAAGTGGTATCAGAGCCAGGTTGACTCTAGGCACGTGACCTTAGTTAGAATGGACCTCTTAGATTCTCCTTTGACCTTTCTCATGAAGACGAAGATTCGTATCGATGGACATGAGTATGAAGATCGACATATGAGGACAATGCGAAGGAAGAAGAAGACTCTTAAAGATTATCATACATCACTTGCTTAGGTCCCCTTCTTGCTTAGCAAGTGAAGTCCATGCCTTCTTCATAGCGAATTAGAACACGTTGCTTGATGCATTGCATAAGATTAATAATAACAACAACAATAAAAATTATAGCATTTGTCTGTTTAAGGGGGGTAGTCGACCCACCTAACCCTCATAATTACCAAAAAGGAAAAGAAAATAATGATAATAAATATAGTAATAATGACAATGCATTTGAAATAGAAGACTTTAAAATTAAAATCATAGTGCACATTTAAGTCAAGTTCAAAATAATAATAAGAAGAAGAAAAATAAGAATGTAGAAGTACATAAAAAATAATGTGTGTATTGTTGTGTAATAATACTTTAAATTTAACTAAATCAACATATTTTATCATAATTGCTTATTTGTGAAAAATGCAAATTTCAACTTTTAAGGAATAAGTTTGAATTCAAAAGAAATTAAGGTATGAGAAAGGAAAATTCAATCAGGGCTCATAACACTCTGTTAAAAATTAGAATACATTGATAATGAAGTCTACATATAAAATAATAATAATAATAATAATGATGATGATGATGATGATGATAACAGAATAAGATATACATTTGTGTGTGGTGATAAAAATTTTCTAAAATCAATTTAGGACAAAAATAAATGTTTTTATACATTCAGCTGTATGCACTCCTAAACTTATAAAAGTGTTAGAAGATCATTATAAATAAGACAAGAAGTAAATTATTATCAAAACAATAATCATGATAACTTATTGATGAGTAAAAACCTAATCTCATTCTTTACCTAACCTTAAATCTCGACAGCAAGATTCCTTGTAAGTGGGATGAAATTATAACACCTAGAGAATAATAATAATTATATAATAATAAACGAATTTACTCAATTAATAGCAACAACATAATAAAGAAAGAAATAAATAAATCTAGGCAAATAAACAAATAAATAAATAAACAAAGTCTAAATGAAGTAAAATAAAATTAATGTGTTGTATCAAATGCTAAATAATCAGAACTAATATATTGAGGTGCTTTGGTTGGAAAACAAATTTTCAATTGCTAAAGAAGACTTTTAAGTTCAAATGAAATAAACCAACGTTCAAGCCCTTGAACCTTTCATTCAAACAATAATAAGAAGAATAATGATAGTAAGATGAGAAACTAAACACCATGAAGAGGAAGAAGAAATAGAACTTTAATGTACAAACTTTCGTGGTGTTGAAAGTTAGTTTTCTTTAAAATTAATTCAAACTAAATTATTGCATCGTATTTGTACATCTGTGTAATATTTTGTAACTCCCAAAATAACTTAAGATCAAAATTTGAAATAGAAAGAAAGATGTATAATAATATTTTCAAAAGGAGAAATTGGTAATTAATTGATTTAGCTAAAAATCCCACCCTAAAATTTTACAAGACCCAGAATCTCGGGGCGAGATTCCTTTTAAGGGGGGTAGAATTGTAACACCCGTATTTTTGTGAAACAAAACAAAAGGCATAATATAATTAAATGATAAAGAAATAAAAAGAAGAAGAAAAGAAAAGAAAAGAAAAAGGAAAAACCTCAACCTGGGCCAAACCTCCCTACCTGCGGCCCACCCTCCTTTCCCCCCCTCCTTCCCTCTCCCCTCTCTTACGCACGGGCCCGCATGTCAGGGTCTTCTTCCACCAACTGCTGCCTCTCCCTCATGCGCGCTCGCGCCCGCCCACACACGCGACAGCGCCGGCAACCACGCTCCCCCTTGCCCCGCGCCCGAACCCACGTTGCCATGGCAACCGCTCACCCCTCCTCCCCTTCAAATACTCGACCTCACGCTTCATTTTCCCCCATTCCCAAACCCTAGCCGAGAGCACCACCATGGCTGCCCCTACGAGCTTGGCGTTCCGCCGCAAGGAGGCCGTCACGCGACCCCTAATCGGATGACAAGCACGTTGGCGTCTCTGCTCCCCCGTAGGACCCCTCCACTTCGAGTATCGACGCCTGAATCATCTCCCCGTCGACCTTGAAGTCCGATTGTCGCACCCCGACGATGAACGCCCTCCTCCGCCCATCCGAGACCCAAATTGACACGCTTGGTGAGTTGGCCTCGTCCTCCTCTGCGTTTTGCAATAATTTCCGTCGAATTTGGCTCACTTTTGTGCAGTTTTGGATGTCTCCGGCGAGCCTAGGCCGCCGGCCATGGAGGCGCCGCCGCCTCTGGTGGCTCTGGCCGCCACCCACCTCACCGGGGTGACGTGGCCCAACCGTGGCCGTCCATTTTTGCTTGGACGGTTTAGATTAGAAGTTAGATACCCCTTCGTTTAAATAAAATCAAGGCCATCCATATAGAATCCGACGGCTAGAAATAAATCAAGTCACCCCTTTGACATCTTTGCACATAAACCCTTAGCCTTTTAAAATCAAATTGCAGATAGGTCCTAAAGTTTTATAATTGACCCTGGCCTTTGTTGTAATTAGGAAAATAATAAGAAGATAAGGAAAAATAACAACAAAGACCCTGTATATATATTAAATCACACTTTTAACCCCTATCCAGTTAGGGAAAATCACAGAACAGCCCCTGAGGTTATTATTAATTGCTGAATATTGATTAAATCTGTATTTAGTGAATAGAGAATATTTATAAATAATAAAGTAAATATAGAAATTGTAGGAAAAATAGTAATAAATCTTTTTAGGCTAAAATAAAATAGTAGAATACATATAAAATATATTTTGACTATGAAATTTTATTTAAAAATGCTTTTAGCTATAAATAAATATTAAAAATAGAGAATAAATATGGAAATAGTAGGAAAATTATTTATAAAGTCTTTTATGCTGAAATAAAATTTATAAAATACATATAAAATATATTTTGGCTATAGAAAACTCATTAAAAATGTTGTTAGCTGGTAAATAAATACTAAAAATGGAAAATAAATAGTAAATGCATTTCTTTAGCTATGAAAAATAATAAATCCCTCATAACTCCAATTTTAATCATAATTATAACATATTTTCAATCATAATAATTGTATTGCTTGTATGGTGTCTTGTTCTTGATTGTTTTTATTTCTCTTTTGACGGTAGTTTATACGCACTCGTATTTCTACGATCAAGAAGCTACATGAAGATGTGAAGACCAAAAGTTCAATGAAGAAGAACTGAGCAGCTATTTATACGAAGGCAAGTGTCCTTGACCATCTTGCACCTTTTTAAGGGTTTAGTTAGTTGCATGCTAATTAATATGAATCCTATATCATGTCCTGTTGTTGTATCCTTATTACCTTGTCGCATGGGTCATGGAAGGGTGATAAACGGGATTTACTTTACGCTTAGCCATGCATAATAGTTGGGTGAGAATACATTTAACTACACTTGTTACTCATTACTTATTATTGTGATTATGACTATGATGTTGGAATATGAAGTGTAGTAAATATGAATCTGGCGGGTTGGTTGAATGGTATGGTGCAGTACGCACGAGACCCGGGATTGGGGTTGGAACCTTGCCGGATTCTAAGGACCGGTTTATGGAGTAGCCACTAAGCTATACAGTATCGCCACAAGACTGAGATGGGGCAGCTTGGTCAATTAATTAGGTTTCTCCCGATGAAATGCTAGTAATTGGATGGTGCGGGGAATGATGCGGGTGATCTGCTCTTGGATCCGCAAGGCCCAAGAGGGGGCTCTGGGGCGGAGGGTTACTCCGAGAATCCCCAGTGGTGGAAACCTTAGAGGGCTAGCACTAGTCGGGAGTACCTTTGTAAAGACCTCGTAGTGATCTCCTGGCCGCACACCTACGGAAGTGTGAAATGTGGTTGATCACCACTGGCATCAGGGAGGTTTGCTTAGTCCACCTGGCAACAGGGGATGAAATCACGGCTTGTGGGTAAAGGATACATTCTCTGCAGAGATTGGGAAACTGTCATGACAGCCGTGCTCACGGACAAGAGCGGCTTGGTGTCGAATTCATAATTAGTCAATGGTTGAAATGGTGGTTGGGATAATGTTTGGAATTGATGTGGATATTATTATAATTACTATTACTGTTATTATATTACGGTTGGGATTACTCACCTAGAGGTAGGTTGCTAATGAAAGCTAAGGTTAGGTTTAATGCTTAGTGCTTAAACAACTATCAGCCTTCTCCGTTGATTGGCCTTCATGTCATTTATTTCCCACACTTGCTGAGTACCACGGGATGGTACTCACACTTGCGTTGTTGTATTTTTGATATGCTGCTCAGTGAAGAGAAGATCTAATGAGGACCGTGACAAGTGAAGACGGTGTATAGGTCGCGTTGCTGCCAGTCAACTTGCCTGTGGTTGCCCTAAAGTTTTCCTCTTCCGCTGCTACTTCAAAACTCTTTTAAAGGTATAAATGTTGTTTGCATGCGATATGGAACTGTTTATCACTTTTGTCGTACATGTATGGTGAAACTGATCCTGGCATACATGTACTTTGCAGCTGGTTTTATGCTTAATAAAATCGGGTGTGACAAGACGGGGAAGAGACGAAAGCCATCGCAAGATGTTAGTCAACCCCGCACTTGTCAGAGAGGTCGACGAGAAATGGAGGGATCCTCATCCTCGTGGAGGAGCAAATACAGACTACTGTAACATATTTTGTGAGAAGAGTAACAGTACTCGGCGTAGTACATCGCACTCATCCACCTCTAAAATCCATCTTTAAAAGGAATATTTCCCTTCTTTACAGTCACCTCTAAAAGATTCTCACATTTACAGTTTTATTTTCCGCACCCGTTCACCTCTATATCGAACATCTATATGAACTACCATCTATTTTATATTATATAATACAACTAACTTTTTTCTTTTTTTCTCTCTCTTTCATCTTTATTCCTGTTTTTTCCTTTTCGTTTCTTTATTTTTCTTTTTTTCCTTTTATTCATTTTTTCTTTATTTTCTCCTCTCTTTTTCTCTTTTATTTCTCCCCTCCTTCCAGAAGTTTCCAGGGCT
The DNA here is from genome assembly GCA_036927565.1 of Tuctoria greenei. Taxonomy (NCBI): domain Eukaryota; kingdom Viridiplantae; phylum Streptophyta; class Magnoliopsida; order Poales; family Poaceae; genus Tuctoria; species Tuctoria greenei. The sequence continues at coordinate 203,823,253 of JAYESD010000005.1, read as the reverse complement.
CAAAAGAAGACCCGGCAGATTGGGGAGATAGAAGAACATTCCCGGCATTCTTCTCTCCCAATCCACATTCTTTCACCGATACCCCTCCCTCGCGACGGCGACCGACCGGTGCCGCAGCGGCTTCCCTCTCTCGCCGCTCCCTCTCCCTCCTCCCTCCCTTGCTGATCCGCGTCATAGCGCCCAAGGCCCCGTGCCCACCACCCCTGTAGGCGGGCGTCGAGGAGCGCGACGGCGGCGCCAAGGTGCGCCACAACGGCGACCGCGTCACTGTCGTCGTAAAGCTGGAGGACAAGGTCCAGATTGGCAGTAAGAGTTCCGGCTCCGGATGTTGGCCACGATGGCCGTGGTGTCTGGCTCGACGGCCGTGGCGGCGGCCGATGTGGTGGAGGAGAGGAGGAGGGGAAGAGGGCTCCGGCGGAGGAGGGACCGGGTCAGGGTTCGGAGCGGGAAGAAGGAGGCCGTGGTGGTGGCGACCGAGGAGGAGAGAAAGCGCCCGCAGGTCAGCATCACGTCGGCGACGCGGTGGCAGGAGATGGGTGGTGTCACGCCCGGTCACCGTAAAGATGAACAGACGCTAATCACATGTACGCCAGGATCAGTTGAATCGTACATGCGTTGACGAAAGTGAAATACCATTACATTGCCATGTTCGATTACATAAATAGTCTTACAGAACGACCCGAAGGTCTACAAATACACTCCACAAATATTTACAACACTAAACAATTCAACACTACAGAAAACAAGATAAGAAAGCGGGCTTCATCTCCACAGGCAGTCGTTGCGCGTAAGGTCGCCAGCCTAGACCAAGTCCTCCGGGTTGACGTAGAAGTCCTCCGGTGCAACTTCTTCTTCTTCATACTCTAAAGGAGAATTAAACGCTTGAGTACATAGAGTACTCAGCAAGTGCGGGAAGAGAATGACATGATTGGCTAGAGCAAGGAAAGGCCAATTATGGCTTAGCACTATGCTTAGAACCTATCCTTAGCTTTCAATTATCAATATCATAATTCAATAAATAATCAACACATGATTAATGAAAGTACTTGAATCATAATGAACCATCATTTCCCAACCATAGACTAATTATGAACTGGCCCCAAGCCGCTCTTGTCCGTGAGCACGGCTGTCATGACAGTTTTACCAAATCTCTGCAGAGAGTGTACCCTTTCCCCACAAGCAGTGATTTCATCCCCTGTTGCCAGGTGGACTAAGTGAACCTCCCTGAATGCCCGTGGTAGCTAACCACATTACACACTTCCTTTGGTGTGAGGCCAGGAGATCACAACATGGTCTTTACAAAGGTACTCCCGATTAGTGCTAGCCCTCTAAGGTTTCCACCACTGAGGATTCTCGGAGTAACCCTCCGCCCCAGAGCCCCCTCTTGAGCCTTGCGGTTCCAAGAGCAGATCACCCGCCTCATTCCCCGCACCATCCAGCCACTAGCAGTTCATCGGGAGAAACCTAATTAATTGACCAAGCTGCCCCATCTCAGTCTCGTGGTGGTACTATAAAGCTTAGTGGCTTCCTCCATAAACCGGTCCTTAGAATCCGGTGGTAACAAGCCCCAGTCCCGGGTCTCGTGCGCAATGCACCATACCAAAACTAACCAACCACCAGATTCCTATCCACTAATCTTTATGTAAATTCATCACCAAATTAAAGTAATCATAAGGTTTAGCATAGAACATTGGTATGTAATCCCAATCCCAACATCTAAGCATGGCTAAGCATAAATAAAGCCTATCTACTTCCCAATCCATTTCAGGTAACAAGGAATTATATGGAACAGGGCATGTAAACATGAAGTAGGACATCAAATTAATTAGCATGCAACTAGCTAAATCCCTAAATTAGGTACAAGATGGTCAAGGGCACTTGCCTTCGTTGGAGACTTGGAAATTGACGAAGTCTTGGTCTTGGAAGTTGAGGTTAGGGTCGTAGAACGACTCTGGATATATGCCCAAGCAATGGCAAGAATATAATAAAGCTAAATAAGTAAAGGCACGCAAAACAATGCATTCACACATACACATAGGCACAAAATTCTACACTAATGCGTCCCTACGAGGTATTTATCATTTATCATGGTCAAAGTATGCATTTTATATTTTTCCAAGAATTTTGGGATTTTATTATAGCCTAAAACCAATTTTATTGAATTTTCTATAGCAAAATGTATTTTAAAACCTTTATAATAATTAATCCAGGGACCAAATATATTTTATCTGAACTCTACAATTAATTCACAGCATAAAATAATTTATAAACATTTTTCATAGCATTCCTACACTTATTCATCATTTTTATCCAATTTCTATACCTTAAATACAATTAAAAACCCTATTCAGCAAATAAATAAAAGTCCAGGGGTTAATTATATAGTTTTCTACACTGTACAGGGTCCAAATACAACATTCTACATAATTACAGGGGTTAGAATGCATAAATAAATGGTTAAAACCAATTTTTAGGGTTCTAGGGGCTAGTCTGTGATTTCTGGGGGCTAGATTTCAATTCTGGAGAAGTCCAGGGGGTAGCTAGTGATATTCCAGGGGCCTGGGTGTAAACGCAGAGGCGGGAAAAGGGGATTTGAATGTGAGCCGTTGGATTCTAAATGGACGCGCGAGATTTAATATGGCCGAACCGGTATGAGGTTCTAATCGTGGCCGTTGGGGCTCTACCGATGGTCCAGATTGGGCCACGTCGCCCCCGGCGACGTCGGCGGCGGCCGGCGCGGCGGCGCTAAGCGCCCGCGGCGGTGAACTCGCCGGAGACGGCCAAAACGGCGAACCCGACGTCCAAACATGGTGCTAAGGGCATGGAACGAAAGAGGAGAGGAAGGGGAACTCACCTAGGGGAGTAGCTAGCCTTGAAATCGGTCGGAGGACGGTCGGCGATGAGGAATGGCGGCGGTGGCGTCGGACCTCGTCGGACTTGGTGAATTCTCGGTGATCTCCCCTCGAACTCTTGTCCGGTGTGTCCCTGGTGAGGCGGTGAGCACGTGAGAGCAAGAAGATGGGGAGCAAGGGCACTGCAGTGGCGGGAACGCGTGTGCCGAGGTACTCACCGGCGATGGAGGTCTAGGGTTCCGGGGAGAGAGGGAAAATGGGCGCCGGGTCCTCTTAAGTGTGCAGGGGGGGTGTGCGGTTGCTGTGCTCAGCCGAAAGTGGAGCGGGCGAGTGGTTCCGAGGGAGGGGGAAGAAGTGGGCGCGGGGAGGGCGCGGCGCGACGGTTGCACGGCGCGGGAGAGAGAGAGGGGTGGCAGTTACGCGGGGACGGGGATGACATGTGGGGTCCGCTCGGCAGTGGGAGAGAGAGAGGAGGAGGGGCGCGGGATTCGGCTGGGCCGGCGGGGGGGAAAAGGGAATGGGCCGGGGGAGGGTGTTCGGCCCAGGAGGGGTTTATTTCCTTTTTCTTTTTCTTTTCTATTCATTTCTTTTGATTTTGAATTCAAATTCAATTTGAACCGTTTGCTACTCGTTTAAACACCAAAAATTCACATGAAAATGCATGCTACAATGATCAAGGTTTGAGCAAATTTTAGTACATAAAATATGGGTGTTACAACTCTACCCCCCTTAAAAGGAATCTCGCCCTCGAGATTCGGACGTTCTAAGAGAATAGGTGAGGGAAATCCGCCTTGAGAGCTTCTTCTCTTTCCCATGTTGCTTCTGCCTCAGAGTGATGCTTCCATTGCACTTTACACATGCGAATGACTTTGTTCCTCGTGACTTTTTCTAGTGTCTCAAGTATTTTGACAGGCTGCTCTACATAGGACAAGTCTTCCTGTACATCCACTGCTTCCATGGGCAATTGCTCTTCAGGCACCCTTAGGCACTTCTTAAGTTGCAACACATGGAACACATTGTGCACATCTGCCAGGTGTGGCGGAAGCTCAAGCTGGTAAGCCACTTCACCACGTCGTTCCAGTATCTTGAACGGACCAATGTAACGGGGCGACAACTTGCCTCTTACTTTGAATCTTCTCAATCCTCTCATAGGTGACACCTTCAAGTACACATAGTCACCAACTTCAAATGTGAGATCGCGTCTTCGAGTATCCGCATAACTCTTTTGTCTTGTTTGAGCTGCCTTTAGATTCTTCCGAATTTCTTGTACTTGTCTTTCAGCCTCTTGTAATACGTCAGGCCCAAAGACTTGGCTTTCCCCAGTTTGATTCCAAAACAACGGTGTCCTACATTTTCGCCCATACAATGCTTCAAAAGGAGACATCTTCAAACTGGCTTGATAACTGTTGTTGTAGGAGAATTCGGCATATGGCAGATTCTTGTCCCAACTCTTGCTATTCTTCAAAGCACACGCTCTCAACATGTCTTCTAATATCTGGTTGGTGCGTTCTGTCTGACCATCAGTTTGAGGATGATACGCCGAACTGAAATTTAGACGGGTATCCATTGATTCATGTAACTTCTGCCAGAATCTTGAGGTGAATTGAGTGCCTCTGTCTGAGATGATCTTCTTAGGAACTCCATGTAAGCATACAATCCTGGAGATGTACAGTTCCGCCAACTTGGGGCCGTTGTAGGTCTCTTTCACAGGAATAAAGTGAGCCACTTTAGTTAGACGGTCCACAATAACCCATATAGAATCATATCCAGATTGTGTTCTTGGTAGTCCCACGATGAAGTCCATACTTATTTCTTCCCATTTCCATTCTGGCACTTTGATTGGTTGTAATAACCCTGCTGGTCTTTGATGTTCCGCCTTAATCAATTGACATGTATCACATATGGCCACATATTCGGCTACATCCCGTTTCATTCCATGCCACCAATATCGATCTTTAAGGTCTTGATACATCTTGGTGCTTCCGGGGTGGATGGAGTATGATGAGTCATGAGCTTCTCTTAATATCAACTCTTTAATCTCCTTGACATCTGGAACACAAATCCTCTTTCCAAGCCATAAGGTTCCTTGTTCATCCTCTCTAAAGTTCGGAGCTTTCCCCTTCTTCATCAACTGTTTGATCTCCTTGACCTTCTCATCATTCTTCTGCCTTTCTCGTATATCACGCTCGAGGGTTGAGTCCACTTCCATAGCAACTGCTTCAGTGCTAGACACTAGACATAGATTTAACCTTGCAAACTCTTCACATAGCTGGGGTTGAAGAGCTTGTACTGACAAGTTATTGCTTTGTCCCTTCCTGCTTAGAGCATCAGCGACCACATTAGCCTTGCCTGGATGGTAGTTGATTCCCACATCAAAATCATTGATTAATTCCAACCAGCGACGTTGCCTGAGGTTAAGATCCGGCTGTGTAAATATGTACTTCAAGCTCTTGTGATCTGTATATATCTCCGTCCTTTTTCCCATTAAGTAATGTCTCCATATCTTCAAAGCATGAACAACAGCTGCCAATTCTAAGTCATGTGTTGGATAGTTCCTCTCATGTTTCCGAAGCTGTCTTGAAGCGTAGGCCACAACATGTCCTCCTTGCATTAAGACACATCCTAAACCATGACCAGATGCGTCACAATAGACCACAAACTCCTTTTGCATATCGGGCATCACCAATACCGGTGCACTGGTTAACCTCTTCTTCAATTCGGCGAAGCTTACCTCACATTCGGGGGTCCACTTGAAAGCAACTCCTTTCTCAAGCAACTTGGTTAGTGGTCGAGAGATCTTTGAAAATCCCTCGATGAATCGACGGTAATAACCAGCCATACCTAAGAATCTCCGTATATCATGTACACTCTCAGGTGTTTCCCACTTAAGGACATCGGCCACTTTGCCTGGATCCACTGCTATACCTCCTTCGGATATGACATGTCCCAAAAATGATACCTCCTTTAGCCAAAACTCACACTTACTAAGTTTGGCATACAGTTGATGTTGGCGAAGCTTCTGTAAGGCCATCCTGAGGTGCTCCTCATGCTCTTCTTCAGTTTTGGAGTAGATAAGTATGTCATCGATGAATACCACTACGAACTTGTCCAAGTATTCCATGAAAACCTTGTTCATAAGATACATAAAATACGCCGGAGCATTGGTCAGTCCGAACGACATAACGGTATATTCATATAACCCATACCGAGAGACAAATGCCGTCTTGGGAATATCCGACGGTCTAATCTTGAGTTGATGGTAGCCCGAACGAAGATCAATCTTGGAAAACACACATGCTCCTCTTAACTGATCAAATAAATCTTCAATCCTTGGTAGTGGATATTTATTCTTGATGGTTACCTCATTTAAAGCACGATAGTCCACACACAACCTTTGAGTTCCATCCTTCTTAGGTACAAATATGACTGGTGCTCCCCAAGGCGATGAGCTAGGGCGAATATATCCTTTTGCCAATAACTCCTCAATATGATCCTTTAGTTCAGCTAATTGTTTAGCATCCATTCTATATGGCCTCTTATATATTGGGGCCGTTCCAGGTACTAATTCAATGATAAATTCAATCTCTCGATCAGGGGGCATACCTGGCAAGTCATCTGGGAATACATCCGGAAATTCTTTCACAACCCTGATGTCTTTGGTACCCTCAAGATGATTGAGTTGTACTACTGCCTCTTGTGTCTGATCTGGTTTGAATTCCACTGTAGTGCCATCTGGGTGTGTTAAGCAGACTATTCTAGTTGCACAATGAATTACTCCTTGATACTTCGTCAACCAGTCCATTCCCAGAATGATATCTAATCCTTGTGAGTCCAACACTATTAGGTTGGCCCAAAAGACTACCCCCCTTATGTTTATACTCACTTTTCGGCATAGATGCCTTGCCATCATCTCTCCTCCAGGAGAGTTTATCAATAATGGCCCATTCAAGAATGTAACTACCATGTCATGCTTCTTTATGAAGTCCTTGGATATGAATGAATGTGTAGCACCCGAATCAAACAATATGGTGGCAGGGTGGGAGTTGACAGAGAACGTACCGATCACCACATCAGGTGCTTCCTGTGCTTGCTCCAGAGTCACATGGTTGACACGGCCAGTTGGGTTTTGCTGCTTCTTCGGACAACTGCTGGCATAGTGTCCCCATTCTCCGCACTTGTAGCATTGTACTCCCGCAGCATTATTTGGACCCTTGTTGCCTCCTGACTGGTTTCTTGGGGGTTGGCCACTTGGACGGTTAGCGGGGGCTGAAGGGCGGGGTGGCTGCATCTGCTGGCGTGGGGGTTGCATTGGCTGGCGTGGTGGCTGCTGCTGCTGCTGCTGGCGTATTGGCTGGTTGTAAGGGGTGGGTGGCCTGTAGTTGGAGTTGGGGTACCTTTGTCCCGAGTAGTTCATGGGACGAGTCATATGAGTGGTAGGCGGAGGGTTGAGACGGGGGCGTACATTGCTGCTGGAGGCATGTGCTGCTAAAGTCAACTTCCTCTTTCTTTCGTCATCTTCCAGTTCCTTCTTAGTCCTTTCCACTTCAAAAGCTTTGTCCACTAACTTCTGGAAGTCGCCGTAGTCGCTGGAAGACATAGCAAACTTTAACTCTTTGTCCAGCCCGTTCTTGAAGCGGAATTGCTTCTTGGCGTCGGTGTCCACGTCTGTTGGGGCATAGCGGGATAGCTGGGTGAAGGCATTCAGGTAGGCCCTCACAGTCATGCGGCCTTGCTTTAGCGTCAGGAATTCTTCACGCCTGGCTTGTATCTCTCCTTCAGGTACGAAGTGATTGCGGAAGTTGGTTCGGAATTCTTCCCATGCAATATTTTCCGGGTCCTGGTGGGCTTCGGTGAAGGCGGTCCACCAGTCAGCTGCTGGTCCTTGAAGTTGATGGGAGGCTAGTAGCACTTTCTCCCTTCCTTCACAGTGGATGAGCCTCAGCTTGCTATCAATGGTACGGAGCCAATCATCGGCGTCCATGGGCTCGGTAACGGTGGCAAAAGTGGGTGGATGGGTGTTCAGGAAGTCCCTAAGGAAGGACCTAGGTGGAAAAGGTGGTGGTGGCGGAAGGTTGTAGTTTGGTGGTGGTGGGGGTGGGGCTTGTTGCAGGTTGGTGACAATCTGGGTGAGGTTGTTGAGTAGTTGAGTCTGAAGAGCCATCATCTGTTGCATTTGTTGAGAGGCTGGGGCTCCTCGAGCACCCCTTGCATTCCATCCAGGGACACCTCCAAGTCCTTCATCCAGAGGTGGGTTACCACGACCACGGCCTCTACCTCTACCTCGTCCAGCCATCTGTGATGGAGAAGTTCATTGAGGTCTTAGAATAATAGATGAGATAAGAAAGGATACACTAGGGTACACGGTCCCAACTATATGCATCAAGGGTAAGAGACATAAAGCAAGTTCATTAATCAACTAGTGTGGAGGTGGACAAGATGCCTAAGCATTCCACCACTCACACGACACCTAAACAAGACTAAAGACATGGATGTGGACAGGATGCCGAAGCATTCCACAACTCATGTCGCAACCAACACACACAACATAAAGCAACTACTAGCATAACAACATAAAAGACACAACTCAAGACTAGAGAGGGCGTAGCTACACGCTCCTACAAACTAAGGATAACTGTCCTGAGTCGTCCAGCGGGGAAACGAGTCCACTCCTACTCGTCGGAGTCCTCCTCAACCTCCATCTCCGGGTCTTCTTCTTCTGAGTCTTCTCTTGAGTTCTCGGGGGAGTTCATGCGGCGATCCGGAGAATTCGGGTCCCAAGGCTCCACGTCCGAAGCGTACTGCGGAGAGTTAGGATCAACTCCAGTGATCCTCGTGTAGCGTCGTCGAAGTCGCTCGTAGCGGTCGACCAGGTCCCTGCTGTCCTGCAGCTCCTGCTGACAACGCTGGAGTCGCGAAGACAACTCCACAACGTCGTCCACCAGCCTCTCGCACTGGGGGTGAGTCAAGCGTCCCTCGACGTCACGTCCAGTGAAGGCAGCTGTGCCACTAGGGCGCTGAGGGGTGTACGCGTGCTCCGTGCACCCAAGAAGGAACCTGTGGGCGTGGCTCCAGTAGGTGGTCGCCTCCCACGTGGCGTCCTCCTCAGCTGCACGCTGGGAGCTCCTCCAGGCCGGAGAGAAGTGCGAGTGCAGCAACTCCGAGTCGTAGTAGACGGCCAGCTGAGAAGTCCACTCCAGCTCACCAGTATAGGGTGCAAAGACCCTAGTGGTGTGGTAGACTAAGCGGACACGGTACTCACGGTACCCCGCAGCTCGAAGAAGAGAACGAAGACGGACATGCATCCTTGAAGCAGCACTCCCGTTGGAGAGCAGCGTCGTCTCCCTCCGGGGTGTGTAAGGTGCGGAGCGACTGGCTAGGGCGTGCTGAGGGACACGACCTCCAGTCGACTTACGGGCCGTCTGCTTGGTCCGCGCCATCTACAAACATTTGAAAAGAAGAGAGTGAGATTAATAATTAATAAATCAATTTAGAATAAAAACAATAAGCAAAGCAAGGTAAGAAGCCCAAGGGTTGAGGTGGAGAGCACAAAGTTTTGGAAATACTATTTCATATGAAAATAGTATAGTCCTTAGTTTTCGGCCATTTCTAACTAGGCTTGCGTCCTACGGGCAACACGGCTCTGATACCACTTTGTCACGCCCGGTCACCGTAAAGATGAACAGACGCTAATCACATGTACGCCAGGATCAGTTGAATCGTACATGCGTTGACGAAAGTGAAATACCATTACATTGCCATGTTCGATTACATAAATAGTCTTACAGAACGACCCGAAGGTCTACAAATACACTCCACAAATATTTACAACACTAAACAATTCAACACTACAGAAAACAAGATAAGAAAGCGGGCTTCATCTCCACAGGCAGCCGTTGCGCGTAAGGTCGCCAGCCTAGACCAAGTCCTCCGGGTTGACGTAGAAGTCCTCCGGTGCAACTTCTTCTTCTTCATACTCTAAAGGAGAATTAAACGCTTGAGTACATAGAGTACTCAGCAAGTGCGGGAAGAGAATGACATGATTGGCTAGAGCAAGGAAAGGCCAATTATGGCTTAGCACTATGCTTAGAACCTATCCTTAGCTTTCAATTATCAATATCATAATTCAATAAATAATCAACACATGATTAATGAAAGTACTTGAATCATAATGAACCATCATTTCCCAACCATAGACTAATTATGAACTGGCCCCAAGCCGCTCTTGTCCGTGAGCACGGCTGTCATGACAGTTTTACCAAATCTCTGCAGAGAGTGTACCCTTTCCCCACAAGCAGTGATTTCATCCCCTGTTGCCAGGTGGACTAAGTGAACCTCCCTGAATGCCCGTGGTAGCTAACCACATTACACACTTCCTTTGGTGTGAGGCCAGGAGATCACAACATGGTCTTTACAAAGGTACTCCCGATTAGTGCTAGCCCTCTAAGGTTTCCACCACTGAGGATTCTCGGAGTAACCCTCCGCCCCAGAGCCCCCTCTTGAGCCTTGCGGTTCCAAGAGCAGATCACCCGCCTCATTCCCCGCACCATCCAGCCACTAGCAGTTCATCGGGAGAAACCTAATTAATTGACCAAGCTGCCCCATCTCAGTCTCGTGGTGGTACTATAAAGCTTAGTGGCTTCCTCCATAAACCGGTCCTTAGAATCCGGTGGTAACAAGCCCCAGTCCCGGGTCTCGTGCGCAATGCACCATACCAAAACTAACCAACCACCAGATTCCTATCCACTAATCTTTATGTAAATTCATCACCAAATTAAAGTAATCATAAGGTTTAGCATAGAACATTGGTATGTAATCCCAATCCCAACATCTAAGCATGGCTAAGCATAAATAAAGCCTATCTACTTCCCAATCCATTTCAGGTAACAAGGAATTATATGGAACGGGGCATGTAAACAAGAAGTAGGACATCAAATTAATTAGCATGCAACTAGCTAAATCCCTAAATTAGGTACAAGATGGTCAAGGGCACTTGCCTTCGTTGGAGACTTGGAAATTGACGAAGTCTTGGTCTTGGAAGTTGAGGTTAGGGTCGTAGAACGACTCTGGATATATGCCCAAGCAATGGCAAGAATATAATAAAGCTAAATAAGTAAAGGCACGCAAAACAATGCATTCACACATACACATAGGCACAAAATTCTACACTAATGCGTCCCTACGAGGTATTTATCATTTATCATGGTCAAAGTATGCATTTTATATTTTTCCAAGAATTTTGGGATTTTATTATAGCCTAAAACCAATTTTATTGAATTTTCTATAGCAAAATGTATTTTAAAACCTTTATAATAATTAATCCAGGGACCAAATATATTTTATCTGAACTCTACAATTAATTCACAGCATAAAATAATTTATAAACATTTTTCATAGCATTCCTACACTTATTCATCATTTTTATCCAATTTCTATACCTTAAATACAATTAAAAACCCTATTCAGCAAATAAATAAAAGTCCAGGGGTTAATTATATAGTTTTCTACACTGTACAGGGTCCAAATACAACATTCTACATAATTACAGGGGTTAGAATGCATAAATAAATGGTTAAAACCAATTTTTAGGGTTCTAGGGGCTAGTCTGTGATTTCTGGGGGCTAGATTTCAATTCTGGAGAAGTCCAGGGGGTAGCTAGTGATATTCCAGGGGCCTGGGTGTAAACGCAGAGGCGGGAAAAGGGGATTTGAATGTGAGCCGTTGGATTCTAAATGGACGCGCGAGATTTAATATGGCCGAACCGGTATGAGGTTCTAATCGTGGCCGTTGGGGCTCTACCGATGGTCCAGATTGGGCCACGTCGCCCCCGGCGACGTCGGCGGCGGCCGGCGCGGCGGCGCTAAGCGCCCGCGGCGGTGAACTCGCCGGAGACGGCCAAAACGGCGAACCCGACGTCCAAACATGGTGCTAAGGGCATGGAACGAAAGAGGAGAGGAAGGGGAACTCACCTAGGGGAGTAGCTAGCCTTGAAATCGGTCGGAGGACGGTCGGCGATGAGGAATGGCGGCGGTGGCGTCGGACCTCGTCGGACTTGGTGAATTCTCGGTGATCTCCCCTCGAACTCTTGTCCGGTGTGTCCCTGGTGAGGCGGTGAGCACGTGAGAGCAAGAAGATGGGGAGCAAGGGCACTGCAGTGGCGGGAACGCGTGTGCCGAGGTACTCACCGGCGATGGAGGTCTAGGGTTCCGGGGAGAGAGGGAAAATGGGCGCCGGGTCCTCTTAAGTGTGCAGGGGGGGTGTGCGGTTGCTGTGCTCAGCCGAAAGTGGAGCGGGCGAGTGGTTCCGAGGGAGGGGGAAGAAGTGGGCGCGGGGAGGGCGCGGCGCGACGGTTGCACGGCGCGGGAGAGAGAGAGGGGTGGCAGTTACGCGGGGACGGGGATGACATGTGGGGTCCGCTCGGCAGTGGGAGAGAGAGAGGAGGAGGGGCGCGGGATTCGGCTGGGCCGGCGGGGGGAAAAGGGAATGGGCCGGGGGAGGGTATTCGGCCCAGGAGGGGTTTATTTCCTTTTTCTTTTTCTTTTCTATTCATTTCTTTTGATTTTGAATTCAAATTCAATTTGAACCGTTTGCTACTCGTTTAAACACCAAAAATTCACATGAAAATGCATGCTACAATGATCAAGGTTTGAGCAAATTTTAGTACATAAAATATGGGTGTTACAGGTGGGGGTCCTTCCCTCGCCGGCAACAGCAATCGCGTCACCTCCCATCCTCTCCGGTCATCCGCTTCCATAGAGCGCGCGAAGCCAACCGTCGGCGGTCCGACTCCCTCTCTCTTAGCATAGAGACGTGTGTCAGAACTCCATGTTTGGAGGTCGACTGTGCAAGCCGCGATTTTGGAGGGCATGTAAACTCCCCCGGTGCGGGCGACCTGTAGAGTCTGGACCTCCAAATTTAACCTCCAAATTTACAGTCGCGGTGCGCATAGAGGCCCTCGGTGCAATCGGTCTTAACAGTAGAGCAAACAGTAACTCCCGCTACTGTAGCACTCCCAGTTACTGTTTATATGTACTGTAGCGGATGGATTCAGACCACTTGTTTTTTCATCGGACGTTCAATAATGAAGCAAATTCAAGATACTGTAGCTCTCTGCATTTTATACTCTAATTGAGAGGATGTGAATCCGAAATGGAACCAGTTATGCAGTGCGACAGAGACGTGGAGATTAAAAAAAAAAGTACCTTCGACGAAGTGCCATCAACAAACATGCCATTTGAACTTATGTTACTCGTAAACCTGCTAGCACTCATAAGCACGCCATCTATTTCTTTTTAAATCAAAATAATTCATATATGGTGTGCCCTCCTCTTGCACTAGACACTTAATATATGTGTTAAAAATTTTAGATGACCGGTAAAGTTTTGATCTTTTTTCGTAGGTGCGTCCAGGTTCGGCACGCAAGAAATATTATTTAGAGTATATCGTGAAATTTAGTCTGAAATTCGCTTTCACCAAAAATCAAACTTAGGATCTGACTAGTGCTATTAAGAGTACTTAACCACTAGATTAAGCTCCTTTCGCATTAGCTGAATCGAAGTGCATACTTAACCTTTTTTTGAAAACATTTTTTGCTCATATGTGACACCACAAAATTCTTAAAGGCAAAAAAAAAGGTTTGCATTATGCCTAAACCTGTATGTTGCTGCCACTTGCTGTTTATCATGAAATGCTCCAAATAGATCGAAGGTTGGGATAGTAAATTTGCATTTAAGCTTCAAAGTATTATAGGCCGCAGAAATGACTTGGGACACTTTGGACCCACTACAATTATTCAACCGTCGATTATGATTGTGGCAGTGTGGCACACTATAATTTTGTGTCCGTAGCTAAAACACATTATAATATATCTGATGATCTTCATATACTGTAATACTAGAAGATATTGAGATACACTATTCTTAGGTGTCTGGTAGGTGATGTGCTAGCACGTTGTTCGTGATAGTGTTGTGGCTCCTACGGTGGTGGGGTGGACAGCCACGCCCCACGCAGCCACCTCTTTCGAAATTCAAGCTAGAGCTCACGCACGATAACACTAATGATATTTGCTAATATAGTTTTCATGTTTTCCCTATACCTTCCAATCCCAAGTATGTTTGGATCCAAGTATCCTTTTACTTTGTATCTTATACTCCCTCTGTTTCGTTTTAATTGTCGTTAGGACAACCTTCAATAGTTTATTTCTAGTTCATTTGGTTGTTTGAAATGACAATTATTTCAGAATGGAGTGAGTATTCCTCATGCTCCCGTTTTTCACTCAGCTTGTTTCTTGTGCACAGCTTATATATTCTCCAAGCTTACCCTATTTTTTTATGGGACCACGCTGGCGTCGTGAAAAAGTTTTCACTATAGACATGCGCCTACCACTTCAGTTGCTAAATCATACTGAGGTTCCAAATGCTGGTCCAGTAGTACGAGAACAGACGTATGTGCATACGTGTATGGATAGGCATATCAGCTCCATCAAATACAACTTCTATACTACTACAACAGCTGTGGCGCGTGCTTGAAGGCGTCAACTACCATGACTTGCTCCTCGCCGTAATGGCAATGCAGTTATGGACGCCGGCCATGGTCGTACACCATGACTTATTCCTTCTTGCTTCAGAAGAAAGAAACTACAAAAAAATGCAAGAAGTGAAACAAATAACCTAAGCTAAATCCATTCTTGTTGTGATGTGGGAATCGTCGTCAACACGTCATGTACCGCATACAATGGTTGTTCATTTCTGAAACATAAAAAGAAAATCCTGTGTCCTTGATACATAGCAAAAATCCCATCCTACTGTGCATACATGCCGGTGCAGTCACAGTTCACCAGTACCTAATAACTGAAGTGGAGGTGCAAGTGGTCTTAATTAGCTTACCAGCGGGTGTGATGAGCTACATGAATACTCCCTCCGTTCTAAAAAAAATTCAAGCATTTGTTTCTCTTTACCCAAGCTTGTTGAAAGCTTGCTTGTTTGCGAGAAGGAATAAGGTTGTGTTTGGGAACATATTATTTCAATACTAAAGTTTTGTTAAACCACAGTTTTCAAATATTCTGACAATACTAAAGTATTTCAATACCAAAGTATTTCAATATTGCAGTTTTGTAATACCACAATTTTGTAAAGGGGCAAGCATCAAGAGCAAACAAACGTAGAAAAACTTTAGTTCGGACCAAAGTTTTCTATACTCCAAAAATACCGTGATATAGACAAAATCGTGGTTTTAAATACATAGTTTTTAAGTTGGTTGCCAAACACCATTCTAGAAAAATACCATAGTATTCTCAAATACCAAAATATTGCTCTAAAACTCTAAAAATACCATGTTCCCAAACATAGCCTAAATTTGTGACATAGTTCGGGGCACTGGAGCTGGAATGGCTCTGAGTTCACTAGCATAAGAATATGCCTGTCTCGTTGTCCAAGTCGCCTGTAAATTTTATTTTCAAGATTTTCGTCACCTTACGAGCATCCCATCACCTGAGGTGACAGTCAACATGATGAACACGAACTGATGCTGTGAGTTTATAGTCCCATGAATGCAGGCCCAAGGAATGAGTGGATGTCAATGGAAACACAGAGTGTTGAGATTGGACTTTATGTTGCTCCTAACTGTGACGTATTGATTTAAGTTCAAAAAAAAAAAACAGTGACGTATTGATCTTGAGAAACTGAAGCTACGGGATCGTAGTCTTGTCGGCAAGGTTTTAGAACGCGGTTGCACATAGATAGAAGCTGCCGGCCATGGCATGATTTTGGAGGCGCACGGATAAACTGAACCTACCACATGCTATATCCAAAGATGTTATGGTCGATGTAAAGTTGCTGGTGCATTTACTCATAGTATGCTTGCTGTCAATAAATGTAATGAATCACAAAAAATCAGAACTTTTAAGACAGATGACTTAAGGAGTAGTAGCATTCAATTAGCTAAACAGTACATAGAGCCCGTGCTAAATGGGAGAGGAATAAATAATACAAGAAGGTTATACAGGCATCAGAAAATTATATTGTGAGGTCCAATGACAACACGCAACACATACAAGATGGTTGGTGCGTGCTCTGGTTAACCTTGCACACAGATCGACCATATAGTTAACAACCGAGATGATTTAGGTGAAACAAGGATAATGCTCCCTCGCTGTCATTAGCTAGGGATGGTAGACATCAGGATCCTTCCTGTAGGGTCGGAGAGCCCTAGATGGAAGTAGATGGCAATGGGCCCCTGGATAATCCATTGGAGAAGGCGACCAGAAGGGCCGAGTTTGCTTGCCAGAGATGCCGATGAGTAACACGAAGGGAATCTACTAGACATGATGCTGGATATAGGAGGGAAGCACATTCGAGGAGCCACCGGATTGAGATGACGTCAGAAGTGCAAGCGTGCGGCTCGACTTTGCCGTTGACTTTTGCTCAACGATCAGATTGGAGAAAGCGAAGCACACGCGTCCGCCATTCCTAGCGTCGATAGGAGATGAAAATGCGCATAACATTTAACCTAAAATTTGTCTTCCAATGTGTGGCGTCTTAGATGAATTAATTATGGGTACTAGTTTATATTGTACCCTGCGGGCAAAGATAGCAGAACAAATAGATGTAAATAAGGACGTGACTTCTCCAGTCAAAGAAATACCAGTTTAGATTTTGAAAAGTAGCCGCTCGTACCAGCTTCGAACCAAAGTTTTAACTATGTGGGACTATTTCTACAACTTAATTATACAACCAAACCCCACGAGGCTAAACAAGGGCATTCTATAAGGGTACGACAACAAAAGTCATGCCCGTACATCTGATTGGTACATCTGATTAGTTTACATTGTCGCCTATAAGGCGAATGGACACAAAACAATGTTTTATCTCTGCTAAACTACTACTCTCTCTGTTTTGATTTATTTAACGTTCGCGGAACTAAAACTTGTTCTCTAATGTTAAATAAATCAGAATAAAGGGTATATACGATACTCCACCACTATTTGTATCTGATTGAGTGTATTGTATCCTTGACATGCTCCTAACAGTGACCAAATGATGTTGAGGAACAAAAGCTATGGGATGGTAGTCTTGTTGGCAATGTTTTAGAATGCGGTTGCACATAGATTTATGAAGCTATCTGAATCAAACACATCATAAGGTGTGCAATAATGCTACAACGCACTCAGTGAAGAATCCGTAACAGCGATGGACGATGATGGAAGACAAAAAAGGGGAACAAGAGAAGGACGATGATTTTGAGGACAGACATGCATCCAGGCGCAATTCACATCATATAGTAGATTTTTTGTGAGAACAAAAATGGTGGGCAGCAAGCTTTCGGCACAGTTAGTAGAAAGCCCTTATAGTTTAATTTTTGTCCAAATTTTTTTTGTTGTAATTGTATTACATATGTTCTGGTCACGAGAACACAGAGTTGTAATTTCGTCATTAAGCCGAGTAATGAAATTCCAGAGTAACCTATTAAGCACGGAAAAACTAAATCTGCCACGCATCATATCAAAAGATTGTATGGTTGCTGCTGCATTAACTCATAGTATGCCTGTTGTCAATAAATGTAAAGAATCACAAAAATCCAAACTTTGTAAGACCAAAACGATTTAAAGAGTAACATTCAATTAGCTCAACAGTGCAGAGCCTATGTGAAATGGGAGATGAATAAATAGCAGAAGGTTATACAAGCATCTGAAAAATGTATTGTGAGGTCCAATGGCAACACGCAACATATACAGGATGGTGCGTGCTCTGGTTAACCTTGCACAACAATTGACCATATAGTTAATGATTGAGATGATTCCAGTGAACCAAGGAGAATGCTCGCTCGCTGTCATTAACTAGGGATGGTAGAAATCAGGATCCTTCTTGCAGGGTCGGCTCTATGTTTTAGAGAGTCCTAGATAGAAGTGGATAACGATGGGCGCATGGAGGATCGGTTGGAGATGCTAGCTTGGGAGATCATTGGTTTGGGTTTGGAGGGAGTGGTCGGATTGGTGAGGTAGGCGACCAGAAGGGCTGAGTTTGCTCGCCAGAGATGCCGATGAGTTACACGAAGGGAAGCTACTAGACATGATGCTGGATCTAGGAGGGAAGCCCATTCGAGGAGCCATCGGATTGAGAAGATGGCAGAAGCGCAAGCGAGCAGCTCGACTTTGTCGTTAGACTTCTGCTCAACAATCAGATTGGAGAAATCGAAGCACATGTGTCCGCCGTTCCTAGCATCGATAGGAGATTAAAATGCACATAACAAATTTCAACCTAAAATTTGTCTTCTTACGTGTGACGTCTTAGATGGATTAATTATGGTTACTAGTTTATATTGTACCCTGCGGGCAAAGATAGCTGAACAAGTAGATGTAAACAAGGATATGACTTCTCCGGTCAAAGAAATACCAGTTTAGATCTTGAAAAGTAACCGCCAGTACTAGGTTCGAGCCAAAGTTTTAACTATGTGGGACTATTTCTACAACTTCATTATACAACCAAACTCCACGAGCCTAAACAAGGGCATTCTATAAGGGTACTACAACAGAAGTCATGCTCGTACATCTGATTAGTTTACATTGTCGCCTATAAGGCGAATAGACACAAAACAATGTTTTATCTCTTCTAAACTACTACTCTCTCAGTTCTGATTTATTTAATGTTCGGGAAACTAAAACTTGTTCTTTAATATTAAATAAATCAGAATAGAGGGTATACAAGTTATGTACGATACTACACCACTATTTGCATCTGATTGAGTGTGTTGTATCCTTTACATGCTCCTAACAGTGACAAATTGATGTTGAGAAACATAAGCTATGAGATGGTAGTCTTGTTGGCAAGATTTTAGAATGCTGTTGTACATAGATTTATGAAGCTATCTGAATCCAACACATCATAAGATGTGCAACAATGCTAGAACGCACTCAGTGAAGAATCCGTGAGAGCCATGAACGATGATTATTTTATTTTTATTTTTATTCTCATCTTATTTTCTATTACTTCTCTTCAAAAATTGTTGGGTTTCATTTCTAGCCGACTCTAACTTGTTTGGAACAACTGCTTGGTTGTTGTTGTGGTTGTAAACATCGGCGGACCTGATTTATACAATTTCTGATCAAACTGTCTCCCAAAACTGGAATTTCCGGTTTATGAAACCGGATGTTTCAATTTTTTCTAAAATGTCACTTTTAATCATCAACACATTGCATTGCGTTGCACGCGCACGGTACAGAGTGCTTGCTATAGGTTTAGTGAAAATTCTATGTGATATGGTTGTGGTTCAAATTTGTTGCACTAGGATTTGTTACTCGTTTGGTTGAAGGACATCTAGTGAGGATCTAGCCAAGTGATCTCCTGACTATAAACGGGGTTCCTGCGTACATAGCAGTAATCATCATAAACGTAGTCGATTTGCTATTTGTAGCTTACCACGCCATATGTTGTATCTTACTCCCTCTGCCACTAAATACTTATCGTTCCTATTAGAACGCGACCCAACCCATCACGCAGACAGGCCCCTGCCGCCAGCCCAGGTCGCAACGGGTCTGCTACGCAAACAGGTTCAACCGGAGCTCCAACCAAGGTTCTGGGCTACCTCAACCCAAAAGACTAGCCTAATAGGTGAGGTTCTCTCCATCTTATATGTTGGACTTCCTCATCATCAATATCCGATGTGAGACTAAATCTAACAATCTCCCCCGTCACACATCAGGTGGCCCATCTCTCTTTCACACTTGGGTGGCGACAGATCGATTTTATGTAGCCCAGGAGATCTTTCCGATGGCCCGATATCCGTGTGAGGCCCGAGAGATGTTCAAGATTTCCGACCTGACTCTGATACTACTTGTTAGAACGCGACCCAGCCCGACACGCAGACGGGCCCCTACCGCCAGCCCAGGTCGCAACAGGCCTGCTACGCAAACAGGTTCAACCGGAGCTCCAACCAAGGTTATGGGCTACCTCAACCCAAAAGACTAGCATGATAGGTGAGGTTCCCTCTACCTTATATGTTGGACTTCCTCATCATCAATATTCGATGTGGGACTAAATCTAACAATCTCCCCCGTCACACATCAGGTGGCCCATCTCTCCTTCACACTTGGGTGGACATCACTACTTCGACAGTCCGATTTTATGTAGCCCAAGAGATCTTTTCGATGGCCCGATATCCGTGTGAGGCCCGAGAGATGTTCTAGATTTCCGACCTGACTCTGATACTACTTATAAGAACACGACCAAGCCCATCACGCAGACGGGCCCCTGTCGTCAGCCCAGGTCGCAACGGGCCTGCTATGCAAACAGGCACAACCGGAGCCCCAACCAAGGTCCTGGGCCACCTCAACCCAAAAGATTAGCCTGATAGTTAGGGGTGGGCATTCGGTCTACCCAATATTTCGGTTCGGGTATTTCAGTCTTTTTTAAAATTCGGTTTCTTGAAATCACTACCAGAATTGTTGTAATAATATTAGGTACCCGAAAATTTTGGATACCAAAATTCCGGTTCAGTCATCGGTCTTACCCGATATATCCGAATTATACATTATATCCATGTCATGTTTGCACAAATTTAATATGATTGATAAATTTAATCCCATGAGGTAATTTATTATAAATTGACAAATGAAAAATCACAAATAAACGTTTAGATCCAACAACTTCTCACATCACAACTTGAAAATAAAATATCTAAATTTGAATTGTTCATAGTTTACCATGCATAATTTAACTTATTATTTGATGGACCGACTATTCGGTTATTTCAGTTACCCCAGAGTAGTATCCGAACCCAAAATTTATTTTTTGGTTGTTTATATTTGCTACCCGAAAAATACCCGATACCCGATATTTCGGTCTTTTCGGTTCCGGTCTCGGTTTTTTTGGTTTCGGTTTTTCGGTCTCAGTTTTTTTGCCCACCCCTACTGATAGTGAGGTTCCCTCCACCTTATATGTTGGACTCTCTTATCATCAATATCCGATGTAGGACTAAATCTAACAGTTCCATAGTCCAAAAATGAATTAAAAAGCGACAAGTATTTAGGGATGGAGGGAGTACCACTTTTTGAGAAAAGAAAACTTACCAAAACATTGTGCTTTCATCCATTGAGTGGAGGATCTATCATCAGTTATTAAGAGAGCCACGTACCGTGAATATATTTTCAAGACTTCATTCTATATTTTGTGAACTGTTGGCACATTTTTCTGTTCCATATAACTCGTTGGTATATAGATTTACAAGGTTCTTTTTCAGAATAATAGTACAAGACATATAATTGTCATCACTGCACTTGTGACATTAAACTGTTAGTGAATTAAGATTTATTATGGATGGTTGGGGAATCAGGACGTTGGCTTTAATTATGCACGAACAAAGTGCATTACAGTCCCAACCAAAACCACTGGAGATGTTCAGGAATGAAGTCCTCCCATACATGACTACAAACCATTTGCACACGTCGTCCTAGGGAACATTGTGTATCTTGATAACTCCATTATATTCAATCATGCAGACAATAAGCAAATGGCCAAATGGGTGGATGCATAACAGCTCGATCGGGTACAGGAAGGAATGACTACTTGCTAATGTGCAACCTATCGAGGACAACGACATGTGTTGTTAGGCCTATCACTGTCACTGGATCTTCCTCTCTACAATCAAGCCACCAACAAGAGTGAAACACAGGAAGCCCGGCCGGCAGGTCCATGAAACATCAATCACATCATGAACTAGAGCATACATTAAGGTGGTCATGATACATTGACGTACAACTCATTAACTCAGATAGCATGCATCGACAAACAGATAATAAGGGTTGAGGCAGCAAGCACCCAAACACAAGTACACAAAATACTCAATATACTCACTATGCTTGACGACCATGATGATGCTCAACCGACAGATGATTCCGGCCCTTTTCTCTCTCTAGCTAGAACTCCAGCACCAAATCTGCATCCAGTCAGAGAAAAGAGATGCGTGTTCAGTCAGTTCAAGGCATGAGCTTCACAATCATACAGCGAAAATAGCAGATCGACAGCTCCTGAATGAAGATTCTTTGCCAATAACAGTATGAAACATCTCATTGTCTCAAGACTGCTGCATTTTGCGACGACGACTGAGAACTGTTGTTGGCGGTGGATTAGGATGTACTATGCTGTGACTGCAACGTTTATGGATTTTGATATTGAAACGTAGATGCATGCATGAACACTCACAGTCTCCGTCTGTCCTGATCCAGTGAGCGCTCTTGCTGCCGTTGTACTTGTCGTCATCGACGCCGCCGGGGGAAGCGCAGCCACCGAAGGAGGAACGGTTGGCGCAGCAGCAGCCGAACCCGGCGGGCAGATGGCGCTGGAGCTTGGTCGTTGATGCTCGGGGCTCATCGTCGTCGGTGCCTCCACGCTTCCGGCGGCCCTTCTTGGTGAGGCTCCTGCCAAGAGCCGTGGTCTCAGGATACACTTTCTTGTGGAACATTTGAAGGATCTGCAAATGAGAAAAAAATGCTTCCCAACTTTAGAACACGTACGTGATCATGCTTATCATTTTTGAAATTTTATAAATTCAAGTATTACGATAACTGTAAAACTGGATGTAGCATGAATGGTTTCAAAGAAAATTTTTCAGTGGTTATTTGTAAAGGTTATATTAATTGTAAACTTAAAGAAATAATTTCGTGATTGATTAACCTATAGAATTCTATAAGAAATAATGATTGGTTATAAAGATAGTAGTTAATGATAGTAATTAGCTGCTAATTGTCCAGTGTCTGAAATCTTTTGAAATTTCAAACACTTGAAATCTAGACAGGCCCCATAATTGTAGAAGAAAAAACGAGATCAAATGGTAAAGGACGATACACACCTTCTGAAACTTGCTCTTGGTCGTTGCACTCGTCGGAGCTCCATCAACGCCGGCCGATTTATCATCCTTCACCTTCCCCTTCGTCACCTTGCCGCGACCGCGGCCTTTCCAAGCCTTCCCGTCTTCTCCATCCTCGCACTCCTGGACGGTGACGAGCGCCACCTTATCATCGGCGGCGAACCGCGTGCGCAAGAACAGCTCGCCTAGAGAGGTGCGCCGTCCGCCGCCCATGCTTTCCCGGCGCTCCTGCCGTGATTCGGCGTCGCTCACAGGGGAGCCGAACAGGAAGCCCTGCAGCGGGCAGTCTACGGCGCCGGTGGCGAAGCTCGTCCGAGCCGACGCCACTACTACGTCGCCGGTGGCACCACTGTTGCGGCCGCCCAGTACCTTCTCCAGCTCAGCGTTTACCACCATGAGGTCGTCCTCCGTCGTGGTGTCGTCGTCCTTCTCCGCGATGGCCTCGACTGCCTTCTCGACCGCTGCCTCCTCGTCGGGCGGCGGTGGGTAGGTGAAGGTGGGCGTGACTGCGCCGTCGACGTCGTGTTGCTCTGCTTCTGTGGTGGCATCAGTAGTGTTGTTAGCATCCACGACGTCCACATCGCAGTAGTCATCATCTTTTCCGGGGACGGCAACGGCTGCTGTGCCTAGCGTTCCGATGGTGAGGAGGCTGCTGCCGCCGAAGGTGAAGAGATCTGTAGAGGTGTCCGGCAGCGATGATGGATGGTTGATCTCAAAAGCATCGTCGGCAAAGTAGTCGTTAACGGAGGCGAGGAAGGCGACGGGGTCCGGCGAGGCTACCCCGGTGGTGATGGAGTTACTGGTCCCACCTGCAGTTAAAATTGCTGTAAAAAATACGTAATGTCCTACGAATAGCACAGATCGTCCCTGGAGAAGCAACAACCACCCAACTATTGTAGCTCGTGAATTCCAACTGCAATCATCATCATGCAAAAGAAAAATAGAAAGCCTGAGTTCTCAAAACTCTGAACAAAATGTTTGAGTGTTATATGCCACTTTACATAAAACAGCTTGAGTTAAACTATAATTGAACCGAATGATAGTCAAACATATATATCCCGAACTATTTCCAGCATGATCGAGGAAAGCTACATGAGAATATTTGTATGGTAATATGTGATCTCTAGGCAGATGCAAACCATCACATAGGACAATGTTTCTGCAAACTATATTATCAAGAAAATGATGGGAATGCTGCTGCTTGTTGAACAGTTGCTGCCCTAGCTGGAGCTAGAGTTGAACCGGCAAGGGGTGACATGTTCCATGTGCAATGTGATCTAAAGTAACAGTGCCAGGATTTCTGGGATCCATGCCCATCAAACTTATACTTTATGAAAAGAAGTATGGGTTCACGTATTCACAAAAAATACTCCTATTGGTTGTTTTACAGATCGACGATATAATATGTATATATATATGGCTTTCTAATAAATTCGACGTTTTTTGTTGGTTAAGAAATGCAAGAACCATACAAGGTTGATTGATGTACCTCCACTGGTGGCGAACTCTTTGAATACATCATTATTGTTCTGCCGTAGCTTCCGGTGCATCCAACCCAGGAGCTGGTACATGACCAAACAATATCAGTAACAGGGTCGTTATCTAATTAATACTATTGTCCATATATGAGTGTATATAGTTACATATACTTTAAATCCATCTTCAAAAGTTCGCTTTTCATCTGTCCATAATGTTGAAATATTAGTGAGAAACAAAGAACTGCGTTGCTGCTAGTTTAAAGGGTAGTATTGCCATAATTGTGTCCATCTCTTCTTTTGATAAACTCATATATGTAGATGGTGATAATTATCGAGGATGAGAAGCTAAGAGAATAATTACTGCTGTGTATATCCATTGTTCACATACTATATATTGGAGTAGCTAGTAACAAGGGGTTCAGGAAAATAAGAAGTGGCCAACTGAAACGAAAACTAATTTAGTAGACGAAATTGAATGGAAACAGGTGAAAACGTAATTAAGTAAAGAGATGCTTGACATATAAAGAACTTGGAGGTAGTAGGAGCACTGACCTTCATCTTGGAGAGCTAGGCTTTGTGTAAGACGTGAGCTGGAGGTGGATGAGGCATTAATAGAGGATGAAGAGAGAAGCCGCCACAGGAAGATAAGCGTCACTGCCGCTAGCTGCAGCAGGAGTGATCCATCAGTTGGCAGATCGGAACATGGAGAAGGCTACAAATGGTCGGGTGGAGGGAAGGTCGCCCTACCATGCACTGCACAGGCCTAGCTACTGTATGGACTTGCGTGTGACCTCTTAAGAATCCTGATAAGGTTGAATAACAGTTGACGAGCCATCCGATTCATACTCTTACATTAAAGCACATGTTTGGTTTAACGCAAATGTCAAGAGTAGAAAAACGAATGTAAGTATCCTATTAAATAATGAGTTGCCTCCTTGGTGCTTAACGATGCATCGGATTCCTTTACTTGGAGACTACGTCACAATGTGTCACGCCCGGTTCCTGCAAAAGAAACCAAACGCACTCTCGTGTATGTCAGGATCAGTTAAATCATATACGAGACGACAAAATGGAAAATTATATATATATATAAAGCCAAGTTCAACGTATTTATTCAGTACATAAATGACTCATAGGTCTAAAAAGAAAAAAAAAGATACATAGCAGCGGATAACTAAGCGTGTAGCTCCATCACAGGCGTTGTCCGGGGGCACGCCGGCCTAGTACTTCACGCCGGGGTCGAAGACGACGTCTTCATCATCACCCGCTCCATCTCCATGGTCTAAGCAGTAAGTACGTACAAGAAAAAGAGGCAACAAACAAGCGTGAGTACCTAATGTACTCCGCAAGTGTGGAAAATTATGACATGCAAGCTAATCAATGAGGAAGGCTAGACACAGTTTAAGCACTAAGCAGAACTCTCTATCCTTAGTTTACCTTAGCACCCTATTTACTAGGTGAACCATCTCAAGCTCCAGTAACCAAAACCAAGACCCGCAGGTCCCAACCAAGTGATCAACAAGAACTGTCCAGGCTCAAACCAACTGGACACCAACCCAACGGGTTCCGACCAACCCGTCACCAAAACCAAACCATCCAACCCAACTAATCATGAAAAGTCCAAGCGTTGCTCTTGACCGTGAGCGCGGCTATCTAGATAGTTTTACACTCTGCAGAGTTTGTACCACTTTACTCACAAGTCGTGATTCCATCCTTTGTCGCCAAGTGGACTAGATCCTCCCGGATGCCCGTGATCGCGAATCACACTTCACACTTCCTTTGGTGTGTGGCCAGGAGATCACTATGAGGACTTTACATCGCACTACCAAACCTGTGCACACCCGCTAAGGTTTCGCCCCACGGCAGAGTCTATTTGTACCTCTCCGCGGCAACCCCCTCTTGCGCCATTCAAACATCTCACATGATATACACAAAATAAGGTAGAAATCGACTTAATTGGCCAAACTGTTCCATAGCAGTCTTGTGGTGGCACGGTAAAGCCGGGTTACATGCTCCATGAACCAGTCCTTAGAATCTACGGCAGACGCTAGCAATCCACCCGAGTCTCGTGCACACATGCACCCACCGAACCGACCAGTCTGCCTAGATTCCTACACACCAACTACAAACCACCACATATCCATATGATTAAGAGTAATATAATAACAAGTATATTAAATCTCATAACCCATCCCAACTAAGACAGCATGGCTAAGCGTAATAATATCCCGACATGTAACATGATCCACCCAACATGGCTACAAGGAATAATATAGAAAAACTAGTAAACAACCTATCATAGGATTCAAATTAATTGACTGCATGCAACTAATTCTATCTACACCCTTAATTTCCTAACAGGAGAGATATGGTCAAGGGCACTTGCCTCCAGGAAAGTGCTGTTGCTCGGCTACGCCAAAGTCTTAGTCTTTGTCGGAGTCTGATTCTGGTAATTCTCCCGGTACTACCGTTGGTAGCCCGTAGAGTTTTGTAGTTCGGTTAGGGCGCGCGGAGATTCAGAAGAAGGTGGCGATTTGACACGAGTATTTGCGTGGTTCGAGCCGCCTAAGCATAATACCCTACTCCACGGGTGTGTGTTGTCGTTGTATTGAGCGTCTGAGCGCTTAAGTGTGAGAGACCAGAGTGTCTGGGAGTCTTAGGCGCGTGTCGAAGCCTCAGGCTCGTGTGGGAGCCTCTGGTGCGTGTGGGAGCCTCTCCCCTGTGTATCGCTCGGCCAGTCCTTTTATAGTACAAGGGTTGACCGTTACATTGTCAGCCTGGCCCGACATGTAGCCTTAGCGGTTACTGATGCTTAATACACAGTTAATGTGCTTAATTGCCCTTAACAGTGTGGTAACGCGCATTGACAATGGCGTTACTGGTATTAAGGACCCTCCGATCATGTGTCATTAAGATAGCATTAATGACACATAATCAGGTCTTGGAGTCTTTAATGTTCCTTGAAGGTCCGAGCTGTTGGGGGTCCACCAATCTGTCTGTTAAAGTTGAAGGTCTGGCGGCTGGACGCGTGGCAGCCCCGGAGCTTACCGTCTTGGACGAGTAGGTACGGTGTTGTTGTACACGTGTCGATACCGGAGCTTCCCTCTTTCGGGGGTTAGGTCCGGGGGTATCACACAGGTATCTAGTCCGGAGCTATCCCATGTATGGAATGTAGATCCGATTTTATGATACACGTGGTGGCACTGGGACTAACCATAGAAGGGAGGCAGGTCCGGTTCCGAGTGACAC
This sequence comes from Tuctoria greenei, assembly GCA_036927565.1. Lineage (NCBI taxonomy): Eukaryota > Viridiplantae > Streptophyta > Magnoliopsida > Poales > Poaceae > Tuctoria > Tuctoria greenei. Next base: position 203,795,820 of record JAYESD010000005.1, on the reverse strand, counting down.
GTGGGTCCTTTGAAGGTCTTCAACTCAAATAGGTGGAGTTCCTTTGCACTCTTTGCAGTCCCAAGGGATATCCGGTACGCAGGGTACCGACAGTGGCCCCCTGGGCCTACCTCTGGGAGAGACTTTTTGGATTAAGTCATTCTACCGGAGGTGGGTCCATCTTTCGATTTCTGCGCCGTGTCTTCAAGGGTCTTTGGGTGTGCCGTTGAGGTGGTGGTTCGCAGTTAAACCATCGTCGTGTGGCATCTTCAGAATGCGGCAGGTGAGAACTGCACATGCGGATCTCACGCAATTGAAGGTCGCCCGTTCCCAATACGAAAACCGTATCGGTTCCGCGCGCCCTGTCAGGCTACCACCCTCGGGTTTCTTGCCTCTCATGATTACAACTGTTCGCCAGGGGTAAGGACCTCGACTTGGTCGTCAGGGTGGCTCGGGCCCCCTTGTCATTGGCAGGGTGAAGTTTTTGAACTGTATCGTTGGCCCCTCTGCGGTTTCCATCCAAGCGTTGCGGGGACTTACTTAAGAAGGAAAGCGCGCACCGTTTTGGGATTCCTTACGCCTTCATTTGAACTTGAGCTCAAATCCTCCAAACTTTCGCTTGCTTTTCCTCTCTCGCCTCGCCGTGCTGCGGTGGAGTTGGGTCTCCGCAAGAGCCGTCTCACGATCGACGGCGATTTTAAGAAGGTCCGAACCTTCATGGGGTGGTCCAGCGACTCCTTCAACCACCTGGTCCACGCCGGCAAGCTCTCAGTCAAGAAGGAGCACGTCGACGATATGGTGTACTTTTCCGCGTACGCCATGGTGGGACTGATCCCACCTTTCTCCACTTTTCTCTTGATGCTGCTAGACTTCTATGGTCTGCAGTTGTACCACCTTGGACCCCACTCCATTCTTCTTGTGTCCACATTCGTCCACTTCTGCGAGATGTGGGTGGGTATTCCCCCCTGCGTCGAGCTTTTCTGCACCTACCGGCGAGAGTGACGAGTATCTAGGCTTCTACTATTTTGTTAAGCGCAAGAAGTGCCCCTACAAGTACTTGAGGTTGTTCCCTTCCGGCAAGTGGGGTGACTGGAAGAAATATTGGATTGTCTTCACAGCAGACGAGCACGAGAAGCTGGAGCTGTTTGAAGGTCTTCCCAACGTCGACACTGATGTCTGGAGTGAAGCTCTGGTGCTGTCGGAGGCCTTCAACCCTGATTTGACCAGGATCTGCCAATGTGTCGAAGGAGGGGTGACTCCCCAGGCGGTCTTCTGCAACTTCCTAGTCAACAGGTGGGCTCCGCTGAAGAGGAGAGAGAAGCTCGCCTGGGCCCTCAACAGCATGATGGACGATGACCGGATTGAAACCGGTTTGAAGTCCAACTTGGAAGGCGCAACCTTGGAGCTTCATCTCAAGAAGTTCCAGCATGGCATCGACGTCGAGGGCGATGACTTAACTCCGTCGGCGGCTTTCCTCCCTCTGAACATGGAGGCGGAGTTCAGCAGGGAGCTCCGGCGGAAGATGCCGGTGCTCGACGACCTCGGTGAAGTTGAGAGGCGTCCGACCACCAGGTTGGCGATCCCCGGAGCATCCGAGGGTGGCACTGCTCCCGCCCCGAGACAGAGAGCTGAAGTTGTTGGCAAGGGCAAAGAGTTGGCTGAGCCATCCAGCCGAAAGAGGAAGTTGAAGCATTTTGATGGGACGCCTGTCAGACCTGCTCCTTCCACAACAGCTCCTTCTCCCCGACGGGGGAGGTCTTCAACCACGAGACTGACTCCCGCATCGGCGTCCCCCCGGAATGCCAGCTCCGACCAGGTGACTCCGGCACCAGGGCTAGCTAAGGGCTCTAGGTCCGAGGGTCCTTCTCTTCTTAGTGGAGGGGGGCCCCAACCAAGACATCGCTGGCGGCAGCAGCGAGCTCTGGAAGGCCTTCCGGAGCTACTACCCCAGTTGCGACTAGGTCGGGCTCCGAGCGTCCGGTGAAGAGGTTCCGCGCTAGGTGGAGCGGAAGTCTCCCAAGGTAAATATGCTTTTTTTACCTCAGTTGGTTGTTTTTGTTGTAATCATATTTTGAGTTTATTCGTCCTTCATCCACAGGGCATCCAAAAAGGGGCTGAAGCTCCAGTTCCTGTGACAACAGTTGATGTCGTGCAAGCGGAGGCTCCGACTCCAGTTTCTGCGCCACCCTAGGTGGTGGCTGAGGTCTTGGCAGCTCCGGCGCCAGCTGTCGAGGTTCTGGACCTTGACTCATCTCCAGATGCTCCTGTGGTTGCACCTGACCACGGGAATGAAGATGTACCAGCGACACCAGCTCTGGAGGTTGAAGCTCCCGTTTCGGATGTTGTGATGATGGATGCTCCAGCCTTAGAGATGGAGGTAGCTGCAGTCCCGACCGTAGGGTCGGATGTTGTTGAAGCCTCGGCGGAAGAGCCGGTGGTTGATGAAGTTCCGGCGCCTGAGCCGGTTGTCGCAGAGGTGCCGATGCCTGAACCAGTGGAGGTCGAAGCACCGGCGCCTGAACCGGCGGTGGAGGAGGCACCAACATCGTAGCTGGAAGTGGCCTCAGCTCCGACCGTGTCTTCAATGCTCGCCCCGGAGGTGGTAGTTCTGTAGGTACCCGCGCCCGAGCCGGGGTGCCAAGACGAAGCGACCAGTCCTCTGCCTGTGGGACTAGTTGCTGATGACCTGGCGGCGGGAGCTTCAGAGCCAACTCGAGAGGTAGAAGCTCCCATTGCCGGACCTTCCTCGGCAGCGACTGAGGCTATCTCGGAGGGCAGCCCTAGTGCCGCGGATGCTCGTGGGACCGCTCTTGTAGAGTGGGACCCAATTTTTGTTATGGAGAACCCGCTGGAGCCAACGGAGAGGACCCCGGCAAGTCCATAGCCGATCCCCCTATCGTTATCATTCGACAACGCTTGCTCCAGCCTTCGTCAGGTCCAACTTGCTTTTTGCCACGACAGCAAGGCTCTGGAGGAGGGGCGCCATACCCTTAGGAGGTGGCACAACCGGCTCCAATTCGAGACCAAGCTGGCACACACAAGACTGGCTGACGACAAGGAGTGGGTCAAGAGGGAGAAGGCCCAGATGGAGTACTGGGGTCAGCTGTTGGACGAGAGTGAAAGCATGGTGCGATCCCTCAACAACCAGTCCCGGGCTATACACGAACAGGCCGTGGCTACTAATGAAGCAGCAAACGATCGCCAGGAGAAGCTCAGCTCGAAGATGAAGAGCAAAAACTCCTGGAGCTGAGGGGGCAACGACTAGAATGCAATCTGTGTTTTGGTGCAATCGTGCAATCAACCATCTCCATCCATTGGATCTGCATCCTACGGTTGTTACATCTTTTTGTTTAACCTCCCCCATCTAAGTGCATCATGTGTAAGGGGTTAAATAAAAAAATGTAACAACCGTAAGATGCAGATCCAATAGATGAGAATACCTGATTGCACGATTGCACCATACCTCAGATTGCATACTAGTCGCTCCCAGCTGAGGGATGACCTCGTGAAGAGGGAAGAGAAGCTCACCCAAAGGCTGGCTCTGGGCGACAAGATTCTTGCAGAGCGCACCAAGAAGCTAGAGGAGCTCTGCGAGAGTGAGGAGAATAAGGCCTGGCAGCGGGGACATGATCTCACCAAAAGGGAGAACGAAGTCACTGCCAGGGAGAAGAAGGTGCGGGGTCGGGAGAGAGACCTGGTTGACCACCGGAAAAAGATCCACGTCCGGGAGGAGGAGCTTGCTAAACTCGAAAGGCAAGTTGCTGAAAAGATTCAGCAGCACGCCAAAGATGTCGAGCGCCTTGCCCGGGAGGGTTCGGAGCTTGGGGCGACCGAAAGGTCCTTGGAAGAGGTGCGAGGCTCAAGGGCTGCGGAGTCCCAACAAGTTTGGGACTTCTTGGGCAAAGCCAATGACGCGCTGACGCCGCTAGGCTTTAGTCCCGTGCGTCCAGACGACCTGAAGCTAGAGCTGGATCAGGCGTTGAAGGCGTTGAGCTCGGCGGGCAACAAACTCAACAAGATGGGCGATGTCATCGCAGATCAGTCGGAAACAGAAGGAAAATCCCTTGCGCAGAACGTCACAGAGTACATGCTGACGTGCTACACAAGTCGGGATCCTCACTTCCCACTAGATCCGGTGCTTGAAGGTCCCATCGACAGAGAGGGAGATGTCGCCAAGGCCAGCATGTAGGAGGTTGCCCAGAAGGTTGCCTCCTTCTTCCGTAGGATCTAGGACTTTCTCCTTGTAGCTCCCACTTGTATCTTCTCTTCTTTTCTCCAATTTTGTAATCTCTTGTCCTCAGATGAATAAAATCCAAGATTATGAATTTCATTTTTTGTCTTCAACCTTTGTCTCACTTGGCCCCCTGGTAGATGTACACAATTTGATTGCGAACATGTACCAAAAGGATGTAGCATTTTGTTGAAGACTTGCGTGCTTCGAACTTGTAGAGTGTAGGTCTGAAGTCACCGATAGCAGGACCCCCTGAGGTTGTCGAAGCTTAGTAGCTCCGACAGCGACCACTATCAACACATAGAGCGTCGACAGTAGACCCCATTGGGGTGTCCTTCTACCATCTTTTCTTCACGTTGACGGCTGACTCCCTGGATTTGTCAGAACTTGATCGCTCCGACGACGCCTACTATCAATGTTTAAAACATCCACAACGGGCCACCTTAGGGGATTCCAAAGCTTTGATAGCTACAACATCATCCACCATTATCATGAGATTTTTATTTTTCCTGCACACTGAAGTCAAGAAAAACAGTAAAATCCATTTCTTATCTATAACTCATTTGCGGCTTATTATTCCTGAAAGAAATTTTTAGGTCGACCGCAATTCTATATACAATCAAGTGCATTTACTTATCTTCTCCAGGTCCGATCGTTTTCTGGACTCACCTTACTCAGGCCTGTCGAGGTGTACGTAGAGTGGCATACTTAGGGTGCAGGATCAGGCTAAGTCGATAGCACACTCCGGACCTAGATTGGCTTGACGTTCAGGCGAGTTGGCCATTCAACGATGTTAAGACCCGAAAGAATTAACAAAGCAATTTGAATTATATATGAATTGTTCGAGATAAAGCTTCTTGAGAATTGCACAACTTTGTTATAGACAAGAAAGAGAAAAATAAAAAAGAATGAGCCTGCACAAAATAAACGCACGTGGAGTCTATTTTCACATAATGATGTCTTTCATTATACGTTCGGGGTACAGGGGAACAAGTACACTCTTAGGGTACGAATCAGGCTAAGTGTGTTACATTTCTTGTTTGACCCAGGGTAGCTAGCTTCACTTTTAGTTCTGAGACTGTGTCAAGTGTTGCTTGAACATTGCGGACCTTCCGGGAAAGGTCCAGCTGTTCTCCCGGAGGAACAACCCGACTCTGTACAATGACGCTATAACATACATCTTATGTAATTACAGACTCACCTCCGTGATATTAAGTGTAGAACTTACGGAGGTACTCAATGTTCTAAGGATTAGGGAGCGGTGTCCCATCCTCGGTTGTCAAGCGAACGCATCCGGGACGGGATACTTTAATCACTCGAAAGGTTCCTTCCCAGCTGGGGGAAAGTTTGTTTAACCCTTCTCGAGTTTGTATTTTACGTGGCACCAGATCGCCTTCCTCGAGCTGTCGGTTATGCACATGTCTTTGGTGATAGCGCCGGAGCGCTTGGCGGTATCGTGCATTTCGAACAGCTGCTCGACACCTTCCCTCTTCAATGAGGTCAAGGTCTTCACGCCGGAGCTGGTCCTGCGTGGCTTCGTCGAAGGTCCAGACCTAGAGTGACTCCAAGGTGATTTCCGGATGAAGGATTGCTTCAGCTCCGTACACCAGGAAGAAGGGTGTCTCTCCAGTTGACCGGTTTGGAGTTGTCCTGTTAGCCCACAGGATGGGCGGAAGCTCTTCAATCCAGTTGGCTCCATGTTTTTTTAGGCGCTCATATGTGCACGTTTTGAGTCCTTTTAGGATTTCCGCATTTGCTCTCTCAGCTTGGCCATTGCTTGTCTGGTGAGCTATGGAAGTGTAGCTGACTTGGATGTCGAGGTATTCGCAATATTGTTGGAATGCAGAGCTTGTGAATTGGGTCCTGTTGTCAGTTATGATCTTATTTGGGACTCCAAATCTGCATACCTGGACTGCAAGAAATTGATAGCTGATTGTTTGTTTATTGTCACAACTGGAGTTGCTTCAAGCCACTCGGTGAACTTGTCGATGGCGACGTACAAGAACTTGTAACCTCCGACGGCTCTTGGAAAAGGTCCCAAGATATCCATCCCCCACACAGCGAATGGCCATGTAGGAGGTATCATTTGTAGGAGTTGAGTTGGTGTGTGAATTTGCTTCGCATGAAACTGGCATGCTTCACATTTCTTCACAAGCTCGGTTGCATCCTGGAGTGCTGTAGGCCAGTAAAACCATGCCGGAAGGCTTTACTGACCAACGTGCAGGAAGACGCGTGGTTCCCACACTTGCCTCCATGGATTTCCGCGAGGAGCTCGCGGCCTTCTTCCCTTGTAATGCACCGCATTAGGACGTTGTTGGCACCACGTCGGTAGATATCTCCTTCTACCAATGTGTATCTTTTAGCCAATCTGAGTATCCGGTCAGCAGATACATTATCTTTAGGAAGGATGTTGTCTTTCAAGTAGCTCCGGATCTCCGAGATCCATGCATTGGAGCTAACTTGAGCTTCTGAGTCTTGCGTGCTGGGTTGTTCGGAGCTTCCTGCAACACCTACGACCCTTGATGGACGCCATGGTAACAAGGCCATCAGAACTGCCAGCTTCGAGGTGCTGGTCTCGCCCCCTTCGCTCAGTTTGACAGGCTAAGCTGTTGGTCTTGACAATCTCCGGATGAAGGTTCCGTCGGGAGCCAGAGCTCCGGTTGAAGCTTTCGTCGAGAGTTCGTCAGCTTCAGCGTTGTTGAGACGTTGGACATGGCAAAGATCCAGGACTTCGAAGTCCTTCTGAAGCTTTTGGACTTTAAGTAGATACGCATCTAGTTGAGGGTCATTGCAGCAGCATTCACCTTTTACTTGTTTTATATTAGCTGCGAATCACCCCTTACCAACAGCTGCTGGACACCATATGACAGTGCCACCTTGAGCCCATAGATTAGTGCTTTATACTCCGCCATGTTGTTGGTCGCCTTGAAGTCAAGGTGAACCATGTATTTGACCTTCTCCCTGGTTGGAGCGAGGAGAAGGACTCCATCTCCGGCCCCCTGCTTGCACGAAGACGTCGAAGTAAAGAGTCCAGTGAGGCTCAGTGAAGACCGGAACCTTGGATTCCTGCTTCTGCTCATTGGGGCCCCCAGGATTTGATGGATAGGGGGTCCATTCCGCTACAAAGTTTGCCAATGCTTGACTCTTGATCGCTTGTCTTGGGACGAATTTAAGATCGAACTCGGCCAATTCCGCTGCCCACTTTACAATGTTCCCAGTAGAGTTGGGATTATGCAAGATTGCACGTAGTGGATAAGAGGTTACCACTGAAATCTTGTGAGCTTGGAAGTAGTGACGAAGCTTCCTAGAGGCAATAAGAACTGCGTAGAGCAGCTTATGCACCTCTAGGTACCGAGTCTTGGCGTCATGGAGTATTTCGCTGATGAAGTACACTGGACGCTGGACTGTCCAGACCCTCCCGGAGGGGCCCGAAGCTTCCTCCTCATCAACCCGCACCCTCCCAGAGGGGTCCGGACCTTCTTCGGGGACTTCCAAGTTCTTGCTAGAGGAACCCAGAGCTTCTTCTGAAGTTACCCGGACCTTCCTGGAGGGATCCCAATCTTCTTGTTCAGCAACAGTAACTCCTTCATTTGAAGGAGGTTGATCCTCTGGCGTTTCACCTCGAGGATCCGGGTCTGGGCGCGGGGACCCAGACTCACCTTCAAGTAGCTCCGGACCTTCCTGGAGGGGTCTGCACTCCTGAACTGGAGATGGTTCTAGTCTTTCCGCAACCAGGACCATGCTGACAACTTTGTTAGTCGCCGAAATGTAAAGCAGAAGTGGCTCACCAGGATTCGGAGCTACCAAAGTTGGTAGAGTGGTGAGGAGCTGCTTTAGCTCTTGGAAAGCCTTTCTGCTTCTTCAGACCATTGGAATGGTCCGGACTTCCTCAGTAATTTGAAGAAGGGTAGCGCCCGTTCCGCCAGTCTTGAGATGAACCGGCTGAGGGCAGCTAGACATTCAGTTAGCTTCTGGACATCCTTGATGCGGGCTGGTGGATGCATGTCTTCGATAGCTTTAATCTTTGCCAGATTCGGTTCTATTCCTCAGTGGTTCACCAAGAATCCAAGAAGCTTTCCGGAGCTAACCCCAAAGACACACTTGTCTAGGTTCAGCTTGGTGCGTGTGATTCGCAACTTGTCGAAGACAGCTTGCAAGGTGTCAAGAAATGACTCCTTGTTCTTGATTTTGACGATGATGTTATCGACGTACACTTCCACTACATCTCTGATGATCTCTCCAAAAGTTTTGTACATAGCTCGCACAAATGTTGAAGCAGCATTTTTGAGACCGAATGGCATGGCAGTGTAACAGTACAATCCATCTACTGTGATGAAGGAAGTATGCGCTTCATCTTCCCTAGACATTCTGATTTGATGATACCCAGAATATGCGTCTAGGAAACACAGTAATTCACACCCGGAGGTGGAATCCACTATCTGATCTATTCTAGGTAGTGGGAATGGATCCTTTGGGCATGCCTTATTCAGTGTAGTATAGTCCATACACATACGAAGCTTCCCACCGGTCTTAGGTACAACGACTGGGTTTGCCACCCATTTTGGGTGGAAGACTTCCCGGATGAATCCAGCTTCGAGCAACTTCTTCACTTCTTGACGTATGAAGTTTTGCCGCTCTACTGATTGCTTCCAAGGCTTCTGATGTACAGGCCGAGCGTCGGGATAAATCTTCAGATTGTGCTAAATCACTTCCTTAGGGATACCAGGCATTTGTGATGGTTGCCAGGCAAACACGTCGACATTAGCTCAGAGGAAAGTGATGAGCGCGAGTTCCTATTTGTCGTTCAGACCTCCCGATATACGGGTGGTCTGAGCGGCGTCGGAACCAATTTGGACGACTTTGACGGGAATGTTGGTGTCGCCGCTTGGTTGCACACGAGGTGCGAAAGTTGAGCCTCGATGACGAATGCTCGGGGGCTTCGGAGCTTGCTCCTTTCCGGATTCTTCCTCCTGCGCTGTAGCAAGCGCGTGGAGTTCTTCTAGAGCAGTAACTCTGGCGGTGCGATCCCCGCGGATCCGGAGAACGCCTGAGGGTGTTGGTATCTTCAACACCAAGTGGCCATAATGAGCAGCAGCCATGAATTTGTACAAAGCTGGCCTGCCCAAGATAGCGTTGAATGGCAAGTTGATCTGTGCCACGTCTGTCAGTACTCTGCGTATCGAATACCCCTTGGGACTGCAAAAACAGCAAAGAAACTTCACCTGCCTGAGTTGAAGACCTCCGAAGGCCCCACGTATCATACGGAACCGGACTTGCCTCCCTTCTATGGTTAGTCCTAGTGTTGCCACGTGTATCCTGCAACCGGAGCTACATCCCACACATGGGAAAGCTTCAGGCCAAATACCAGTGCGGCACCCCCGGACCTAACCCCCGACAGAGGAAAGCTCTGGTACCGACACGTGTACAACAACACCGGACCTACCCGCCCAGACTGTAAGCTCCGGAGCTGCCACGCGTCCAACCGTCGGACCTTCAACTTCAACAAGCAGACTGGTGGACCCCCAACGGCTCGGACCTTCAAGGGGCAATTAAAGACTTCAAGACTAAATTAAGTGTCATTAATACCATCTTAATGACACACGATCGGAGGGCCCTTAATACCAGTAACGCGCCTTGACAGTGGCGTTACTGGTATTAAGGGCCCTCCGATCGTGTGTCATTAAGATAGCATTAATGAAACGTAATCAGGTCTTAAAGTCTTTAATGTTCCTTGAAGGTCCGAGCCGTTGGGGGTCCACCAATCTGTCTGTTGAAGTTGAAGGTCCGGCGACTGGACGTATGGCAGCTTCGGAGCTTACCGTCTTGGACGAGTAGGTCCGGTGCTGTTGTACACGTGTCGGTACCGGAGCTTCCCTCTATTGGGGGTTAGGTCCGGGGGTGTCACACAGGTATCTAGTCCGGAGCTATCCCATGTATGGAATGTAGATCCAGTTTTATGATACACGTGGCGGCACTGGGACTAACCATAGAAGAGAGGCAGGTCCGGTTCCGAGTGACACGTGGGGCTTTCGAAGGTCTTCAACTCAGATAGGTGGAGTTCCTTTGCACTCTTTGCAGTCCCAAGGGATATCCGGTATGCAGGGTACCGACAGTCTTGTAAATTGAAGATCGGCTCTGGGACTGGCTCTGTCCACACCATCGTACACCCAACAAAATAACAAGAAAGCAATAAGAAACGATGCAAACAGCAAAGCATAATAAATACGTGTAAATACAATCAAAGCCTACGCTCTTACATCATCGTGTATGTATTAATCAATTAATTCTAGGTTATAAATAACCTACTATATGCTAGCATATATTTATTGTGCACTTTCAACATTATAAGAATTATTAAATATTTTTCCGGAGGTGTCCTACATATAAAACAGCAACTACTAAAGTCTTCGTACGCAAATTCAGCTCAAACGGTACTGATTTCCTGGAAACAGCATGGTACAGGGGCTTTTATGTAAAATACCAGGTACTGCATGGGGCTAAAATGCAAGAACAGGAAGCTACAGGGCCTAAGTGAGATTTACGGGCATTTTGTTGTTAATCAGAACTGTACAGGGGTGCTTTTGCAAGTGCACAGACCAACACAGTGACTGGAATGCAAAACCGAAAGCTACAGGGGCCTGGGTGCTAGCCTACAGCTGAAACCATGATTTTTACACAATCCAGGGTTGATTCTATAAAATCCAGGGCGTGATTGAAAATAAACTAAAAGGTACAGGAGGTTAAGTGCAAGATGGCAAAAGGGTATGCTGCGATATAACAAGGACCGTTGGATTTTAAATGGATGCACGAGATTAAAAGACGAAGGGGTATGAGAGAGATCTAATGTGGTCCACTGGATCCAAAAGGGGCGGCTGAGATCTAAAATAACTAAGTTGCACACGTGGCTCGCTTATAGCCCTACGATTTAAAGAGGATGACTCAGATTTTATAAACCGAAGGAGTATGTTGCAGTCTAATCTTGACCGTGCTAGTTTGATCCAACGGTCAGGACTGGAAGAACCCATAAACTTCTTCTTCTATCTCAGGCCAGAGGCCAGCACCTCCATTGATGGGTGCGGGAGCTCGACGCAGCACGGCGACCGGCGGCCATGGAGCCTAAACCGAGACTCTAATTGCCGAAAATGAAGGAGGGGGTCCCTGGGAACTCACCTAGGGGTTTTTCGAGGGTTGGAACGGCGCGGAGGAGGAGATCGCGACGGTGAGGGGCGGCGTATGGTGTTGTCCTTCATCGTAAACGTTGTTGGGTGGCGTTTCCTCGTGTTCTTCGTGTCTAGTGCGCGTTCTGGAGCAAGGCGAACGAGGTGGTAGTGTCAATAGGAGAAGAAACGAACGAGAATGATGGGGGCGACGGTGAGATTGTCGGGCACTCATCAAAATCCGTTGGGGTTGGGTCTGCGGCTGCAAATCCGCGATGAGGAAGACCGTGGATGCTCCCGTGTGCCCCTTCGAAGCAAGATGGCATATCAGCACAGCAAATCGGCGAGGGTGACGGCCGGACGCGCTGGACGACGGCGTACAGAGAAGGTGCACAGCGGCAGCGGCGCTCTCGATTTTTCTGGGACACGAAGAATCTAGGCGAAGCGCACGGGAGGTTTATAGAAAGAAGGTTGATTCGTTCGGATGGAAAGGGATCGATGGATCCGAGATTGCTGGAGTCAGTTTCATCTAGGATTGCGGGCTGCCATGCTACGAGACGATGGTGGAAGCCAAACCTGATGGGCCCCACTTGCCATAGAGAGGAACAGGAAGGGACTAAAGAAAGGAAGTACGGGATGGGCACCGGGATAGTAGGTTGAGGCCTGAAGTAAGGAAACGTGGGCTGCAGGGGAAAACAAGATCTCCACTCAGACTAAATTTATTCCTGTTATTTATATTTTTTTTCTACTTAAGTTTCAATTCAAATTATATCGATGTTTCCATCGCGTTTTAAAATTTGATATCACCACTCAAATGCAGACAAAATGATGCGCACCTAGTTTCGTTTTGTTTTGATTGTCACATTTTATTTTCTCCATTTATTGTCAATAATAATAATAATACGAATATTATTTATTTAGAGCTAAACCTTTATTTTATTTTCTCCTCACAAAATCAGGATGTTACAAAATGGATCTTACTTGGTACGATCAATGTATAGTTTTTTAATAACGAATGGAAATATAATTCATGATAAGATTCTATAGAAAGCAAAGATGCCTATAGTTCTCACTAATGACAATCTAGCAATGCATAATTGGCAAGACCGCAAAAAATGTGTATTTCTTGTAGTGAATAAAAAAGCATACACCACTTATTTTTTTAATAGTCATTATGCTATATTTTTATGGAGAGCTGCGGAAATTTCTTTTAAAATAACAGTACAATTGAATGTTGATTATGTGTTTAATGGTTGGATGTAGAATAAGAATACCAATACTAAACAGATTATGCTAACAGGGGCATCGGCAATGTGTTGGACCATATGGTTAAATAGGAATAAAGTTGTTTTTTTTTCTTGAAAGGGGAAAACAGCAGGAGATCCCCTAATGCATTGAATGCCGTGATTAGATGTAAAATGAGGCACACGAGAACAAATACAAAAATGTGCAATGAACTGCCCCTTTCCTCTGTTTCCTTCCTCTGTATTTATAACCTGTTTACATGACTTATTATTTGACTCTGGCACTGACCCAAATCCGATACGGACTGCACTTGACTACTACGACTCGAACTTCCTTAACTCTGAAACGGACATGGACTCTATACTTGAGATGAAATATGATGCTACATACTGTCATTGTACGACAAGCTTATCTAACAGATTCACATGGGTAGATTCAAATTCATATTTACTGTGGAAAATTCAAACATACATGCTATCCAGTAAAAAAGATAGTAACATTGACATATAATTACATATTCACATATATCAATCCTGGCAATAGTTAAGTTTGCATGGACTGTGGGCTGATGTGGATTGAGTTGCTTTCCTTTGTGGTCCGGTTTGATTTGATTTAGATAAGTAAATTGTTGGGCCGGTTTGAAATGGATTGGATTTATATAGCATGTGGTTTGGTTTGGATTGCAACTTGGATTTCCGTCCATCCGCAGATTTCATTTTACCATGACAAAAATGCTGACAATCTTGGCCGTCTTATTTGCAATGCATTAGGACCGGAGTAGTAATTCTTTAACGAAAATGCTCTCTATCAGACGTCTAAAAAGGTAAAAAAAAAATCAGGTGACGACGTCTACCATTGATTTCGCATTGAGATTAATGCATCCTTATCCTTATCTTCCCTAACCCTAACTATCGCGATAGCTGACTGAACAAAGTGAAGCCACGCGGCGGCTCGAGAAGCGGCGGCGGGGTGCGATGTGGTACGGCGGCCGGTGGCGAGCGTGGTGTTGGCGTGCGAGCTCGAGCGACGGTGGAGCGGTACAGCAATGGCAGCGGGGGCGGCCGTCGGTGGGAGGAAGTGAGGTAATTTTTTTTATTTTGTTATTGTTATATGTAATTTGTAAGAATTATTTTAATTGTAAAATGATCAAATAAAATAATTTTGTTATTGATTAACCAATAGAATTAAGGGTTAAAGGTTAATTAGAAGGATTAGTGATTAATGATAGTAATTAGCTGCTAATTATCGAGTGCGTGAAAATTTAACAGATTTCAGACGACTGAAATCTAGACAGGCCAATTCTTTAAAGCTCCAAAAATATATCTTCTGCGAAGAACTGAGCTCACCCATGATGAGTAATTAAAAACACTGTTGATAGCTATAACCTCCAACCTCCGGAAAGAACCGGCCGGTATGGATCTCGAAGGAGGCACCACAGTCTCAGCTTCAGAAGAATCGTTCAATCGCAGCTACACCACTGCAACCAGGAAAGACACAAATCGAACACCACGCGCATACGCGCCAGCTGCTTTGTGATCTGCGCAGCAGCACCTTCTCGGTGTACGTACCAGACAGACCGATACATGCATGGACGACGCGGTGGCGCCGGCCGACGCGCAGTAGGCAGCTACTTGTTCTGCTTCTGCGGCTGCTGGGGAGGAAGGGAGGTGTCGAATGACCTCCTCCTAACCAGGAGGCAGGTGACGCTGGCCGCCGGCTGCCGGGCGCGCGTGGTGTCGCCGAGCGTGCACAGCACGAAGTCCGGGCGGTGCAGCGAGAGCGGGAGCCGGTCCTCGCCTACGGCGAGCGCGGTGGCGTCCAGGAGCACGTGCCACGCGTTGCGGTGCGCCTCCGAGACCCAGTGCAGCGAGTACCGCGCGGCGGAGGGGGAAGAAGAAGAAGCCGGCGAGACGGCGGGGTAGGCGAAGAGGCCCTTGGGCGAGTTCTTGGACTTCCGGCGGAAGTACTGGCTGAGCTGGGAGCCCTTGATGCGGAGGTCGAGCCATGACTCCGGCGCTGCGATGACCTTGGCATCCTTGTAAGCCGCGAAGGCGCGGATACAGTCGCCGGCCTCCTCCAGGATCGACATGTAGTAGCTGCTCCGGAAGAACGGGTAGCTCTCCCCCACCTGCATGCGTGCAGTGCAGGAATCATCAACATCGATCAGGTTAGCTAGCATGGGGATGAGAGATTTTGGGCTCTCATGGGCCGGAATAACTTGTTACAGATGATGTGTATTGAGGCCCAGTTCTCGTGTTCAAGCCCAGCCCATAGTGATACTTGATTATAGAGTACATTGATTATAATATGATTTTTCAAATAGTTATGTCACACTCACAACTTCTATCATTATTCCCAACTTGCGAATTCTCCCTGCCAAATTATTGTTCCTAATTTGATATTTTAATAAAAATATAAAACTCGTAACTGGTGTTATTGTTTGTTTTTCATCCCCAAGTTGTCTCTAACTGCAAGTTGGCGTCTTTAATTTATTGATGGTTTTTGGCGAGTATGTAAATCCAGTGTTTTGTCTGGTTCTTCAGCTGCTTTCATTATATACAAGGATGTCTCTTTCATAAGCAACTACTCATAAATCATATGCATGTCCACCAAAATATTAGTCAAAGAAAGTGTTTATTATCGAAGCATAAACTACTAGCAATTATCTAGCTAGGCATCATCAGGGACGCATGCAATGGAGAAGGCCTGTCAATTGCTTGGTGTCCTTCAGTGAATTACTGTCCTCCCTTTTACTTCATTTTAAGCCAAACTTTAGCATTTTTAGTATTAAAAAAAGCTATTAATTATCAAGACAACAATAATAATAAATAACAAGCAGCTTGGGCAGCCTACCAGCATCATGGCGTCCCTGGGCGTGGGAGCGAAGAGGACAAGGTATTCGTCGTCGGTGAGGCCGCAGTGGCGGAGCACCCGGTTCTGGGCCTGGATCTCCGGTATGGAGATGAAGCCGCCCTGGAACGACGACTTCTTGGTCAAGATGTCCAGCAGCCGCGACGGCTCCAGCCTGACCACGTCGACCATTTCCGGCCTCGCCGAGGACGACGGCGACACCGCCGGCGACGACCTCCGCCGCTCGCCGCCGGCCTCCGGCGACGTCGCCGTGCTGCCGCTGTAGTAGGTGGAGTAGAGGTCGTCCTTGTCGTAGCTGCCGTCCTCGATGAGGCCGTGCGAGTACTGCGGGTACATGGCCACCACGTACTGCTCCACGTACTGCCGCTCACTCGGTGTGATCGGCCCCGACCACCGCAGGTCGAGGCCGTGCAGCGTCGAGATCGCCTCCGCGATGATGTGCGGCGGGATGTACTCCCGAGGGCACACCTTCTGCATAGACACAGCATATCGAAGAAGTGCTTCATTTTTAACTTCTCTCTGAATTTTTTGAGGTGCATGCATGATCTATCCGCCTTGTTAAAAGTTCAGTTTTCACGTGTGTTATTACCTTGACGACCATGCTATTTGGTCTCGAGGTGCTAGAAGAAGGCGGTTTCGGAATTGCAGAACAATTCCCATCTTTAAATTCTCCAGCAAGTAAACCACCCTGAATTATACACATAAATGAACGAGAACAATAAATCAGTACTAACAAGTCAAGTCCAGGCGCTACTAAAACTTTTAGCGCAACAAAATACATAATTAATCTTGCTAGAAACAATTAATAGAAAGAGATATATATAGGACTTCACCTTATGTTCCATGTGAATGTGCTCCATCTTCCCGCACATTTGTGCCCTTCAGTTAAGAGTGTAGCGAGAGATAATGCTTATGCCTTTAGACGCCTGTGGAGCGTGAAGTCATCAGGTTGTCACTAGAATGCTTGGACAAGAGCGACAAGATGTAATTGCGAGGAGAACGCCAGAAGCAGCCGCTAGCTAGCTGCATAATATAAGCGCGGCAAGAAGCAAGGCTATTGTGGTTCTCAGAATATGTTGGATCTCACTTGGTTGCTTCTACGTTTGGTCCTCGATGATGCAACAGCTGCTTAACCGTTGTTGTGTTATATGATCGATGCCACACCATTGCTCACTAACAGATGAGACACACATAAGAAAACGTTCATATCTCTTTCACGCCAACATTAAAATTAATTGCGGTCACATCAAACCCCAAGTTATTTTTATGTATCGTGTAATTTTAATGAAGGCCAATGACATATCCCGCTGCGGGTATATTCCATGTTCCTCTGCATTATTGGGGGGTTGGTCTTTCTTAGGATGCAAGCATCATTTTGCAACATCAGAAGTGTAGAATACAACAGTTAGTTCAGGGGAAACCATAGAAAAGCATCATGACTCAGTCTACTACTGATCAGTAATTTTTCATATACATGGTGGCGCCATCTAACTGGATTTTCAGTAGTATTTAATATTGTATGTCAAGTAGTTCAAGAAATTACTTGGTGAATCACTACAGGAATGCGCACGACAAACGACGGCCACAAACCGTCGTTAATAAGGTCATTACTGTCATAAATAGCTTATTTACAATGGTAAGACCTTATTTATCTTTCGGTTGTCACTGTTTGTTAGCCGTAAATAAGCTTACCAATTATATCCTTCACACAGGCGGGACATCAAACCAATAGCTGAGCCGAACAGGCAGCTATTTGGCGGTTGTTCTCAATCAGTTCTGTTTACAAAAAAACGTGAAGATAAAACAGACTAATCTCAAACCTCTCTCTCTCTCTCTCTCTCTGATCTGTTAATACATTTCTCATACCACTTCATTTTCTCTACAGCTGAACTGTCCAAAGATAAACTAAAAATGGAAATAATTATGTCAAAACTTCTGTTAATATTTCTTTTAAGAATTCGTGAAAATAGTTCCCATAAGGTGCTTATGGAACAACTAATAACAGTTTATATGTTCAGTTAGTTGAATGAACAAAATGGCTAATCTAGAAGGATCTATATAGTGGAGAAGTTGAAGAGTAGGTCGGTCCAAAGCAAAACAATTCTATCTTTTGTCAGCCAAAACATTAAACAATGTGGGCACAGTTCTATGTTTTTTAATTTAATTTCCAGTTGCCACTGTTAGCCGAATCATTAAATACTACAGCTTTATTTTTTATGGTGTTGTACTGTTCCCGCTCGCTTCTATTGGGACAAAGACCAGTCTAGAACATAAACGCAAGGAATCTGTATTTGTTATGCTCTAAGTTACACTTCAGATAAATCCTAATAAATAATCATTAGGTAATGCTGATGCAAGTACCCAAAAAGTAGCCCTTTGGATCGTAGTGAATTTCGACCGATTGACCACCGAATTGTCTCAGTGGTATTCAAATCTGCAACATTATATATTATATGTTTCCTTACGTATGTATGTCCAACTGGTGAAGCAATCGAGCTGGCTAATTGATCTCTTACATGTACTAAGCGTATATTCCATGATACTACTAAGGGTGTGCAAGTATTTGAACGCGTACGTGGACTTCAGGGAACAGTAAAGTTAAAAGATGTTCTGAACATACAAAAGCAGCATTTGTTGTTCAATGCTGATTTCACACAAGGTTCTGAATATATACATATTTCGTGAATACATATTTCCTTTTTTTCCTTATTTATTATGACACGTTGTTTGCATATGGCCTCATAATTTTAGTCTACACAGTTATAATGAGTTTTAGGCCCATTATTTTGGAACGGTTTTTGTGTATCTCTGCAAGAGTTTGAACCATTTTCCTATGAAATTAATATGAAACTTCTGTGAACTATCAGTTGTCAGATATTGTATGGTTCAATCATAAATTCTTCACAACTTCCCGAAAAATAAATTATTCACAAACGTCAGAATATTTGTTTTTCTATTTCGTTTCTTTGACATATGTTCACACGGTTTGATTTGATCCCTTCTTCATTAGATGCTGATGTAGGAGACATGTTTTGAGGTGGGAACACAATTCGTTGGACAAAATAATTATATTTTTCACTCCAGCTGTTGGTTCGATCTTAGGAACAGGTACTCGCAGGCAACAGCTAGTTCTGCCTCCGATTCTACCACCACAAATGATAATATTTTCTAGAACATCAGTCGATAATCCACGCAGAATGTCAGAGCAAGACTGATTCAAATTCAGCATAATATCGAGATGATTTCTGCTAGTTGTTCTTAGATGACAACGACCAGTATCTAACCTTGATGTCACCAAAAAGTTCCTCCTTGTTATGTTGTGCGAAATTCAAAACCAATAACATATGAGAAATAGGCACCAGTTGAAGTAGTAGGCTACCTAACTTAGTTAAATAAATTATATCTAAACCACAGTTTGGATATCTTACTGACATCTGGTGACCAAGCAAGTTTTTCATCATAAATTTAAGTACCCCCTCCGTCTCATTTTAATTTAGTTTATTTCTAGTTTATTTGGTTGTCTGAAACGGCAATTATTTCAGAACGGAGGTAGTACAACTGAAGTTGATGTAGTCATTTTTCTTGTAGTTTGTCAAAATCTTCTTTATGAAGATGCTAAAATCGAACATCAATTTTGTTATGTCTCTTCTGCATAAGAAAGGAAGTTTATGAAATGCAAGTAACTCATTATATATAGCCTCCATAAGAATCTTATTATGTGCAAGGAATAGCTTATTGGTCTAACAACCTCTGATTATTGATCTTATTGAGCTTAATGGATAGTAGATGTAACTGGCAAGCGGGTTTCGTAGGGCATACCATTTTTGGAAACAATATTGAACTTACACATTCATACTCGTTTTGCCATGTCAATAATTCAATGAGAAACAGAGACCCATTCTTCCATGCTTTCTGATATGTAGAGTCTTGGATCCGGCAATGACGAAGGACACCTCACTTTGACCAGTCCATGAAGACTAATATGCCAGTGGTTGCAGAGTTGTTAAAAAGGTGGATCCTAAAATTAGAGTTAGCATGAAAGTGGCTTGTATTTAACAGGAATAATAAAACAACAATGGTCGGCAGTGTTCCTGCGTAAAGATAGAAACGTGAGAGGAGTCCCTTTCAAAGTGTAATACTCTCTCCTTCCCAAAATAATTATCGTTTTGAACAAGACTTTTAGTTTATTTTGAACTAGAAATCTTGTCCAAAACGACAATTATTGTAGGACGAAGGAGAGAGTAATTTCCGGGGGACTCTATTCAAGAGAACTGAAGGTCCAAATAAAATTAGATTTCCTTACTTCAGATGAACTAGTTAGGTGCAAAATTGTCATTGAGATATAATTTGTTTGAACATATAAGAGTTAAGGTTATTGAAGTTTCTAGAACTGAATTTCTTTACTTGAGATGACCTAGCTAGCTGGAAACTCGTCATTGAGCAGTTGAAATCATTGAAGTTTTCTTAGTACTCCGTGGCACACATCATTTACGAAAAGTTGACGACAATACACGGTTATTAGGCGCACAAAACAAAACTTTGACCAATAACTCCACATTAGCCTGTGCGGTGAAACAGCATAACACTAGCTTCTTCTAAATATTGAGCTGTGCCAAGCTGTTGGTAACGGTGGACTTAATATTGTAAGGGTCCATGCATACAAATACAGTACAGGATCCATTATTAAAGAATGCTGTACTCAATATCTAAAAAGTACACAGTACAGGATGGAGCTGGAGATGTCGTCGCCAATCACCATCACAGAGCAGCTGACGTGCCTGCTGAGCTTCTAATTATTCCAAAGGTGTCGCCTTCAACCTGTGCTTCGCCGAAACCTCCTTCTCTGGGGCCTGGGCCGCTATCAAACTAGTAGCTTACATTTTGGTTTTTCTGACCAGTAGCTCCCAACAACCGATCGATAGTCCTTGTTTTTCCTGTTGCATTTTTAAATAATGTAGGTTCTTCCTGACGACAGAATGCCCGGCCTGTCCTCCTCGCGATTTTTAATATCTTCCAAACTTGTGTCTCCAAATTAAGGAGCAGGCGAAGTCACTATTGAGGAGGAAACACAACTTTTGAAGGGAAGTGTTTGTATTTTCGTAGGCGTTTTGATCGTTTTTACTAATGTAGAAAATACGGAACATTAATTTTCTTGTGCTAGAGCTCGAGCTCCAATAATTCTAGCTAGGATCTGGGATGGAGCTGGAGCTAATTAAGGGTCCATGAAAGATTGAAAGAAACTAGATAGTGCAAATCATTTCATGCATGTTAGCCTATCAATATTGCAACAGTTCAGGAATCGGTTGATCCGCTATTCATTTAAGTAGAGAGGCCCTAATAAGGCCATTGTACATGTTTGTTACAAGTGCTAACAGTCAGGGGACCCGAAGAGAGGAGAGGAGATACAAATATCATAGCAGCAGCCAGGGAGAAGACCCGGCCGGGAGGGGAAAAGAAAAGAAAGAAAAAAAAGGCTGAATTGAAGAGGATCACTGAATTCTTGCCACAAACTGGCTTTAGATATAGTTGGAGCTATGCGAAGCTACCGTGATTGTTCTGACTTGATGCATGTCAAAGGCAGATGTGATTGACAAGCAAAGAGCCCATACATAAATACGCAGAGGCCCAAATTCAGGTGGGCTTGTTAACAAAATCGGAGAAACTTTAAAATCCAAGCAAAAGTTCAAGAAAAAATATTTGAAATGGACATCTGAAGTTGAAAAAAACAGGATGAACAAACATAAAATCGAATGAACGATGTCAGCTGGATGCAACGACCGACCGACACTTCAACAGCAGCGGCCAGCGAGCAGGCGAGAAGTCAACACCTACCGGCCGGTTAGCAGCAGACGACAAGGCAATCACCGGATCAGTAGAAGGGCAGGAGCGTCACAAGAACGAGCTGGACGAGATCTCGGCACCGCAGCGGCGGAGATCTGGCATCTGATTGAGAGAGAAGATATCAGTACTGGGCGTTGGAGGAAGATGACGGCTGCCCAGTAGAGCAGCGGAGCTAGGCGACGAGCCGAGCACGAAGCTACTACTAGAAGCACGACGGCGGCGGCGGGAGCAAGATGATGTCGCCGAAGCAGATGCTGACCATCATCGTCGTCGTCTTCTCTGCGCTCTCCTTCATCAAGCTGCTGCTCCTCACCAGCTACTCCACCTCCAGCGCGCGCCGCCAGCGCGTCTCGGCGTGGGCCGACGGCAGCGGGGGGAACGAGACCGGCAGCAGCAGGGGCGCGCTCGCCCCCAAGGAGCTCGCCATGCTCCGCTCCCTCGTCGCGGCCCGCGCGCCGTGCAGGCTGCTGGTGTTCGGCCTCTCCCCGCAGCTCCTCGCCCTCGCCGCGGTCAACTCCGGGGCCGGAGAAGGCGCCGCCACCGCCTTCGTCACCGACAGCGCCGAGGACGCCGCCGACGCTGCGCGCCAGGTGCTCCTCCTCTCCGGGAGGAGCGGCGCGGCGGTGGCCGTGCACCACGCGAGGTACCGCGACGCATCAGCGCGGGACGCGTGGCCGCTGCTGCGGCGCGCGCGGGAGGATCCCGCGTGCCGGCGGCCGACGACGGTGCGCAAGTCCGCGTGCCCGCTGGCGCTGACGACCGCGCTGCCGCGGGAGGTGCTCGACGCGCGCTGGGACGTGGTCGTCGTCGACGGGCCCAGCGGCGCCGCGCTCGAGGAGCCCGGCCGGATGGGAACCATCTACACCGCCGCGGCTCTGGCGCGTGCTGCCGGCGGCCAGGTGGACGTGGCGGTGCACGACGTGGACCGGACGGTGGAGCGGTGGTACGCGTGGGAGTACCTCTGCGAGGACAACCTTGTCGCCGCCAAGGGTCGCCTCTGGCACTTCCGCATCGCCGGCGGTGGGCCGTCGGACGCATTCTGCACCATCGGCCCCGTCCAGATTTTGTAGAACATCACGAGACACTGCCAATTGCAATTAATTGGGCGTAATAACTAGTGTATTGGCATTGCGACCAAGATCCTTGCTGCAGCGTCAAAATGGAAATTTGAATGCAATTGGCAAGCAGAGTGCAAGAATAGTTTTGTTTGTATACTAGTAGCAAACTGAATTGTTGTTACTGTTTTTGTTTATTTGTACCAAAACCAAATAATACCCAGATTGTCTGATTTCAGTTCTTACTGTAACTAGAACAACAATTTCCTACCACTTAGATTATTCTGTGTTCTCTTCGTTATCATATGAATGTTAAACCCATGATTATTTTTCTTTCAGTGGTTGGTTTTAATGGAACATAATTTCAATTATTTGAATATATTAGTAGCAAGTCTGTTTTTTTATCTCAATAAAGAGCACGGATGAGGCATCGAAATCATCTAATTCTTCTATTTATAACAAAATGTTTGGTTGTGTGTTTAGGTTGTGTCAATATACCTCCCTTGTCTTGAGAACCCAATGTTTGTTGTATGTTCTTCAATTGAAAGATACTGTAGTTTGTATTGCAATTAAAAGACGGTCGTGTGCCTTAAGTGCTAGCGTCATGTTCATGTACCAAACTTATTTATAACAAAATTTCTATTTTTCTTCAGCAAACCCACTAGCAAAATGAACCATTTTTATATGTCAATTTTGCATGCCACCAATATGTCAATTGAAAGATAATAGAATGAATGGTCCTGCTCGGGCCGATATGCCTAGGTCGGGTACGTCCCGATTTATGAATCGGATTGGGCCATCCTAGCCTAGGCTCAGCCATTAGCCCTGTACGATTACCCCGGTTCGCCCACCATGTTTAAGTTCTGAATTAGTGCAAAAATGTGCTACAGATGAAGAATCGGGAGTCCAACTCTCACAAGGCTGTCAGAGGTGAGGTGTACTCTCTCCATTTTCAAAAGTTTATCACTTTTTATTAAAATGGAAAACAATTTGCTAAACAATTCAGAAAAACGTGCGGACCGACATCAATAAACACCAATAGAAGGACGAAACGAGAATATTTGTGTACCTATTTGAAGCCAAGATGAACCATTGCAGACGTTGCTGCAAATCTGACTCGCAGCAGGCGTTGATGGCGACGTGGAACAGCATCGCTTGATCTCGGCGGTAAGCGACCCATGATGAACAACGCGAGTAGTTGTGTGGAACGCTTCTCCAAAACTTTATTCGCCCTCTTCCGATGCAGAATCAAAAGGGCAAGCAGTTTGAGGTCTGCTCTCTCAATCGTCGGTGCACGCTGGCGTTCGAGATGGAGTAGACTAGATGATGACGCAAGGAACTCGAACATGGACTGATCTGACTGTGACGATTTCCTCTACCGCACACACCCGCTATTTAGAGTCTCTGAGAGGCGGTCCGGATGCGATCCGGAGGATCCGCATCTGAACCGATGTTGACGATTCTTAAGTGTCATACTTAGACCGTCAATTCACCTCATAATATGGCCAAAAGAGAAACACAACGTAGTGGTAGAGTTAAATACTAGCCAATTCCACGAGTGTTGGTGATTATTTGTATGCAGTGAATTAATATCCAAAAATAACAAGACATGCAGGGAGTAATCCATTAAATTAGATTCCAACAAATCAGGCGACGCCACATGTTATCACATTAATCAAATATCCGACAAACAGCAGTATCAGAAGCCATCCAACGATGTATCACTCATATCAGTCAATGGGACCCACTTGGAAGTCACCCCGAGAAAGCACATTGAAACTGGTCAGAATTCCAGTGCGGCCGAACAGGTGGTTCGGCTGAAGTGCTTCTGGCGCCAAACACGGACAATCGACGTGTGTCGACTCCTTCTGACTTCCTGTAGCGGGGATGACTGATTTACGCGCATTTGGTAGCGGGAATCGACTCTTCTCCACCTATAAATAGCATCATACACCTCACTTCACACACACAAAAAGTTGAGAATAGAATACCACTTCTAATGTTTGGAGTAGTCCTAGAGGCTGTCAAGTAGGGGAGTGTGGTGAAGACTTTAGAAGGAGGTTTGGACTTGTCAAGTCCCTCTTCTACACTTGTACCCTTACAAAGTTTTTATTCAAACCAAGTAAGCCCTTTATGAATTCAATACAAGTTTGATTTTCAATTCAAAATAATTTGCACAAATAGTTACTTGTGGGTTTATTGCTTTAATTTATTAGAGACTCTAGTTGTAACTTTGTGTTCAAAACAACTAGAGTAGTGATTTAGAACATAAGCGTGGTGTTTATGTTAGAAATTACTAGTAAATTTTAAAACGTTTTTCTAATATATTGTATGTTGTAACATATAACCTCACATAATTTTACGTCCATACACGATGTTTAAAAAGAGAGAAAAAAAATTCATGAATTGAATCAATCTAAAAGTTCTAAGTAGATTTGACCAGAATTTTCTTAATGCGATTAAGTAAACAACACAGATATTTGAGGGTACTAAAATAGATTATTTTTTCTGATTTTTATGGCTGCATCAAAAGATCGGTACTTAGAATTGTTGCCAAAAGTTTTAGCATACAAACATGACGGTGAACAATCTTTACAAAGTCAGGATGTTTCACAAGGTTACTTGTAGCATCTCTCAAGATACAATCTACACCAGATATGAAATGGCAGCACTTGTCACTCCTTTTAGCGATCATAAAGGTACAGCCTGTTGTGATTGTGAATGAAACCTACTTCTCAATGATTTCTTGAATTTGCTCTGGGCTCAAGATTGAAGCACTGGTGTCAAAATTAGCTTCTTCCAAATGTTTATGCAACTGCACGAGGATTACAGGTGAAACCAAGTGATTCTTTTATTAATGTTAAATAAGAGGGAAGGAAACATGAGATTATGGGGAAGATGCACATACAGTCCCAAGTATGACAGATTGGCAATCTGGATTATATTTTCTCATTTCAACTAGCATGTTCAGTTGCTGCAGCAATAAGTTGAAAACGGTGTTGTTAAAAGGTAGGTTACAAGTAACATAAATGTTCCACGAGGGGCAATATAAAAGGTATTACTTCACCTCTTCTTGTAATATTTGTTGAGTATGTAGTTTTTCAGCTAATTCACTAGGTTGAAGCTCAGCTTCATCAATAGCCATCTCTTCTCTATCAAATTGAACGACAGAAGTCAGGACCATAAGTTTTAGGGCACAGTTTAATGTCATTATTGCAACAGAGGAAGGCTGCCACATTATTTTCTTGTTACACAAGAATTTTTCTGGTAGACACATAGATGTTGGTACGTATGAAGTTTAGCCTCCTAATTGAATTCTCATGTAACACATAGCACAAATCATCAGCGTAAGTTATTTGCTTAGGTATATCTACTTATCTAATATATTAAGCATACTATATTACTGGTATCTCTAAACTTAAAATTCATATGGTAACGTTAACTAATATCTGTAACCATAGGATGTACCAAACATGATTGTAACTGCAAGATTAACGGAACAAAAATATGTAAAGGGAATTAAGAGTACGAAAAGATGTTCAACAGCATTACATTAGCTATAAAAAAGGAAAGGGAGCGACTAGAATGCAATAAGATTTTTGGTGCAATCGTGCAATCAATCATCCACAACCGTTAGCTTTGTATCTTACGGTCAGTGTATCTTTTTATTTAACCCCTTTCACCATACCTCCATAAAGTGGACGGGGTCAAATAAAAACGGGCAATGACCGTAGGATGCAAATCCAACAGTTGTGAATTCTTGATTGCATGATTGTATGAAAACTCTGATTGCATTGTAGTCATTGCCAAAAGGAAAACACTAATTTCAGATTGATTTTGAGGCCAGGATCATAAGTTCTAGAGCAAGCTTACTTTGCAACAAACTGATAAAATTTAATCATCAAATCCATGTCATTTTCATAAACCGCATTCACCTTTCCTAGGCAGCCAATACCAAAACTTGGATCTGATATTCAGAAATAGCATGCCAAAAATACATCACGTCAGAGGTTGTTGCTATCATGTCAAGGGAAACAAGAATACAATCCATCTCGAAACAATTCCAAAATGATAACAGAATATGGAATATTAACTGCAAGACAACAAGGCTAGAAATTTGGATTACTTGAAAGAGTTACATTTTTGAATATTTCTGTAAGCCAGGTAAATAGCCAAACTACAGCAATTTACAAATAACAAACTGTTTCATAACATAAAGCAATAAACAATGGAGTAGAATATGCTTGATTATAGTATGTCAAGAAGGCGGAGTAAAAAGTACTTGTGGTTGCACCTTAACTAAGGCATGGATAGAAACAAGCACAAATGGCATAATAAGCCATAGGTATTCGAGATAGCGATTGAATACAGAAAGAAGCTTCATTGAAAAGTTAAAAATAATGTAATACCTACAACGTTCTTTTCTGATGCTAAACAATTTGTAGACAATTAAAGTTGCAAATACAGGTGCATATGGTTCATTCGGCAGCTTGAACCAATAATTACAGGCATATTAAAGTAGCAACTACATGCAAAGTAGCAACAACAAGAACTTTTTCATTTGGCAGCTTGAACCAGTAAAGTGACAGTATAATTATATAAAAAATGATTGAATTCTTTATATGCCATCAGAACTTATAATTTTCCCTTATTTGCCATCGGAAATATACACTTCTCTTTTGCGCCATTGATCTAAAAAATTTCATCCCTTCTATGCCACTTACATTACACTCCAGGATAAATTACTACAGCTACTCAGCTAGAACCTTCAATCTTATAGTATTTTTTTTCATATTAAAGCTAGTATACTTCTCTCTTTGCTATGTGAACTTGGAAACCAAACTTGACGGTATAGCCTCAACCAACACTTAAATTGTGCACCTTTAATCTTGCAAGTATTAAATTGATTTGAGGGTAAACACTCATGCTGGAGTCTTTGTATTTGGTTGGATAGATAAAATAGACATTACCTTAGAATGAAATACTAAGAAGATTGAATGCTCTAACCGGCACAATTTCACAAAGATGTCACATAAATGGTATAAGGGATGAAAACTTGAAACCAATGGCATGTTAGGGAAGTGTACAGTTTGGATGGAAAACAAAAGACAAGTATAAGCTCCAGTGGCACATAAGGAATTCTCTCTATACTGTATACTCCCTTTGTTCCAGTTTAGTTATCATTTTGGCTCTGGGTACAGAAAACAAGGAGTGGAAAAGGTGTGGTGCACAAGAAACAATGGGTGGGGGAGGAGAGGGATAGAGAGAGATGTATTGGGACGGAAGAATAACAAGTAATTTGAGAAGACTATAGAAGGCTAGAATAACAAATAAAATGGCACAGAGGGAGTATTATTCAGTTGCTCCTTGTCATTCGACACTACCTGCTATTTATGATCCTCCGATATTGCTACTGCCATAAACATACCGTTTGTATTAAGCACCGGACTGTTAAACTGTATTCTAAGAAAGACCTTTGGTTGGCTTTGAAGAAATAATCCCTGAACTATTCATTACAAAGTTTCTTGTCTCATCTTGATGAATAGTCAAAAGCATCTAAGGTGGGAAGTTTGGCTTCCTAAGAAGTTTGGCATTTCTCAGGATGTAGGTATATCTGTGTTTGCAGGTCTAGCATGGACTCTCTGGAAGACAAGTAACAAGATGGTCATAATGAAGACTTCCCAAATACCCCTGTTGATGTAATAATGTTGGCATCTCTTCTTTCGAAAATGGAAAATTCTACTCAAAACTGAAAGAAAGAAGATGGAAGTGATAACTGATAACTGATCATGTGATAGACTGGCTGACAAGCTTTCAGGCCATGGAGGTTGGTATATCTGATATCTTTGAGCTGTATAGCTATGGTAGATGGAATGCCAGGTCAAGTTTGTGGAGTTGCGTCATGACGTTTTACTTTCAATAAAATGCGAGAAATCTCTCTTTTCTAAAACCCAAAAAGAAAAAGAAAAAAGTTTGGCATCAGACACTACATCTGCACGATAAATAAACATATGGAACCAACAAGGTGTTCAGGTGGAGTGCAACTGATCATACCTATACCCATCTCACGTAGGATCTCCTCCTGTATCGCAGTGGTCACTGCCACAGCCTCCTACACAACAGGAAGAACGGGCGTAACTCAGCACGTGGATGTTCAGGTTTGCACATACATTTCAGTAACCAAACAACATAGTAACTTTAAAACCCATCACATTTCGAGGCATAAACAGAGATTTTGGGATTCCTAAAATGGCCCGATGCAACATAGCTAACCCGGTGTAATCCAGCATTGCAAGAACCAGCCCCAAAATACAACCAATTGAAAACAAAGAACCTGGTCACTAGACAGAGACAGTCATTCAGAGGAGAGAAATGACGCAAGGATTGGACGGAAATGGCACCTGCTTGTCCCTGACGGCGTCGGCGATCCGCTGCTTGACCTCTGAACTCGTAAGCGGGGACCACGATTAGGTGAAAACAGAAGGAAGGCGAAGGAGAGCGAATCAAGCAATGCGGTAGTAGAGATGGGTAGAGCGACCTGGTAGGGAGGTGAGGAAGGAGAAGCGGTGGATGAGGTGGAGCAGCTGCTTCCTCGTCATCATACTCTCGCCGCCGCCGGCCGCCGCCATGGCAGCTTCTCCCTGTGATGTGATGTGTCTGGTTATGGATAGGAGGAGTCTGGACCGTCGGAAGTCGTATGGGCTGGGGCCGACTCAGATTTCGTAACTGGGCTTTAATTTGGACGTCGTTGTTCGTAACACGTGGTGAACGTATAAATAAGGCCTGTCTGGATTTTACAAGTCGAAGATTTCAGTCCATAAGTAATTAACATCTAACTATTGTCATTAATAATTAATGTTTATAGTTAAAATTTAATCATATCAATTAACATAACTAACAACTTTTATGATCTATACAATTACAAAATTATTTTTATTGATTATATTACAACCAACATAATCCTTAAAAACAAATTAACAAAATCACTAACCTATCTTCGTCCACGGCCAGCGGTACCGCAGCCCGCACCCGCTGCAGATCACAATCGAGTCGAGACTCGGGAGCGTGGGAGAAAGAGATTGAGTGGTGTCGGTGTTTTGGAAACTGACTAGTATCGTATAGCCGTTCGTTCATCCTATAAGCTCTAGCTACAAAGATATGAGAGGTTTATAAGGTCCAAGCAAGAATGCCTTATAGTCATTCAGTTTGTGTCGTCATTCAGCTTGTGCTTGCTGCTTTGTCGAACGGGGCAAGACGAGAATGGCGTCAGTCGGCACTATGTTCTGTGGCAGAATCACGTCGCGCATGTTCATCCTTTCAGCATTGAAGGCGTCATCCTTTCAGCATTGAAGGTGTCATCAGCTCATGTCTGTATTTGCCGCTACCTGCTCCTAGCTCTCGAGCTCTGGATTGGGAGGGTCCGCTGACCGGCCTCGACGGTCAGGGCTTCGGAGGGTCCGTCGCCCGACCTCAGTGGTCGGAGTTCAGACGCATTCGCTACCCCGACCTCGTTGGCCGGGGTTTAGATGGTAGGTTTCTTTTCGCACCGGAGATTAGATACAATTCGAGTCTTACTGTAGTTGTGCACCGCTAGTTGCTCCGGTATCCCCGGGTGTGAGTACCTGGGATAGTGGGTACACAAACCGTCAAGCCGAGAGAGAGAGAAATAAGAGGGGTGAGATGATAAGATTTAAGTGCCATGAATTTTAAAGCTTAATCAATGGTCGTTTGAGACCTTGATAGATTTCAGGCACCCCAGTAATAATACTACTGTATAACAGAATTCTTATACTTTAGATGTCTGAAAATAAAGTTCACTTCATGCGATGATTGATTTTACTTTGAGATTCCTGCAAGACAACCTTATCTTCTCCACACCCTTCCTCTTTCGTTTCTCTCCCGAGTCCCGACTCCCTCGGCAGGCGGCACCTACTTCTTCTCCCACGACAGGCGGCACGGCGGGTGGCCTGGGCACTAGCGCGGCAAGCGCGGGTGGTGCTGGCGTCAGCGGGCCACGAGAGGCAGGCTCCGACTGTGGCTGTGGATGCGGCGCGGCGGCCAGCGAACACGCCGGCAGCGAGGAAGAAGGTAAGTTTTTCTTTTATTTTATTATACTGTTATCTATTGATTTGTAAAGATTATGTTGGTTGTAAAAAATTCAATCAGGACAATTTTATGATTGTATAGAACATAGAAAAAACTGTTAGTTTTGTTCATTGTTAGTATTAATAGTTATTTATAAGGAATAGTTGTTAATGATGATAATTAGCTATTAACTACTCGTCGCGTGAAATCTTCTCAAATTTCATGTGTCTCAATCTAGACGAACCTATAAAAAAAAACATCGGTTCACAAATAATTAGCAATTTAACTTCACTGTTCATTTTGATATTGGTCTCCTGAACATAGGTATAAAACAGAAAACAGCGCTGCACAGACAATTTAGATGGCTACCACAATCTCTAGCATCACAACTCCTCTCCCTAGTCTTTTTTCATCTCACCACTGCAGGAGCAGGCCTATAGGTGGCCAACAGGTTGTGCTGGGTCAGCCCTGCGCGAGCCCTATCCTGTTGAACCCGAACAACACATAGGATGACTATTATTGACTGATCAAACGCGTCGTTAGGATATCTTCAACGGTGTAACCAAAAACGGCTGTTTGGGCCATTTGAAAGCATATTTTGTAACCTATTTTCTAGCAATCTCCAACAGATAACTTAATATAGGCTATCAACAACGGTTAAACTCTGCTCCTGGCACTAGGAGGAAGAACAACATGTCTATGCTGTTAGAAAAATAGGAGGCAATTTACTGAACAATTCCGGGAAACACGAGAAAATAGCAGTGATCGGCAGACAGACGGGACGAGAAATAACGCGTACCGATTTGAAGTTGAACGTACCGCTGTAGATCCGACGGCGAACAGTCGCTGCAGGCGTTGGTGACGACGCTGAGCCGCAGCGCCTGATCTCCTCGGTAGACGAGCCGTGGTGAAGAACGCGAGCAGTCGCGCGGAGCGCTTCCCAAAAACCTTATTCGCCCTTTCCCGGTGCAGGATCGCAAGAGCAAGCGGTTCCGGAGACCTGCTCTCCCGATCGTCGGTGCACGCTGGCGCTCGGGATAGAGTAGACTAGAAGGCGGTGCAAAGAACGCGAACGTGGGAATGATCTGATCGTGGGATGCCCTGCCGTACCGCGGACGCCCGTATTTATAAAGTCACAGGAAGCGGTTTGTATGCGATCCGGAGGGTCCAGATCTGAACTGACTCTGCAGTCGTAGACGCATCTGTCTCCAATGACTTGGACTCTGCCTCGATAGCCCCAAAAATTCGGAGGCCCAAAAGCCCAAAGCCCAATTTAATTTTCTGCAAAAATATAAAATTTGAGCTCGACTCGATGCTCGAATTCACACGAACACACGCGCGCGAGCGCGCGTGTGCGGGGCGGGGCGAGGCGAGGCGTGGCGTGACGTAGCGAGGCGAGCGAGCGAGGAGGAGGAGGAGGAGGAGCGCGCGTGGGCCACCCCTCTCTTCCTCTCTTCTCTCTCACTCAAGGAGTGGAAGAGCACCCTCCCTTATATGTAGGGGTTGCTCCACCTCCACTTTACATGTGGGACTAAACACTTAGCATCACTCTCTCTTGTCCTAATGGGCCTTTGAGATTTTCTAGGATTTATTTCTGAATTAGTATTGAGCCAAGCCCATTAATTCCAACAATCCCCCACCAGATCTCAAAGCCATTAGGAGAGAGGTCATTCTCGTTCCTTGTTTGATATACTAGTGTTTTCGGCAGAGACTGTGAAGTTGAACTTCTACCTGATCCTCAAGTTTCATCAGGTCACAACTTGAACAATGGATTATGCCTTGAATTGCAAGTTTTGTGTGAACTGACTTCACCCAAAGACCATTACCAGTACTTGACTACCAGTAGTCTACCCCGCGGGTGGAGCATATGCGTCGTACTCCCTGGTCTCTTCATGAGCTTTCCAGAGATCACCCAAATCTCACAGACTGCGACGTTAGATAGTCGGAGCTCATATAGGTGTGTTTCCTTCAAGACTGCCATGTAGGACGGCATCTTCGCTACACATAGCCAACAGAAACACATTAAGGCAATTCGCCAACCTGACTTACAGTTTGAGAGTACAAGTGTGCATCTTCACATAGAGAGGGTATAAAGGAAGTACTCGCCTCGGTGAACCACTAGGTTGTTTTCCCATGTCCTAATTCACAGGATCTCCGATCACATAGGTTGGGTTACTACTATGGTGTCACATCAATGGGTCTCAAACCCATCTCTCTCGATGCACTTTCTATCACATTACGTGATAGACCCTTCGTAAAGGGATCTGTCAGGTTATTGTCTGTTTGTATGTTCGAAACAGTAATAACTCCGGAGTTTCTCATTTTCCTGACAGATTTTAAACGTCTCTTGACGTGTCTTGATAATTTTGCATTATCCTTAGAACTGATCACTTTGGCAACCACCGTCTGATTGTCACAGTTCATAAGGATTGTCGGCAATGGTTTCTCAACTATAGGCAAATCCATCAAGAGCTCTCGCAGCCATTCTGCCTCCGCAGTGTCTGTCTCTAAAGCAGTGAGTTCTGCTTCCATGGTTGACCTCGTCAAAATGGTCTGTTTGCAAGACCTTCATGATATAGCGCCACCAGCTAGAGTGAACATATATCCACTTGTGGGAGTTCATCAACATCAGAAATCCAGTTCGAATCACTATAACCCTCAGGCACGGCCGGATGCCCTGTATAGTGAATTCCATAACTCATTGTACCTCTCAGATAGCGCATAACCCTTTCAAGTGCATGCCAATGATCTGTACCTGGGTTTGACATGAACCTGCTCAGTTTGCTTATAGCAAAAGAGATATCAGGACGGGTTGCGCTAGCTAAGTACATGAGCGAACCGATCATCTGAGAATATCTGAGTTGATCTCTCGACTCTTTCTTGTTCTTTCTAAGTATCACGTTGGGATCATAAGGCGTTGGAGAAATCTTGCTATCCATAAAGCCGAACCGGCTCAAGATTTTCTCAACATAGTGGGATTGACTTAAAGTAATTCCACACTCATCCTTATTTAGCTTAATGTTCAAAATAACATTAGCTTCTCCCAGATCTTTCATATCAAAACATTTTGATAGAAAAGACTTGACCTCAGAAATTATATTAATGCTCGTACCAAAAATGAGTATATCATCTACATACAAGCATAACATAACGCTATCCCCCACCATGGCGATAGTACACGCACCGATCAGCCTCATTAATGACAAAGCTCGCAGACGTCAAAGTATTATCGAACTTCTCATGCCATTGCTTAGGTTCTTGTTTCAGGCCATACAAGGATTTCAACAATTTGCACACCTTTGTCTCTTCACCTTTTACTACGAACCCATCAGGCTGTTCCATATAAATCTCCTCTTCCAACTCTCCGTTCAAGAAAGCTGTCTTTACATCAATTTGATGGATGATTAGACCATAAGAGGCAGCCAAAGAAAGTAGTACACGAATTGTCGTCATTCTGGCGACAGGTGAATAGGTGTCAAAATAGTCTTCACCTTCCTTTTGAGTATAGCCCTTTGCAACTAGTCTTGCCTTGTACTTTTCAATAATACCGTCAGGTCTGAGCTTCTTCTTGAACACCCACTTGCAGCCTACTGGTTTGTACCCGTATGGTCGTTCAGTTAACTCCCAGGTTCCATTAGAAAGAATTGAGTCCATCTCACTATGAACTGCTTCTTTCCAGTCATCTGCATCAGGTGATGCATATGCCTCTGCTATGGATCTAGGAGTATCGTCCACAAGGTACACAATGAAATCATCACCAAAGGATTTTGCAATCTGTGATCTCTTACTCGACTGAGTTATTTCATTGTGTTCTTCCTCTGGGACATTCTCAAACGGTGTATCAAGAAACTCGCTAGTTGTGGTGGAATCAGGACAAATTTCAGAAGAGATCCTAGCAGTTCTATGCATATCTTTCATAGGAAAAATATTCTCAAAAAATGTTGCAGCACGAGATTCCATAATAGTATCAACATGCATATCAGGTACCTCAGATTTAACTACTAAAAATCTATATGCGATGCTCCGATGAGCATAGCCTAGAAAGATACAATCCACTGTCTTTGGTCCCAGCTTGCGTTTCTTGGTAATTGGAACATTGACTTTTGCCAAACATCCCCAAGTACGCAAGTATGAAAGTGATGGTTTTCCCCCAACCCACTCCTCATAAGGGGTTTTCTCTTTATTCTTGTTTGGAACGCGGTTTAGGACATGACATGAAGTCAATAGAGCCTCCCCCACCATGCCTTAGATAAACCGGACGTGTCTAACATGGCATTCACCAAGTCACACAATGTGCGATTTTTCCTCTCGGCTACCCCGTTTGATTGGGGTGAACAGGGAGGCGTCCTCTCATGTATAATACCGTGTTCTGCACAAAAATCATCAATTATTTTGGGAAAATACTCACCACCACGATCTGACCTAAGACGTTTGATCTTTCTCTCTAATTGAGTTTCTACTTCAGATTTATAGATTTTAAAGTAGTCTAAAGCTTCATCTTTAGTTTGCAACAAGTAAACATAGCAAAATCTAGTAGAATCGTCTATTAATGTCATAAAATATTTCTTTCCACCTTTTGTCAACACACCATTCATCTCGCATAGATCAGAATGTATGAGTTCTAATGGTGCCAAGTTTCTCTCCTCGGCTGCCTTGTGAGGCTTTCGAGGTTGCTTTGACTGCACACAACTATGACACTTAGAACCTTTGACAATAGTGAATTCCGGAATTAATTTGAGACTAGATAGCCGATTCATTAAATCAAAATTAATGTGATATAAACAAGAATGTCAAACACTTGCATCATCATTAATACCGCCACAAAAATGGTTTACTGACTTATTACTAAACTCCGAAAGAGAAAAGCGGAACAGGCCTCCGCATTCATAGCCTTTACCAATAAATTGTCCATACTTAGACACAACTATTTTATTGGACTCTAAAACTACTTTAAACCCATATCTGCATAGAAGGGTACCGCTAACAAGATTCTTGTTCATAGTAGGGACATGTTGCACGTTCTTCAGCTGGACAATCTTTCCCGAAGTGAACTTCAGATCGATCGTGCCAACACCACGAACAGAAGCATGTGACCCATTCCCCATTAGGACGGCGGAATCCCGGACGAACTGGTAAGAAGTAAACATGGACATGTCAGAACATACATGAACATTAGCACCCGTATCAAACCACCAAGATGGTGTTTGAGAAACAGAAAGAACAGTAAAGGAATTACCGTACCCATATGCATTGTTGGATGTCACGATGTTGACATTCTTTTTCCCTTTGCGATCTGCCCTCTCAGGACAGTTCTTGGAAATATGTCCCTGCTCCCCACAGGTGTAGCAGCAGCCATCATTGGCTTTGTTTGACTTCTTCTTGAAAGCAATAGTATTGTTTGGCTTGAATAGAGATTTGTTCCCTTTGTTCTTGACATTGGATTTCTGCACCATATTAGCATTGACACTAGATTGACCCTCGCCTTCTTTCTTAGTAGCATCCTTAGCCCGAGCCTTCTCCTCAACATCAAGAGATGCTATCAGGTTTTCAACTGATATTTCCTGTCTCTTGTGTTTGAGGGCTGTGGCGAAGTTCCTCCACGATGGAGGTAACTTTGCAATAATGCATCCAACCACAAACTTGTTGGGTAAATGACACTTAAGGAGATTGAGCTCTCTCGCAAGGCACTGTATTTCATGAGCTTGTTCAACTACAAGACGGTTGTTAACCATCTTTTAGTCATGAAAATTCTCCATGATATACAGTTCACCGCCTGCATCGGCTGCACCATACTTAGCGTTAAGTGCATCCCAGAGCTCCTTCCCATCTGTGACTGTCAGATAGACATCACAGAGTTTATTATCAAGAACACTTAAGATGCATCCTCTCAAGGCAGAATTGGCTTCCTCGAACTTTGTCTGTTCTTCAACAGACAAAGGACTTTGAGGCCTTCTCTCGGTTACCCAGAAGATCTTAAGCGATTGGAGCCAGAGCGTGACCTTAACTTGCCACCTCTTGAAGTGCACGCCAGAGAATTTCTCCGGCCTCAGTGCATCGGCTAGAGTCATCATGTTCAACTCAGGTGTCGGTGGTTTTGATCCGGCAGATCTCCCGACACTACTAAAAGTGTTTACGGAGTTTGAGGTTCGGTGTGGGCACGCGGAGATTCAAGAAGGTGATATGTAAAATGACACAGGAGACACAAAGATTTACGTGGTTCGGACCGCCTGAGCGTAATACCCTACTCCACGGGGTGTGTTGGTGTTGTATTGGATGTATGGGCTCAACGTGAGTTGGGAGCGCGTGTGAGTCGATCATTCTAGCCCTGAGCAGGTCAGATCAGATCTCTCCCTATGTATTGTCGGCTTGTCCTTTTATAGTATAAGGACAGACCGTTACAAGTTGGCCTGGCCCGACATGTGGCCCCGGCGGTTACTAATATTGATACACATTTGATGCGCTTAATTACCCTTAATGACCGAGTTATGGGCTTTGACAGCGCCGTTACTGGTATTAAGGGTCGTCCGATCGTGTGTCATTAACATAGTATTAATGACACTTAATCGGGTCTTGAAGTCCTTGATTCTCCTTTGAAGATCTGGAGTCGTTGTAGAGTCTTCCGGAGGTTTGAGGCTGAAGATCCGACGATTGGACATGTGGCAGCTCCGGAGCATGCTGTGAGGAACAGATAGGTCCGGTGCCACCAGACATGTGTTAGTCTCGGAGCTTCCCTCGATCTGGGGTTAGGTCCGGGGGGGGGGGGGGCGTTATGGTACGTAGCCCGGAGCTTCCCCCTTGTGAGCAGTAGCTCTGGTTTGATAGTACACGTGGCGACCCTGAGACTAACCATATTGGGGAAGTGGGTCCGGTTATGTCTGACATGTGGGCCTCCGAAGGTCTTCAAATCAAGTAGATGACATTTCCTTAAGATCTTTGCAATCTCAAGGGGTATACAGTACCCAGGGTACCGACAGTGGCCCCCTGGGCCCACCTCTGGGGAAGACCCCTTGGGTGAAGTCATTCCGCCGGAGGTGGGTCCATCCTTCGACTTTTGAACTAAGTCTTCAAAGGTCTTCGGATGTGCCGTTGGCGATAGTTTTGGAGTTAAATCCTTGTCGCGTGGCATATCCCCGGTGCGGCAGATGAGATCTTTGGCGTGCGGATCTCACGCAATTGAAGGTCGTCGGTTCCTGATGCGAAAATCGTATCGGTTCCGCGCGCCTTGTCAGGCCGCAGCCTTCGGGCCTCCCGCCTTTCATGATGACAACCGTTCGTCTGGGTAAGAACCTCGACTTGATCGTCGGGGTGGTCCCGGGCCCTCTTGTCATCGTCAGGGTGAAATTTTTGAATAGTATCTTCGGTTTCCCTGCGGTTTCCATCCAAGCATTGTGGGGGCTTACTTAAGAAGGAAAGCGCACGTCGTCTGGGGCTCTTTACGCCTATTATTTGAACTTGCACTCGAACTTCCAAACTTGCGCTTGCTTTTCCTCCCTTGCCTCGCTGTGCTGCAATGGAGTTGGGTCTCCGCAAGAGCCGCTTGAAGACTGAAGGTGACCTGAAGAAGGTTCGGGCCCTCATGGGGTGGTCTTCGGACTTCTTCAACCACCTGGTCCGCGCTGGTGCGGAGCTCCCGTTCGAGAAGGAGCACGCCAGCGAGATGGTGTACTTCTCTTCGTACGCCATGGTGGGGTTGATCCCGCCTTTTTCCTCCTTTTTCTTGATGCCGCTAGACTTCTATGGTCTGCAGCTGTACCACCTTGACCCCCACTCCATTCTTCTAGTGTCTGTCTTCGTCCACTTCTACGAAATGCGGGTGGGCACCCCCCCCCCCCCCCCGCGTTGAGCTTTTCCGGACCTTCTTCACTGTCCATACAACCGGAAGGGGTGATGAGCACCTTGGCTTCTACTACTTTGTGAAGCGCAAGAAGTGCCCATTCAAGTACCTCCGGTCGTTTCCCTCTGAAAAGTGGGACGATTGGAAGAAAGATTGGATAGTCATACGGGTGGAGGAACACGAGAAGCTGGAGCTGCCTGAAGGCCTCCCCAACATCGACACTGCAGTCTGGAGTGAAGCTACGGTGCTGTCGGATGCCTTCAACCCTGCTCTGACCAGGATCCGTCATTGTGTGGAGGGAGGACTAACTCCTCAGACGGTATTTTGCAATTTTCTGGTCAACAGGTGGGCACCGCTGAAGAGGAGAGAAAAACTCGTTTGAGCCCTCAACAGTGTGATGGACGACGACCGAGTCGAGACCGGGCTAAAGTCCAACATGGAGGGGGCGACCTTGGAGTTTCATCTCAAGAAGTTCCTGCACGGCATCGACATCGCGGGTGACGACTTGACCCCGCCACCAGCTTTTCTCCCTCTAAACGAGGAAGTATAGTTCAGCAGGGAGCTCTGGCAGATGATGTTGGTGCTTGACGACCTTGGTGTCGTCGAGAGACGATCAACTTCCAGGGTGGTGATCCCTGGGGCTTTTGAAGGTGGCTCCAACCCTGCCCCGAAGCCAAGGATCGAAGTCGTCAGCAAGGGTAAGGAGCCGATGGCCGAACCCTCGAGCCGGAAGAGGAAGCTGAAGCATGCTGACGGAAGGTCCGTCAGGCCTGCATCCTCTGCAGCAGCTCCTTCTCCCCGGAGGGGAAGGTCTTCTACAACTGCGGTGACTGTACCTGCAGCAGTGTCTTCCTGGGGTGCTAGCTCCAGGCATGCGACTCCAGCACCAGGGCCAGTTGAGGCCTCTGGGTCCGGAGGTCCTTCCCGGTCGAGGGGGGACTCGACTAAGGAAATGCCCGCGGCTGCAACAATTTTCGGGGGGCCTTCCGGAGTTACCACACCGGCGGCGGCCATGGCCAGTCCAAAACGCCCGGGAAAGAGATTCCGTGCAAGCTGGTGCAGAAGTCTTCTGAGGTAATTTTTAATCTTTACCTCAGACAGTTGTTTTGTTGTAGTAACTGTTTTTTAAGTCTTTTCATCCATCATCTGCAGCGTCCCCAAGAAGAGGAGTGAGGCTCCACCCTCAGCCACAGCAGCTGAAGCTGTGAGGGCGGAGGCTTCTGCTCCTGTACCGGTGCCGCCCCAAGTGGTGGATGAAGCTGCGGTAGCTCCGGCGCCACCTGTCGTGGTCATGGACCTCTACTCATCCCCTGAGACTCCCGTGGTAGCGCCGGACCACGGGAGAAAAGATGCGCCAGCGGCACCTACCCCGGAGGTTGAAGCCCCGGGTCTTGATGCTGAGATGTTGGAAGCTCTGGCCGCTGAGCCGGAGGAAGCAGTGATTCTGGCCCCAGAGCTGGAAATTGTCGAAGCCCCGGCGGTTGAGCCGGAAGTTGAGGAAGTCCCAACGGTTGAGCCGGCTACCTCCAAAGCTCTAGCCTCAGAGCCGGTTGCCACTGAAGCTCCGGTTGCAGAGCCGGTTGCAGTTGAAGACCTTCCGGCACCTGAGCCGGTTGTGGTTGAAGCTCCGGCCTCAGGGCCGGTTGCTACGGAGGCATCAACACTCGAACCTATGATGGTCGAGGCGCCAACGCCCGAGCCACCAGCGGAGGAGGAGCCCAGGCCGGAGCCAGAAGTAGCCCCTGCTCCGGAAGTGATAACGGCAGAGGTGCCTGCTGCTGAGCCAGGGTGCCCAGATGAAGTCGCTGGCCCCTGCCTGTGGGGGCAAATGAAGACCTGGCAGTAGGACCTTCGAAACCACTTCCGGAGGTCGGAACTTCCTCTGCGGGACCCTCCTCGGTGGCGACTGAGGCTATCCCGGAGGACGGCCCTTTTGCCGTGGTGGCTCAGGGGACCACTCTTGTGGAGTGGGACCCAATTTTTATAAGCGAGAACCCGCTGGAATCAGCGGAGGAGACCCCAGCAGGTTCGGACCCTATTCTGTCATTGTCCATTGACAATGCTTGCTCCAGTCTGTGTCAAGTCCAGCTGGTGTTCTACCATGACAGCAAGGCTCTTGAAGAGGAGCGCCAAACCATTAGGCGGTGGCGTAATCGGCTCTACTTCGAGACCAAGCTGGCGCAGTCGAGGCTGGCAGACGACAAGGAGTGGATCAAACAGGAGAAGGTTCGCCTGAAATAATGGGGCAAATTATTGGATGATAGGGAGAGATTGACTCGTGCCCTCGACGCTCAATCTCGGGCCATTTATGAGCAGACCAAGGCAGCTAATAGTGCGGCTGATGATCGCCAAGAAAGGCTTGAAGCCATTAACACTACTCTCATCAAGCGCCGGGAGGCACTTGAGGAGAGGGAGAAGAGGCTCGAAGAAGAAGAGCAAAAACTCCTAGTGCCGCGGGATGATGTCTTGAGGAAGGAGGAGGAGCTCACCGAAAAGGTGGCTCTGGTTGACAAGGGCCTCGAGGAACGCGCCAAGAAATTGGAGGAGCGTTGCGTCGAGGAGGAGGAAAAGGCCTGGGTGCGAGGGCAGGAACTCTACAAGCAAGAGTGTGCCATCGCTGCCAGGGAGAAGAAAGTTAGGGGCTGGGAGAAGGACATGGTCGACCGCCGGAACAAGATCCACCTCCGGGAGGAGGAGCTCGGAAAACTCGAAAAGCAGGTTGCTGAAAAGATTCAGCAAAATGCCAAAGAGGTTGAGCGCCTTGCTCGTGAGAATTCTGAACCGGCAACGGCCAAAAGATCCTTGGAGGAACTGAAGGGCTTGAGGACTGCAGACTCCCTACAGGTTTGGGAGTTCCTGAGCAAAGCCAACGACGCGCTGACACCAATGGGCTTCAGTCCCGTGCGTCCGGATGATCCGGAGCCGGAGCCGGACCTGACATTGCAAGCGTTGAGCTCGGCGGGTAACAAACTCTCCAAGGTGGGTGACGTCATTGCGGACCAGTTGGAAGTTGAGGGGCAGTCCCTGGCGAAGAACGTCGCAGAGTATGTGCTGACGTGCTACACCAGCCGGGATCCCCAATTCCTTCTGTACTCGGTGCTTGAAGGTCCCATCGAAGGAGAAGGTGAAGCCACCCGAGCCAACATGTCGGAGGTTGCTCAGAAGGTCGTCCAGTTCTTCCATAGGGTCTAGGGCCATCTCTGTAGCTCCCACTTGTATTCTCTCTTTGTCTTCCCCAATTTTGTAATCCCTTGTCTCCAGATGAATGAAATCCAAATTTTTGTGAATTTCATTTTTTTTGTCTTCAACACTTTTGTCTTCACTTGGCCCCTGGTAGATGTACACAATTTGATTGTGAACATGTACCAAGAGGATATTGTGTTATGTTGAAGACTCGTTCGCTTTGAACTTGTAGAGTGTAGGTCCGAAATCTTCGATAGTGAAGGCCTCCTGAGGTTGTCGAAGCTCAGAAGCTCAGACATTGACTACCGTCGGAGTTCAGTAACTCCGGCAATAGTCCTTATCAACGCGTAGAGCATCGATAGTTAGCTATCTGGGGTGTCGGAGCTTAGTAGCTCCGG
The DNA here is from genome assembly GCA_036927565.1 of Tuctoria greenei. NCBI lineage: Eukaryota > Viridiplantae > Streptophyta > Magnoliopsida > Poales > Poaceae > Tuctoria > Tuctoria greenei. The sequence continues at coordinate 203,753,941 of JAYESD010000005.1, read as the reverse complement.
CAGTGACCTTTGCCAACGCGTAGTTTGTCGGCAGCAGACTCCGCTTGTGGGGTCTTCTTACCATCTTTTATTCTGCATCGACGATTGGCCCCCCTAGCTTTACCGGAGCTTGGTTGCTCCGGTGATGCTCGTTTTCAATGTTTAACATCGATTACAAGCCACCTAGGGGGAGTCGGAGCTTTGTTAGCTCCGGTTTTTCTCCATCAACGTGGGTTCTTTATTTTTCCTACACACTGAAGCCAATAAAAATAGTAAAATTCGCTCCTTGCCTATAACTTCGTCACGGCTTACAATTCCCAAGAAAGTTTTAGGTCAAACACAATTCCGAATTCAACCGAATGTGTTGCCTTCTTTCTTTCAGATTCAATTGTACTTGGACCCGCCTTGCTTCGGCCTGCCGGGGTGTAGGTAGAGTGGCGTACTTTGGGTGCTTGACCAGGCTAAGTCGATAGCACACTCCGGCTCTAGATTGGCTTGGCGGTATTCAGGCGAGTGGGCCATGAACAATATTTGAATCCAAAAGAATTGGCAATACAGCTCGAATTGTACATGAACTGGTCGGACTAAAATTTCTTAAGAATTGCACAACTTTGTTATAGACAAGAAAGAGAAAAATAAAAAATGTTGAGACTGTACAAAATAAATGCACGTGGAGTCTATTTCACATGAAGACGTCTTTCATTATAGGTTCGGGGTACAGGGGAAACAAGTACACTCTTAGGGTACGGAACCAGGCTAAGCGTGTTTCATTTCTCATTTGACCCAGGGTAGCTAGCCACACTTTTAGTCCTGAGACTGTGACAAGTGTTGCATGAACTTTGCGGACCTTCCGGGAAAGGTCCGACTGTTCTCCCGGAGGAACTACCCGACTCTGTACAATGACTCTATAACATACACCTCAAGTTACTACAGACTCACCTCCGTGATATTAGGTGTAGAACTTACGGAGGTGCTCAATGTTCCAAGGATTTGGGAGAGGTGTCCCATCCTCGGTAGCCAAGCGAAAGCTTCTGGGACGGGATACTTTAATCACTCGGAAGGGTCCCTCCCAGCTGGGGGAGAGTTTGTTTAACCCTTCTCTGGATTGTATTCTTCATAGCACCAGATCGCCTTCCTCGAGCTTTCGGTTGTGTACATGCCGCTGATGATAGTGCTAAAGGGCTTGGTGGTATCGGGCATTCCGAACAGCTACTTGGCACCTTCCCTCCTCAAGGAGGTCTAGGTCTTCACGCCGGAGCTGGTCCTGCGTGGCTTCGTCGAAGGTCCGGACCCGGAGTGACCCCAAGGTGATTTCCGGAGGAAGGATTGCTTCAGCTCCGTACACCAGGAAGAAAGGTGTCTCTCGAGTTGACCGGTTTGGAGTTTTCCTGTTGGCGCATAGAGTGGGCGGAAGGTCTTCAATCCAGTTGGCTCCAAGTTTTTTCAAGCGCTCATAGGTGCGCGTTTTGAGTCCTTTCAGGATTTCAGCATTTGCTCTCTCGGCCTGGCCATTGCTTGCCGGGTGAGCTACGGAAGCGTAGCAGACTTCAATGTCGAGGTCTTCGCAATATCCTTGAAATGCAGAGCTTGTGAACTGGGTCCCGTTATCAGTGATGATTTTGTTTGGGACTCCAAATCTGCATACAATGGACTGCAAAAAGTTGATAGCAGATTGCTTATTGATTGTCACAACTAGAGTTGCTTCTGGCCACTTGGTGAACTTGTCAATGGCGACGTACAGGAACTTGTAACCTCCGACGGCTCTTGGGAAATGTCCCAAGATGTCCATCCCCCACACGGCGAAGGGCCATGTAGGAGGTATCATTTGTAGGGGCTGAGCGGGTGTGTGAATTTGCTTTGCATGAAATTGTCATGCTTCGCATTTCTTCACCAGCTCAGTTGCATCCTGGAGTGCTGTAGGCCAGTAGAAGCCATGCCGGAAGGCTTTATCGACCAGCGTGCGGGAAGACGCGTGGTTCCCACACTCGCCTCCATGGATTTTTGCGAGGAGCTTGCAGCCTTCTTCCCTTGTGATGCACCGCATTAGGATGCCGTTAGCACCGCGCCGGTAGAGATCCCCTTCTACCAACGTGTATCTTTTAGCCAATCTGACTATCCGGTCAGCGGATACATCATCGTCAGGAAGGATGTTATCTTTCAAGTAGCTCCGGATCTCCGAGATCCATGCATCGGAGCTAATTTGAGCATTTGAGTCTTGTGTGCTGGGTTGCTCGGAGCTTCCAGCAGCACCTACGACCCTTGATGGCTGCCATGATAACAGGGTCATCGGGACCGTCAACTTCGGGATGCTGATCTCGCCTCCTTCGCTCAGTTCGGCAGGCTGAGCTGTGGGTTTTGACAAACTCCAAACAAAAGTTCCGTCAGGAGCCGGAGCTCCGGTTGACGCATTCGTCGAGAGTTCGTTGGCTCCAGCGTTGTGGACACGCTGAACGTGGTGGAGGTCCAGGACTTCGAAGTCCTTCTGAAGCCTCTAGACTTCAAGGAGGTAAGCACCTAGCTGGAGATTGTTGCAGGAGCATTCACCCTTCACTTGTTTAATGATGAGCTATGAATCTCCCTTGACCAGCAGCTGCTTGACACCGTATGTCAGTGCCACCTTTAGTCCGTAGATGAGTGCTTCGTACTCCGCCATGTTGTTGGTCGCCTTGAAGTCAAGGTATACCATGTATTTTACCTTCTCCCCGGTTGGTGCGAGGAGAAGGATTTCAGCTCCGGCCCCCTGCTTTTGCATGGAGCCGTCGAAGTAGAGGGTCCAGCGAGGCTCGGTGAAGACCGGAGCCTTGTGTTCCGGCTTCTGCTCACTGGGGCCCCCAGGGTTTGATGGAGAGGGAGTCCATTCCGCCACAAAATCTGCCAATGCTTGACTCTTGCTTGCTTGCCTTGGAATGAATTTGAGATTGAACTCGGCCAATTCCACTGCCCACTTTGCAATATTCCCAGTTGAATTGGGATTATGCAAGATTGTTCGAAGTGGGTAAGAAGTCACCACTGAAATCTTGTGAGCTTGTAAGTAATGGCGAAGCTTCCTGGAGGCGATAAGAACTACATAGAGCAGCTTATGCACCTCTAGGTATCGAGTTTTGGCATCATGAAGTACTTTACTGATGAAGTACATTGGGCGATGGATGGTCCGGACCCTCCCGGAGGGGTCCGGAGCTTCCTCTTCATTGACCCGGATCCTCTCGGAGGGATCCGGACCTTCTTCGGGGACCTCCAGGTCTTTGCTGGAGGGACCCGAAGCTTTTTCAGAAGCGACCTGGACCCTCCCGGAGGGGTCTGTGTCTTCTGAAGTAACTTCTTGTGGACTCAAGTCTGGGAACTGGGACCCAGACTCGCTTTCAGTAACCTCTGGACCGTCCCAGAGGGGTCTGGATTCCTGAGCATGGGATGGTTCTGGTCTCTCTGCAACCAGGACCATACTGACGACTTCATCAGTTGCTGAAATGAAAAGCAGCAAAGGCTCACCAGGGTTCGGAGCTACCAGAGTTGGTAGGGTGGTGAGGAGCTGTTTTAGCTCCTGGAATGCCTTTTCTGCTTCTTCAGACCATTTGAATGGTCCGGACTTCCTCAATAACTTGAAGAAGGGAAGTGCCCGTTCCGCCAGTCTTGAAATGAACCGGCTGAGGGCTGCTAGACATCCAGTCAGCTTTTGGACATCCTTGATGTGGGCTGGTGGCCGCATATCTTCAATGGCTTTGATCTTCGCCGGATTAGCCTCTATGCCCCGGCGATTTACCAGGAAACCAAGAAGTTTTCCGGAGCTAACCCCGAAGACACACTTGTCTGGATTTAGCTTTGTGCGGATGACCCGCAACTTGTCGAAAACAGCCTGTAAGGTGTCAAGGAGTGACTCCTTGTTCTTGACCTTGACCACGATGTCATCGATGTACTCCATGGCGGTCGACGGTGGGGAGGACGCCGTCGGGATTGTAATCCATGCCTCTCTTGCTCGCGGAAGCGCACGTGGTTAGCGAGGAAAAGCCTCCGACGGTGAGACGATTGGTGCTCCCCCGGTTGGAGATAGGAGGAAGACGAGTTTTTTTTTTCGAGAGAGATGAGGAAGACACGTTGGAAAGAAGGAGGGGAGCAGTTAGGATGGAGAGTGTCCAGTCTACCCTTATGTTTGGACTACGGAGGGGAGATTCCCTTGAATAGGATTCGTGTATAGGTTATCTGTTGGAGGGTGTTTTTACACATTTTAATGCTTTAAATAGGTTTGGGCTCTTACGGTTGGAGATAGTCTTAACAATCGTTTTTTTACAAGCGTAATTTAAAACATTTATTGCTCTTAAAAATACGATATATTTTCTTGTCCTACCATGTATTAGAGCGAATAATAAAACGAAACATTGCCAATCTACTACTTGTAAGACGATCGAGTCCACTGGATGAGATCAGATCAGGTTGCTCCCGCCTGGAGCCGCGGACGCGGAAACATGGCAGAAGAAGGCAACAAGGGCCGCCGTCACGGCCGTGAGGAGCAGCGCCCGGAAAGAAGAGCTGCCGCCAGCTGCCGCTTCTTCATCATCACCGTCCTCGTCTTCAGGCTCGCCGGAGTTGTACCCGCCGTCGTCCTGATCACTCACCGCGTTCGACGTCGTCGTCATCTGATTCTCCTCCTCCTGCTCCCTGCTGGGAGGATTCTTCGTCTCGTCTTCTAACACGTTCGTTGGATCGTTGGCCACGGTAGCCGCCGCCGCCGCCGCTACTTCTGTTTCTTCGTTCTCATCGCTGCTGTTATGGTGGTGGTCCTCAACGTCAGCTACCGTGCCGCTGCTCTGCACGTTCCTGTTCGGCGCGGCATTCATGTCGTCGTCGCCGTTGGGCGCCACGTCCGGCGCCGACTCCGTCGCCTTTTCTTGTTTGTTCTTCCTATTCCTCTTCCTCTTGCGCTTCTGGTTACCACAGTCGCCGCCGTCAGGGACGGTAGTGGTCGCTTTCACCTCCATCGGCTGCATATCGCCGGCGCCTATCTCCACCGCTGTTGCCTGGTTGTTGTCGGGGTCATCATCGTCGGCGAGGAGAGCCCACATGTTGACGCTCGCCGTGATGCCTCCGCCTTGCCGCGCGTCCGCCATCTCGGTCGTCGTGTATGCAGGCTTGCAGGCAGCAATGACACGTATGCGCAGAGGTTTCGAACGTGTTCGTGTGGAGCTGAAAGGCTGGTTTGATGACTGGTTGCCGGATCGATGATCTTTGTTGTTTATAAAGAGCGGCCGGAGTGTTATCGCGTTGGAGTCGCAGACTGGCTCTGGCGTGTCCGATATGCATGTGGAGCACTGCACGCTCCGAATCGACCAGGGATCGGTTCTTGAATTGGATACGGACTTATTAGTGACTGAAACGGAATAAAACTTTAGAATATTTTACATCTCTTAGTACAAAACCCAGATGGACTAACCTCGTTTAATATCTTAGACTGGGATTCGGAAATTTGGGAATCTTCACCTTCACAAGCCAAGTGGCAAGGACCGAGTGCCCAAGACCGGCCCTAGTGTCTCACAGGGTTTACCCCTAAAAATAATTTTGTAGGCTCTGGACAGTGGGTAGAGTGACAGTTAGTGCTGGGAATTGATCCCCGCCGGGCGCACGGCACGATCTAATCATGCTTCATGGCGAAACAGCTCATGGTCCGAAAGCACGACAAGCCTTTTCGTGTCGGGCTGGTTGTGTAACACTCTCATTTTCATGCATCATGCCATACATACACTCATATACATGTTTAAACACTAACCCACAACAAGAGGAACAAATTTAAAATTGATTTGAAGCATTTAAAATTGATTTGGAGCAAAACCGCACTTAAAATGCAGAAAAGTACGAACTAATCCGATTTTGTTGAGGACTAGTCCGATTTCTCTCTGACTAAAAACGGACTTGTCCGTTTTTGCTGCGGACTAGTCCGATTTTTGGCACTAGAAACTTTCGGACTTGTCCGATTTTGTGCGGACTAGTCCGATATTCCATGAATCCTTGAAAAATTGCTAAGTCCTTGGACTTTTTCGGACTAGTCCGGTGTTCCAGCGAACTTGTCCGTTTTCCTCTCTGTTTAAAGTCGGACTTGTCCGATTTTTTGCCAGACTTGTCCGATTTTCTCTCTGGACGACTTCAGACTAGTCCGGTCCTGTCGGTACCCTGGGTACCATATACCTCTTGGGATTGCAAAGATCTCAAGGGAAAATCATCCACTTGATTTGAAGACCTTCGGAGGCCCACATGTCAGACATGTCCGGACCTGCTTCTCCAACATGGTTAGTCCCAGGGTCGCCACGTGTACTACCAAACTGGAGCTACCACCCGCAAGGGGGGAAGCTCCTGGCTATGTACCGAAATAGCACCCTCAGACCTAACCCCAGACCGAGGGAAGCTCCAGTGCTGACACGTGTCGAGTAACACCGGAGCCATCTGTTCTCCACAGTGTGCTCCGGTGCTGCCACGTGTCCAACCGTCAGACCTTCAACCTCTAACCTCCGGAAGACTCCACAACGGCTCCGGATCTTCAAAGGTGAATCAAGGACTTCAAGACCCGATCAAGTGTCATTAATATTATATTAATGACACACGATCGGACGACCTTAATTACCAGTAACGGTGCTATCAAAGCCCATAACTCAGTCATTAAGGGTAATTAAACGTGTTGAATGCATATCAATATCAGTAACCGCCGAGGCCACATGTCGGGTCAGGCTAACGTGTAACGGTCTGCCCTTGTACTATAAAAGGACAGGCCGACGATACATAGGACATGTCTACACACACGTTCCATAAACGCTCGATACATGCTCATATAGCCAATACAACTCCAACACACCCGTGAAGTAGGGTATTACGCTCAGGAGGCCCGAACCACGTAAATCTCCGTGTCTCCCGTGTCATTTATAATCCACCTTCTTGAATCTTCGCGTGCCCACACCGAACCTCAAACTCCTCTAACACTTTAGTAGTGTCGGGAGATCTGCCGGATCCAAACCACCGACAGTTGGCGCGCCAGGTAGGGGCGCCTGAGATTTCAAGAATGGTGAACTCAGCTGCTGGATCATTCAACGGTCATCCTGCTGCTCAAGCTGTTGGGGGCAATCCTTCCAATATGCAGCCACCAGCAGGAGCTCAGCGCCAGCAGGAGTCACACTGTCACCACCACCACCTCCACCAGCAAATCAAGCTGGACAACGCGATGGTGAACCGGTGTCAATCACTGCGTCGGCAAATCATGACAACCCGGAACACGCGCTCCATGCAGCACGTGCTCTTTTCCAACACCCACCACCTCCGGATGCATCCCGGGATGCACTGGAGCAGTGGAGGGCTGATGTGGAACATTTGGTTGCAGCAGCAGCCGACCGCATCAGCAACCAGGATCCTCCTCCTTCAGGACAGGCCCCATCGCAGCGTTGGACTTTGTCTGGTAGACTTGGTCCGCACGTTTCCAACAACAGGAGATGTGCTGCATCACAACAGGTGACGTCGTTGCCCTCCGGGGCACGACGCACCCACACGGTATCAAGGCTTTCAACTTATGACCTCCGGACGGAGCTTGATCGCCGATATCGCCAACAAGACGGCTGAGTCCATATTGAGCGTGCTCGTGAAAGACGAGAAGCTCAAGACATTCCTGCTCCTGAAGGAGTAGGAGGGGGCTGTTCAGCCCTGGCCATGCATCTGCGTATGGTCAGGTGGCCACAGAAGTTCCAGCCTCACCTGCCGGAGAAGTTCGACGGGACCGTCAATCCTGTTGAATTTCTCCAGATTTACTCCACTACTATCTTGGCAGCTGGAGGAAATGAGGTCGTAATGGCCAATTATTTCCCAGTGGCTTTAACTGGGACCGCCAGGTCCTGGTTTATGAGCCTTCCACCCAACTCCATCAACAGTTGGGAGGAGCTGTGCCGGCAGTTCACCGCCAACTTCGCGAGTTCATACACACGACCAGGCACTGAACTGGACCTTTTTGCAGTCGTGCAAAAAGGGGGAGAATCCCTGCGATCATTCATCTAGAGGTTCTCTCAGGTACGAAACACTATCCCTTCTATCTCTAGCGCCTCTGTCATTGTGGCATTCAGACAGGGTGTACGGGATAAGAAGATGCTGGAGAAACTGGCGATCAAGGAGATCATTAGTGTCACGGAACTCTTCAGTTTGACCGACAAATGTGCCAGAGCTGCGGAGGGCCGTGAGATGCACTCCAAACCAACTCTAGAGGATCACAAGAAATCTTCCAAAGGAGAAGCCGCTACCTCCGGGAGTGGCAAGAAGAAGAAGAAGACCAACGAAAAGAAGAAGTCGTCGGCCGGTACATCCAATATTGCAGCTGCTGCAGCTCCGGGTGGCCGGGGGCCACGCCCCGAGAAACGACCTCGACCGTCTTATGAAGACGGTGGCAAACCCAAGGTGTGGTGTCCAATTCACAAAACGGGCAGCCACAGTTTGGAAGACTGCTGGGAGGTCCAAAACCTTGCCGAGCGCTACAACAAGCGCCGGAAAGAAGCTCCTTTCCGACAGAGGGAAGGAAAACAAAAAGTCAACGAAGCTACGGCTGAAGAGGAGTTAGGTTTTCAGGATCCCAAAAAGGTCCTGAAGGCCGTCTACACCTCCGTCGACGATGATTCCAATGTCTCTGACAACGAGCGTCGAAAGACCATGAACACCATCTTTGGTGGATCATGGGACATCACCTCCCGCCGTGTCATCAAGACTATGCGTCGAGACATGGCTGCTGTAGCTCCTACAGCCAGGGCGGAACCTCATCGGAAGTGGATGGACACAGCCATCACTTTTGATGCTTCGAACTGTCCTCGAAGCATGGTTGGAGCAGGTCAGCTACCTTTGACGGTATCTTCTACCATCAATAACATCCAGCTCCACCATGTCATGTTAAACGGAGGTTCGGGGCTTAACCTCATAAGCTTCGAAGCTTTTACCAAGCTTCAGCTCCGACCTTCGGATCTCCACCCCTCCCGACCTTTCTCCGGAGTAGGTCCGGGAGCCATTACCCCACTCGGAGCTATTACTCTCCCCGTTACCTTCGGGACACGGGAGAAGTATCGCACCGAGAAGTTGGTCTTTGACGTTGCTCAGATCAACTTACCCTTCAATGCCATCGTGGGTAGGCCTGCCTTGTACAAATTCATGGCAGCTGCTCATTATGGTTACTTGGTGTTAAAGATGCCAACACCAGTGGGCGTTCTCCGTATCCGCGGAGATCGTACTGTCGGAGTAACTGCTCTGGAAGAACTCCATGCACTTACCACGGCGCAAGAGGAGAACTCCAGGCAGGAGCAAGCTCCAAAACCCCCGAGCATTCATCAACGAGGCTCGACATCTGCACCTCGTGTGCAGCCAAGCGGCGACACCGACATTCCCGTCAAAGTTGTCCAAATCGGTTCTGATGCCGCTTAGACCACCCGTATATCGGGAGGATTGAACGACAAATAGGAACTCGTGCTCATCGCTTTCCTACGGGCTAATGTCGACGTGTTTGCCTGGCAACCGTCACAAATGCCTGGGATCCCCAGGGAAGTGATTGAGCACAATCTGAAGATCTACCCCGATGCCCGGCCTGTGCACCAGAAGCCTCGGAAGCAATCTGTAGAGCGACAGAACTTCATTCGACAAGAAGTGAAGAAATTGCTCGAAGCTGGATTCATCCGAGAAGTCTTCCATCCAAAATGGCTGGCAAACCCAGTCATTGTACCCAAGGCCGGCGGGAAGCTTCGGATGTGTATCGACTACACAACACTAAATAAGGCATGTCCAAAAGATCCGTTCCCACTACCTAAAATAGATCAGATAGTGGATTCCACCTCCGAGTGTGAATTACTGTGTTTCCTAGACGCATATTCTGGGTATCATCAAATCAGAATGTCTAGGGAAGATGAAGAGCATACCTCTTTCATCACAGTAGATGGATTATACTGTTATACGGCCATGCCATTTGGTCTGAAAAATGCAGCTTCAACCTTTGTACGGGCTATGTACAAAACTTTTGAAGAACTCATTAGAGACATAGTGGAAGTGTACGTTGATGACATCGTGGTCAAGGTCAAGAACAAGGAGTCACTCCTTGACACCTTGTAGGCTGTCTTTGATAAGCTGCGGGTCACCCGCACAAAGCTAAACCCAGACAAGTGTGTCTTCGGAGTTAGCTCTGGAAAACTTCTTGGTTTCCTGGTAAGTCACCGGGTTATAGAAGCTAATCTGGCGAAGATCAAAGCCATTGAAGACATGCGGCCACCAACCCGCATCAAAGATGTCCAAAAGCTAACTGGATGTCTAGCATCCCTCAGCCGGTTCATTTCAAGACTGGCGGAACGGGCACTCCCCTTCTTCAAGTTATTGAGGAAGTCCAGACCATTCCAATGGTCTGAAGAAGCAGAAAAGGCATTCCAGGAGCTGAAACAGTTCCTGACCACTCTACCAATTCTGGTAGCTCCGAACCCTGGTGAGCCTTTGTTGCTTTACATTTCAGCAACTGACGAAGTCGTCAGTATGGTTCTGGTTGCAGAGAGACCAGAGCTACCCCATACTCAGGAATCCAGACCCCCTCGGGAGGGTCCGGAGGTCCTTGAAAGCGAGTCTGGGTCCCAGCTCCCAGACCCGAATCCACAAGAAGTTACTTCAGAAGACCCAGACCCCTCCGGGAGGGTCCAGGTCACCTCTGAAGAAGCTCCGGGTTCCTCCAGCCAGGACCCAGAGGTCCCCGAATAAAATCCAGATCCCTCCGGGAGGATTCGGGTCAGTGGAGAGTAAGCTTCGGGCCCCTCCGGGAGGGTCCGGACCATTCAGCGCCCAGTGTACTTCATTAGTGAAGTACTACATGATGCCGAGACTCGATACCTAGAGGTGCATAAGCTGCTCTATGCAGTTCTTATCGCCTCCAGGAAGCTTCGCCATTATTTCCAAGCTCACAAGATCTCAGTGGTGACTTCTTACCCACTTCGAGCAATCTTGTATAATCCCAATTCAACTGGGAATATTGCAAAGTGGGCAGCGGAATTGGCCGAATTCGATCTCGAATTCATTTCAAGGCAAGCAGTCAAGAGTCAAGCATTGGCGGACTTCGTGGCGGAATGGACTCCTTCTCCATCAAACCCTGGGGGCCCCAATGAGCAGAAGCCGGAACACGAAGCTCCGGTCTTCATCGAGCCTCATTGGACCCTTTACTTCGACGGCTCCATGCAAAAGCAGGGGGCCGGAGCTGGAATCCTTCTCCTCGCACCAACCGGGGAGAAGGTGAAATAAATGGTACACCTTGACTTCAAGGCGACCAACAACATGGCGGAGTACGAAGCACTCATCTACGGACTAAAGGTGGCACTATCATACGGTGTCAAGCTACTGCTGGTCAAGGGAGATTCACAGCTCATCATTAAGCAAGTGAAGGGTGAATGCTCCTGCAACAATCTCCAGCTAGCTGTTTACCTCCTTGAAGTCCAGAGGCTTCAGAAGGACTTCGAAGTCCTAGATCTCCACCATGTCCAGCGTGCCCACAACGCCGAAGCCGACGAACTCTCGACGAAAGCATCAACTGGAGCTCCGGCTCCTGACGGAACTTTTGTCAGGAGGTTGTCAAAACCCATAGCTCAGCCTGCCGAACTGGGCGAAGGGGGCGAGATCAGCATCCCGAAGCTGACAGTCCCGATGGCCCTGTTACCATGGCAGCCATCAAGGGTCGTAGGTGCTGCCGAAAGCTCCGAGCAACCCAGCACGCAAGACTCAAATGCTGAAGTTAGTTCCGATGCATTGATCTCGGAGATCCAGAACTACTTGAAAGACAACATCCTTCCTGACGATGATGTATCCGCTGACCGGGTAGTCAGATTGGCTCAAAGATACACGTTGGTAGAAGGGGATCTCTACCGGCGCGGCGCCAATGGCATCCTAATGCGGTGCATCACAAGGGAAGAAGGCTGCGAGCTCCTCACAGAAATCCATAGAGGCAAGTGTGGGAACCACGCGTCTTCCCGCACGCTGGTTGGTAAAGCCTTTCGTCATGGCTTCTACTAGCCTACAGCGCTCTAGGATGCAACTGAGCTGGTGAAAAAAATGCGAAGCATGTCAATTTTATGCAAAGCAAATTCACACACCGGCTCAGCCCCTACAAATGATACCTCCTACATGGCCCTTCGCTGTGTGGGGTATGGACATCTTGGGACCTTTCCCAAGAGCCGTCGGAGGTTACAAGTTCCTGTACGTCGCCATTGACAAGTTCACCAAGTGGCCGGAAGCAACTCCAGTTGTGACAATCAACAAGCAATCTGCTATCAACTTTTTGCAGTCCATTGTATGCAGATTTGAAGTCCCAAACAAAATCATCACTGATAATGGGACCCAATTCACAAGCTCTGCATTTCAAGGATATTGCGAAGACCTCGACATTCAAGTTTGCTACGCCTCCATAGCTCACCCAGCAAGCAACGGCCAAGCCGAGAGAGCAAATGCTGAAATCCTTAAAGGACTCAAAACGCGCACCTATGAGCGCTTGAAAAAACATGGAGCCAGCTGGATTGAAGAACTTCCGCCCACTTTATGGGCTAACAGGACATCTCCAAACCGGTCAACTGGAGAGACACTCTTCTTCCTGGTGTATGGAGTTGAAGCAATCCTTCCTCTGGAAATCACCTTGGGTTCACTTCGGGTCCGGACCTTCGACGAAGCCACGCAGGACCAGCTCCGGCGTGAAGACCTAGACCTTCTTGAGGAGGGAAGGTGTCAAGCAGCTGTTTGGAATGCCCGATACCGTCAAGCCCTACGGCGCTATCATCAGCGGCATGTACACAACTGACAGCTCGAGGAAGGCGATCTAGTGCTACGGAGAGTACAATCCAGAGAAGGGTTAAACAAACTCTCCCCAAGCTGGGAGGGACCCTTCCGAGTGATTAAAGTATCCCGTCCCGGAAGCGTTCGCTTGGCTACCGAGGATGGGACACCTCTCCCAAATCCTTGGAACATCGAGCACCTCCGTAAGTTCTACACTTAATATCACGGAGGTGAGTCTGTAGAAACTTGAGGTGTATGTTATAGAGTCATTGTACAGAGCTAGGTAGTTCCTCCGGGAGAACAACCAGACCTTTCCCGGAAGGACTGCAAAGTTCATGCAACACTTGTCACAGTCTCAGGACTAAAAGTGTGGCTAGCTACCCTGGGTTAAACGAGAAATGAAACACGCTTAGCCTGGTTCCGTACCCTAAGAGTGTACTTGTTTCCCCTGTACCCCGCACCTATAATGAAAGACATCTTCATGTGAAACAGCCTCCACATGCATTTATTTTGTACAGGCTCAACATTTTTTATTTTTCTCTTTCTTGTCTATAACAAAGACGTGCAATTCTTAAGAAATTTTAGTTCGACCGGTTCATATACGATTCGAGTTGTATTGTCGATTCTTTTGGATTCAAATATTGTTCATGGCCCACTCGCCTGAATGCCGCCAAGCCAATCTAGGGCCGGAGTGTGCTATCGACTTAGCCTGGTCAAGCATCCTAAGTACGCTACTCTACCTACACCCCGGCAGGCCGAAGTAAGGCGGGTCCAAGTACAATTGGATCTAGAAGTAAAGACAACACATTCGATTGTATTTAGAATCGCGTTGAACCTAAAATTTTCTTGAGAATCGTAGGCCGCGATGAAGTTATAGGAAAGAAACGAATTTTACTGTTTTTCTTGGCTTTAGTGTGCAGGAAAAATAAAGAATCCACGTTGATGGAGAAAAGCCGGAGCTAACGAAGCTCTGGCTCCCCTATGTGGCTTGTAATCAATGTTAAGCATTGAAAACGAGCATCACCAGAGCAACCAAGCTCTGGTAAAGCTAGGGGGGCCAGCCGTCGACGTAAAATAAAAGATGGTGAGAAGACCCCACAAGTGGAGTCTGCTGCCGACAAGTTACGCGTTGGCAAAGGTCACTGCCGGAGCCACTAAGCTCCGACACACCGGAGGTCTAACTATCGATGCTCTACGCATTGATAGGGACTGTTGCTGGAGCTACTAAGCTCCGACGGTAGTTAATGCAGGAGCTTCTAAGCTCCAGCAACCTCAGGGGGCCTTCACTATCGAAGACTTCGGACCTATACTCTACAAGTTCGAAGCAAATGAGTCATCAACGAAACACAATATCCTCTTGGTACATGTTCACAATCAAATTGTGTACATCTACCAGGGGGCCAAGTGAAGACAAAAAGTGTTGAAGACAAAAAGTGAAATTCACAAAAACTTGGAGATTTCATTCATTTGGAGACAAGGGATTACAAAATTGAGGAAGAAGAAGAGATAATACAAGTGGGAACTACAGAGATGGTCCTAGACCCTATGGAAGAATTGGGCGACCTTCTGGGCAACCTCCGACACGTTGGCTCGGGCAGCTTCGCCTTCTCCTTCAACGGGACCTTCAAGCACCGGGTCGAGAGGGAATTGGGAATTCCGGCTGGTGTAGCACGTCAGCACATATTATGCGATGTTCTTTGCCAGGGATTGCCCCTCAACCTCCAATTGGTCCGCGATGATGTCGCTCACCTTGAAGAGTTTGCTACCTGCCGAGCTCAACGCCTGCAACTCTAGGTCCGGCTCCGTCTCCGGATCACCCGGATGCACGGGGCTGAAGCCCATCGGTGTCAGCGCGTCGTTAGCCTTGCCCAGGAACTCCCAAATCTGTAGGGATTCTGCAGTCCTCAAGCCCTTCAATTCCTCTAGGGATCTTCTGGCCGCCACCAGTTCAGAATTCTCACGAGCGAGGCGCTCAACCTCTTTGGCGTTTTGCTGGATCTTTTCAGCAACCCGCTTCTCGAGTTTTCCGAGCTCCTCCTCCCGGAGGTGGATCTTGTTCCGGCGGTCAACCAAGTCCTTCTCCCTGCCCCTCACTTTCTTCTCCCTGGCAATAAGGGCGCACTCTTGCTCGTAGAGTTCTTGCCCTCGCACCCAGGCCTTCTCCTCCTCTTCAATGCAGCGCTCTTCCAATTTCTTGGCGCGCTCCTCGAGGCCCTTGTCGGCCAGAGCCACCTTCTCGGTGAGCTCCTCCTCCCTCCTCAGGACGTCATCCCGCACCTCTAGGAGTTTCTGCTCTTCATCTTCGAGCCGTTTCTCCCTCTCCTCAAGTGCCTCCCGGCGCTTGATGAGAGTAGTGTTAATGGCCTCAAGCCTTTCTTGGCATTCATCAGCCGCACTGTTAGCTGCTTTGGTCTGCTCGTAAATCTCCCAGGATTGAGCGTCAAGGGCATGAGTCATACTCTCCCTGTCATCAAATAACTTGCCCCAATATTCTAGGCGGACCTTCTCCCGCTTGATCCACTCTTTGTCATCTGCTAGCCTCGACTGCGCCAGCTTGGTCTCGAAGTAGAGCCGCTTACGCCACCGCCTAAGGGTTTGGCGCTCCTCTTCAAGAGCCTTGCTGTCATGGAAGAAGGCCAGTTGAACTTGACGCAGATTGGAATAGGCGTTGTCAATAGACAATGACAACGGGATAGGTTCCGGACCTGCTGGGGTCTCCTCCGCTGGTTCCAGCGGGTTTTCAGATACAAAAATTGGGTCCCACTCCACAAGAGTGGTCCCCCGAGTCTCCATGGCACTAGGGCCGTCCTCCGGGATGGTCTCAATCGCCATCGAGGAAGGCCCCGCCGCCAGGTCTTCATTCACCCCCTCAGGCAGGGGGCCAGCAACTTCACCAGGGCACTTCGGCTCAGCCGCGAGTACCTCCGACGTCGTCACTTCTGGAGCAGGGACCGCTTTTGGCTCCGGCCTGAGCACCTCCTCAACTGGGGGCTCGAGCGCTGACGCCTCTGCAACAACCGGCTCGGGAGCCGGAAGATCTTCATCATCTACCGGCACTGCGGCCGGAGCTCCAACAACGATCCGCTCTACTGCCGGTGCTTCTGAGGTAGCCGGCCCAACCGCCGAGACTTCGTCAACATTCGGCGTGCACGCCGGGACTTCAATAACCTCCGGCTCAACCGCCGGAGCTTCGACAATTTCCGGCTCTGGGGCCGGAATTACTGCTTCCTCCGACTCAACGGCTGAAGCTTCCATCATCTCAGCACCAGGACTCGGAACTTCAACCTCCGGGGCAGGTGCCGCTGGCGCATCTTCTCTCCCGCGGTCCGGCGCTACCACGGGAGTCTCTGGGGATGAGTCGAGGTCCATGACCACGACAGCTGGCGCCGGAGTTGTCGCAGCTTCAGCCACCACTTGGGGCGGCACCGGAACAGGAGCAGAAGCTCCCGCCCTCACAACCTCAGCTGCTGTGGCTGAGGGTGGAGCCTCACTTCTCTTCTTGGGAACGCTGCAGATGATGGACGAAGAAAATTAAAAAATAGTTACTACAACTAAACAACTATCCAAGGTAAAGATTAAAAATTACCTTGGAAGGCTTCCGCACCAGCTTGCGCAGAACCTCTTTCTCGGGCGTTCTGGGCTGGTCATAACCGGCGTGGAAGCTCCGGAAGGCCTCCCGGAACTCGTTGCAGCTACGGGCGTTTCCCTAGTCGAGGCCCCCCTCGATCGGGAAGAACCTCCGGACCTAGAGGCCTCAACCAGCCCTGGTGCAGGAGTCGCATGCCCGGAGTTAGCACCCCGGGAGGACCCCGCTGCGGGTATAGTCGTCGCGGTTGTAGAAGACCTCCCCCTCCGGGGAGAAGGAGCCGATGCAGAGGTGGTAGGCCTGACGGACCTTCCGTCGGCATGCTGCAGCTTCCTCTTCTGGCTCAAAGGTTCTTCCGCCGGCTCCTTACCCTTGCCGACGACCTCGGACCTTAGCTTCGGGGCAGGGTCGGAGCCACCCTCGGAAGCTCCAGGGATCGCCACCCTAGTGGTTGATCTTCTCTCGATGACACTAAGGTCGTCAAGCACAGGCATCTTCCGCCGGAGCTCCCTGCTGAACTCTACTTCCACGTTCAGAGGGAGAAAAGCTGATGGCGGAGTCAAGTCGTCACCCGCGACGTCGATGCCGTGCTGGAACTTCTTGAGGTGGAACTCCAAGGTTGTCCCCACCATGTTGGACTTCAGCCCGGTCTCGACCCGGTCGTCGTCCATCACGCTGTTGAGGGCCTAAGCGAGTTTTTCTCTCCTCTTCAGCGGTGCCCACCTGTTGACCAGGAAGTTGCAAAACACCGCCTGAGGAGTCAATCCTCCCTCCACGCATTGGCAGATCCTGGTTAGAGCAGGGTTGAAGGCTTCCGCCAACACCGGAGCTTCACTCCAGATTGTCGTGTCGATGTTGGGGAGGCCTTCGGGCAGCTCCAGCCTCTCGTGCTCCTCCACCCGGATGACTATCCAGTCCTTCTTCCAGTCATCCCACTTCCCAGAGGGAAACGACTGGAGGTACTTGAATGGGCACTTCTTGCGCTTCACGAAGTAGTAGAAGCCAAGGTACTCATTGCTCCTGCCGGTGGTATGGATGGTGAAGAAGGTCCGGAAGAGTTCAATGCAGGGGGGGATGCCCACCCACATCTCACAGAAGTGGACAAAGATAGACACAAGGAGAATGGAGTGAGGGCCAAGGTGATACAGCTGCAGACCATAGAAGTCTAGCAGCATCAAGAAAAAGGAGGAAAAAGGTGGGATCAACCCCACCACGGCGTACGAAGAAAAGTACATCATTTCGTCGGTGTGCTCCTTCTCAAACGGGAGCTCTCCCCCGGCGTGGATCGAGCGGTTGAAGAAGTCCGAGGACCATCCCATGAGGGCCCGGACCTTCTTCAGGTCACCGTCGGTCTTCAAACGGCTCTCGCGGAGACCCAACTCCGTCGTAGCACAGCAAGGCAGGAGAGGAAAAGCAAGCACAAGTTGGGAGTTTGAGTGTGAAAGCATATAGGCCCCATGAGGTACGGTTACGGTGATTAATGACAACCATTCGATATTACTAATGAATTTGTGAATGCAAGGTCCCAATAATCACTCAATCAAATGAAATCAAAACGACATTAGAGACCCATATAAAATCAACTAATGAGATCAAATCGAATCATATGAAGACAAGAAGTGAAAGCTCTAACTTGACATCACTCAATGCTTGAAGACTATCAGAACAACATTTCAAACAAGTGTCAAAGAGGTCACAAGTTCAAATTCCAAAAGAACAACTCAAAACAACTCGAAGTCAACAAGTTGAACACACCGGATCATCCGATGATTTCTGAGTTGACTACATCGGTCGAGTTGTGTCAACAGAAGAAGAAGACCTCAGAGCAAAGCACTCGCCGGATCATCCGATGTATGGCTCAGTCACATCGGTCCATTAGTACAATTTGCAATAACCATTGGACCAAGTGAAGCACCGGATCATCCGATGTGCAGACTTACACACATCGGTCGATCACTCCAGTAAGCATCAAGATCAAGCAAATTCTGGAGGAAGAGCCACCGGATCATCCGATGAGAAGACAGGGGCAACATCGGTCTAACAACGGTCATATCTGACACAGTGACATCAGCTAATTTGGCTTTGACCGACGATAACTGAAGGGGAGACATCGGATCATCCGGTGTTCGCAGAGCAGTGATGTCAGCCTACTTTTCCAACGGCTATTTCGTTGAGGCTGACTATTTATACCCCTTCAACCTCTCAAATCGACAAGACTTGAAGCCCAAACATACTCTACACATTCTAGAGCATTCAAGACATAGAGCTACCACTTCCACATCATTGTTCATCATTTGTACACCAAGAGATAGGCTAGAACTAGATAGAGATAGTGCTTGTGTGCCTCCATTCTTGGTGATTGGAATCTCTAGTGTAGTGAGAGCCGTAAGGGAGTGTCCCTTGGTGTGTGTAACTAAGAGAGACTTCTGGAGCTTGCCAAGAGGATTGTGGAAGCCCGGAGGATTCAAAGTGTACAAGGCTTGAGCTCCACCTTGCCAAGGTTGGCGAACGGAGAAGAATAGTGAAGACCCCCGTGTCTCGGTGACTTGGGAGTGGCAAAACCCTTCGGTGGGTGCCACAACGTGGACGTAGGAAGATCCTTGTGATCTTGCCGAACCACGGGATAAACTCCGTGTCCTTTGAGCGTTTGCATCCCTCTCCCTTTTACATTTATGCAATCTTCATTCCACAACTTTAATTTACATTGATTGCATAGATTAATCGCATAGGGAATTGGGCTTTAAGTTGTTAGTTTTTAATTACCTTAAAATTTGAAAGAAAGCCCAATTCACCCCCCTCTTGGGCTTCTCGATCCTTACAATTGGTATCAGAGCCTTGTTGCTCATTGGATCATTCTAGCTTCACCGCTAGAGAGCTAAAATGGCCAAGAATGGGGGTTCGGTTCCTACCTTCGAGGGCAAGAACTTTGCCTATTGGAAAGCACGCATTCGCGCCTACCAAGAGGCTATTGCTCCCGAAGTTTGGGAAGCGACCCATGCGGGGTTTGGAAATCTTAACTATGTTGGTGATCAACTAAAATGGGATGCTAAAGCTAGAAATGCTATCTATGAATGTATAAGTCAAGACGTATTTGCTAGAATTGCTAGTAAGGAGAAAGCTTGTGAAATTCGGGCATGTTTAATTGAAATTCATGAGGGCTCATCTCGTGTTAAAGAACTCAAATATCACTTGCTTAAATCCAAGTATGATGAATTTAAAATGCTTCCTCATGAGAATGTTAACCAAATGTTTTCTCGTTTAAATGTGCTCATTGAGGAGATTAACGCACTTGACATTGCTTCTCTAGGTAAGGGACTTATCAACCGCAAGATCCTCATGCTTCTACCCAAGCCCAAGTACAACATTATCAATTCAATGCTCCAAAAAGAGTCACTTGACAACATTGAAGTTTCGGAGCTCATTGGAGAAATTCATGCTCATGAGATGAGCGTACTTGGAATGATGGAGGAATCATCGTCAAAAACCATTGCTCTCAAGGCTTCAACCAAGAAGACAACTCCCAAGAAGAAGAAAGTGATTGAGCCTAGCTCAAGTGAAGAAGAGCAAGCAACAAGCGAAGATGACGATGATGAGCTTGCGTTGATGATGAGGAAATTCTCACGTCTAAACTCCAAGATCGCAAAGAAGGGATACTCTTTTGATACCAAGAAGAAAGCCTTCCTCCCAAGAAAAGATGAAAACAAGACATGCTATAATTGTGGTGATCTAGGCCACATATCATATGATTGTCCAAGACCGGACAAGAGGAAGGACAACCACAAGGGAAAGCATCGGAAGCTAGAAGAAAGTGATGAAGATGAAGAAGAGGTCAAGCCCAAGCGCTCCTTTGGAAAGAAATAATTTGACAAAGACAAGAAGACCAAGCTCTTTCCAAAGAAGAGAAGAGGGCCTCAAAAGGTCTTCATGTGCGAGGCCAATGAGTGGATCACAGATGAAGAGTCAAGCGACGAAGAGAGTGAAGATGAAGAAAACTTGGCGGGCCTTGCCATCGTCAACAAGGATAACTGACCTCTTCGTCCACCTCCTATGTGCCTCATGGTGAAAGGTAACACTAAGGTACGTGATGATTCTAGCGATGATGATGATGAGCTCTCCCCCTATGAATTAGAATCTATGATTAATGAATACCATGTCATCATAAAAAGGGAGAAGAGCAAGGTTAAGGCACTTGAACAAGCTTGTGCTAAGCTTGAGAGTACAAAGCTCGATTTGCATGACAAGTATGTAACTATACTTAAAGAGCATGACACACTCAAATCACATGTCAAGCAAATCGAGGAGGAAAATGCTCAAATCAAGCTTGACTATCATGAGCTTGAATTAGCAAACCTAGCACTCTTGGGAAAGCACAATGACTTGGTTAAGGAACATGAAGTGCTTAACCGTGCTTATGAAGCAATTGAACTAAAATTGAAAAACATGAAAAAGGAAACCCTTGATGGCAAAGTATCAACTATTTCACATGCCACTAATATTTTGGATAAGTCTTTGCCGTTGAAAGCAAGCCCTAGGGAGAAGGAGTTGATGGACGAGATTGAAAGTCTCCGCACTAGTGTGGCAAGACTCTCTAAGGGGGAGGACAAGCACAAGGAAATCCTCTACCAACAAGCTAAAGGCTTCAACAAGAGACGACTTGGATCCTTCCCGGTACTCAACAAAGGAAATGTGGCCTCACCAGAGCTTAGGACAAGCTTCATCAAGGAAGTTGGTTCCTATTGTCAACATTGTGAGGTCACCGGACATCACACGAGGGAGTGTCCTCTTCCCAACCGTCCTTCTCTCAAATTGCCTCCTAACTACAAATATACTTTCAATGATTACCACTATCTCTTGAGCAAAGTAGGTGGCAAGGTGAAGGCAAGTTTCATCGGCAAAGACATTAAGGGCGAAGGGGAAGCTCCCCAAGCAACTTTGGGTCCCAAAATCACTTGTATCACACATACAAGGACCTAAGTTGGCTTGGGTGCCTAAACTCAAAAACTAACTTCATGTGTGTAGGTGAACTACAAAGCCGGAGGAAAGCATTGGGTACTCGATAGCGGGTGCACTCAACATATGACCGGCAATGATGGTATGTTCACCTCCATAGAGAACCCCGAAAATCATGAACAAGTCACCTTTGGTGACAACTCAAAGGGGAAGGTAATTGGTTTAGGTAAAATTGCTATTTCGCATGATTTGTCCATTTCTAATGTGCTCTATGTTAAGTCTCTTAGTTTCAATTTGCTTTCCATTGCACAACTATGTGATCTTGGACTAACGTGCACCTTTGACAAGAATGGTGTTGTAGTGACTAGTGAATCAAGCAAAGAACTAATATTCAAAGGTTTTCGGCATGGACATCTTTACTTGGTGGATTTCTCCAACAAGGATGCTAGCTTGACCACTTGTCTTTTCACCAAGACGAGTTTGGGTTGGCTATGGCATCGACGCATTGCTCACATTGGGATGAGCAAGCTCAAGAAGTCATTCAAGCTTGGGATGGTGACCGGCGTGAAGGATGTCACATTTGAGAAGAACAAGCTTTGTAGCGCTTGTCAAGCCGGGAAGCAAGTTGCTTCACACCACCCAATGAAGACAATGGTTTCAACCTCCAAGCCACTTGAACTACTCCACATGGACCTCTTCGGACCGTCCACATATCAAAGTCTTGGTGGTAACCTCTATTGTCTTGTTATTGTTGATGACTATTCTAGATATGCTTGGACTTTGTTTCTAGGTGACAAGGGTGAAACTCCGGAAGTCTTCAAGACCTTTGCTAAACGTGCTCAAAGGGAATTTCAACTTCCCATCATCAAGGTCCGGAGTGACAATGACACCGAGTTCAAGAACTACAACATTGGGGAGTGGTGTGATCGTGAAGGCGTGAAGCATGAGTTTTCGGCCACATACACCCCTCAACAAAATGGTGTCGTTGAAAGGAAGAACAAGACTCTCATCACCCTTGGTAGAGCAATGCTTGATGACTATGGCACGTCGGAGAAGTTTTGGGCCGAAGCAATCAACACGGCGTGCCATGCCGCTAATAGGGTCTATCTTCATCGACTACTTCAAAAGACCCCATATGAGCTCCTCATTGGGAGAAAGCCCAACATCTCCTACTTACGAGTCTTCGGGTGCAAGTGCTACATCTACCGCAAGAAAAGGCTCGGTATGTTTGAAAGAAGGTGTGATGTTGGTATCTTTCTTGGTTATGCGTCAAACTCAAAAGCATATCGAGTATTCAACCAAACCTCCGGGTTAGTTGAAGAAAGTTGTGATGTTGAGTTTGATGAGACTAATGGCTCCCAAGAGGAGAGTTTTGGTCATGATGATATAGATGATGAGCCTCTACGAGAAGCCATGAAAAACATGACCATTGGAGACATTAAGCCCGAAGTTGAGGAGAGCCATGATCAAGGGGGAGCATCAAGTTCCAACATCAACACCTCCATGGCGCCTCAAGTTGATGAAGAAGAAGAAAAAGATGATCCATTGCCAATGCAAGATTCACAAGCCACACAACATCAACAAGAAGAAGAAGAAGTCCAAGATCAATTCCAACCACAAGACGAGCAAGATGTTTCACCACCGCCAAGTGCTTCACAATTACTTATGAGGCATGGACGCATCTCCAAGGCGCATCCGATTGATCAAATCATCGGAAGTCCGTCACGGGGAGTAAGCACTTGTTCTCGCCATGTCGCTTCGTTTTGTGAGCACTACTCTTCTATTTCGTGTGTAGAACCCACTCATATAGAGGAAGCACTCCAAGATCCAAATTGGGTGATGACTATGCAAGAAGAACTCAACAACTTCACCCGCAATGAAGTTTGGGTGTTGGAGGAGCGACCCAAGGACAAGAACATCATCGGAACAAAGTGGGTGTACCGCAACAAGCAAGACGAGAATGGCGTTGTGGTCCGCAACAAGGCAAGACTTGTGGCCAAGGGTTTCTCACAAGTTGAAGGACTAGACTTTGGAGAAACATTCGCTCCGGTCGCTCGGTTAGAAGCTATTCGTATACTCCTTGCTTTTGCTTTGCATCACAATATAATGCTTTATCAAATGGATGTTAAAAGTGCCTTTCTTAATGGTTATATTAACGAGCTTGTTTATGTTGAGCAACCTCCCGGGTTTGAAGATCCGAGGAATCCTAATCATGTGTATAGGTTACACAAGGCGCTCTACGGGCTCAAGCAAGCACCTAGGGCGTGGTATGAACGTCTAAGGGATTTCTTGATCATGCAAGGATTCAAGATCGGGAGGGTGGACACTACACTCTTCACCAAGGACATCGACGAGGATTTATTTATTTGTCAAATTTATGTCGATAATATTATTTTTGGCTCAACTAACAAATCTCTTAGCCCTGAGTTTGACACCATGATGTCTAGGGAATTCGAGATGTCAATGATTGAAGAACTCAACTTCTTCCTTGGATATCAAATCAAGCAACTTCAAGAGGGGACCTTCATCTACCAAGAGAAATACACCAAGGACCTCTTGAAGAAATTTGAGATGGGAGAGTGTAGCTCAAGAAGTACTCCAATGGCGACAAATTATCATCTCGACGCGGACTTGGACGGTAAACCTATTGATCAATCTCACTACCGTTCCATGATTGGTTCATTGTTATATCTTACCGCATCTAGGCCCGATATCATGTTTAGTGTGTGCTTGTGTGCTCGCTTTCAAGCGGCACCTAAAGAATCGCATAAGAAGGCGGTCTTTAGGATACTTCGGTATCTCAAGCATACTCCAAGTGTAGGTTTGTGGTACCCCAAGAACGCTAGTTTCCACCTCTTGGGATACTCAGATTCGGACTTTGTCGGATGTCGTGTGGATCGCAAGAGTACCTCCGGTGGGTGCCACTTACTTGGGCGTTCCCTAGTATCTTGGTCGAGCAAAAAGCAAAATTCCGTGGCTTTGTCCACCGCGGAGGCGGAGTATATAGCGGTCGATGCATGTTGTGCCCAAATTCTATATATGAAGCAAACCCTTTTGGACTTTGGAATTAAATTTGGTTGTGTGCCTCTCCTTTGTGACAATGAAAGTGCGGTTAAGATAGCTAGAAACCCCGTTCAACACTCCCGCACTAAGCACATTGATATTCGCCATCACTTCTTGCGGGATCATGAGGCTAAAGGAGACATCTCTTTGCAAGGTGTTAGGTCCGAAGAACAATTGGCGGATATCTTCACTAAACTACTTGATGAGAAAACTTTTTCTAGACTTAGAAGTGAATTAAATGTGCTAGATGCATCTAACGTCATGTAAGTTGCCATGTTCATGTAAGGATGCAAATCATATAGGTCTTGTCTAACTCCCAAAGGATAGGGGCGAGCTAGAAATAGTTTTCCCTGAGGAAGCCTTTGGAAGGTTTAAACTTGGCAAGATAGATTTACTTTATGCCTTGCATGATCCCTGCCATATAGACTTGCACTCATTTAATTTCTTGCACTATAATTTGTTTGACATTGCATACGGTAGAATTGTCACAAAGGGGAACCCACCTCATGAGAAAGAGACTTGTTTGAAATGCAATATCTCAACTCATATAAGGTGGAAAGAACAAAATGTTAGGCACGTTAATGCCTAGAGGAACATGCTTCAAAGAGATAGAAGTCTTCATACTCTACCTCACAATGCATGGGCCTTACATTTTATGTTGGATATTTTCCTCCCATTTTTCTCGGTGTTCTATTTGCTTTAAGGTTTAGCCAAGCTATTGGCATATTAGCCTTTTTGAGGGGTAAGGGGTTGCCCAAAAAGTCCTAAGACATGTGTTTCTCTTTGCTTGTTTGTTTGGTCAAAGGACATATATGGGATGTTATTGTTCTGTTGTCATCGGATTATCTGATGCCTAAGTCAATCCCTCATCGGACCAATAGGTGTTCAATCTTCAAGGGACAGTTCAGTCAGAACCTCAATTGATCCGACGCGTTCATTCCGAAAAACATCGGTCCATCCGGTGTTCTCTATTTTGGAGTTGGGGTAAATTCAACCGATGTTTACTTCCTCCCACGTCGGTCCATCCGATGTCAACAGCAACTTTTGAATATCCTTACTGTGGCATTCGACCGATGTTCATTTCACCTAACATCGATCCATCCAGTGTTAAAAATTCGGCTAGGGTTTGGGACCCAGTATTTAAACTCGCGCGCCGCCTTCGTCTTCCTCTCTCCCGATCCCGACGCCTCCCCGACTTCTCTCTCGCCGCGCCGCCGACCTCGCCGCAGCCGACCGCGCCGCCACCTCCACCGCCGCCGGACGCCGCCGCCCACAGGCCGCCGCCGCCGCCATCTCTGGCCGCCGCCGCGAGCAGTGCCGCCGCCTAGCGCCGCCGCCGCATCTCACTCGCCAAGCCTCCACTCGCTGCCACCACCGCTAGCACCGCCTCCACCGCCTCTCCTCCACCCCGGCACCGCAGCAGCCCCCAGTGACATCTCCGTAGTGCCTCCCAAGCTCCATCGCCGCTAGGGTTTCGACCGCGACATAATTGTCGTTTCCCCGTGCGCTCGACCCCGTCAAAGCTCACCTCGGCGATTGTAATGGCTCGTGACAAGAAGAACAAGGGAAAGTCCATCGCGGAGCCCGCTGTGAAGAATCAAAAACTGTCAAAGGAGGAAAAGAAGGCCTTGATGGCCGCTCGCGCCGCCGAGGAGCGTGAGCGTGGCCGAGGAGGGTCGCTAAGGATCTGTGAGGCTCGTCCGAGGCAGCCGTGATCGACGACTCCGAGGCCGAAGAGGAGCCGGTTGAGCCTCTCGTCCGCCGGCGCTCAGCCCAGACACGTGGGGGTCACACCGAGGCTGCTCCTCGTCCGAGACCGACGGCTGCCGACCGTCGTGAGGATAGGGAGGCCCAGCGTGCTATCTACGAGATGGACACCACTGTCCATGTCGTTGAAGGAGTCCGGTTGACCGACTACCGAAAGATGAAGGTCAAGCAGCTTCGCAAGCTCAGATGGAACGTGTTGCTTGAGGAGTGGTACCTGCAGCCCCGAGAGGCTATGGTGGACAGTCGCTTCTGGACGGTCACACAGGCGTCTCTCTACGAGACCTACAGACGCTGAGGCCACAAGCTGTTCCAACACAACTACATGGATTGGTATCAGCTTGCAGTAGCCGTAGGGACAGAGATCACGCCATTCTTTGAGAGATACAGGGGCCTGGTACAGTTGCTATCATATGAGCGGAGTGCCTATGTGGAGGATTGGGTCCGCGTGTTCTACGCCACCCTCTACGTCTATGAGGGCAGAAGATCCATTGACTTCATGTTCATGGGTCAGCACTACCACCTGACGAGGCAGACGCTGGGACAGTTGCTTGGAGTAGACTTACACGACACCTGCATACATGAGAGAGTCTACGGTCAGGCAAACCCGCTGAGGAGGCCGCTCATTGGAGGAGTGGCACCTGCTCTGGAGGAGATCCGATCATTGTTTGGACCTACGTTCTCTCCAGACCAGCCGAGGGTACCAGCCTTGTTGACACCAGGAGCGCGCACGGTGCACCTCGCCCTGCGTTGCTCTCTCCTGCCAAGGTTCGGCTATCTTGAGGGTTTCACCAGCCTCCAGCAGACGATCCTGTTCTACATCATGAACGGGATGGACTTTGACATAGTGGATGTCATCATTTGCGAGATGGAAGATGTAATCACAGACGGTGTGGGCATGATGAGGCAGCTAGTATATGGGCACTGGATCAGCTACCTGCTCACTATGATGGTTCCCGAGGGGTCCGCCGTGCACGACCGTCTCTCTGACGAGAGTGTGACACGGTTCAGACACTACCGTGCCCCGGCTCCTGGAGACCGCCGCCTTGGCCGTCCAGTTGAGCGTCAGGTCAAGGCCCGACTGTCTGAGGAGGACTGGTCTGACCTAGAGAAAGAGGATGAGCGACTAGCAGAGGCAGAAGCTCTAGGAGGAGACCTCCAGCACGTCTGGTCCGAGAGCGACACAGACGACAGTGTCGAGGAGTACTTCCCTCCTCCTCCTCCCTCACCGAGGCAGCACGATGCAGAGGCAGGAGGTTCAGCTGCTCCACCACCGTCACCACCCCTGTGTCCGAGGCGCAGGTGTCACAACCGTCAGAGCTGTCGACACTTCTTCAGCAGATGATAGAGCAGCAGCGCCAGGACAGACTCACGGCTGAGCAGGCCAGGGCAGAGCAGGCTGCTCACCTGGCACAGCTTCAGAGGCAGCAGCAGGAGCTTCAGCTGGAGATCGCCCGACAGAGGCGAGAGGATACGGACCGGTTCACGAACCTTGTTGATCAGATGCACCGACGTACCCTCGACCAGCAGCAGCAGACTCAGCAGGCTATGATGGGGATCCTAGGGTTGATCACCAACCTATACACTCAGACTGGGATCGCCCTTCCTCCACAGCATCCTGGACTGGGACTGGCTCCAGTAGCGACTCAGGTGCCTGCTACTCCGGTTCCATCTATCAGCATGTCACCACTTCTAGCACCCAGCGCACCGATCCACTCTCCTCTGTCGGCGACGACTCTGTTCCAGCAGATGCCGACATCTGTGGTCAGTGCTCCGCCTCCTCCAGCTCCAGCTCCACCGGCGCCTCCCATACCTGCTACCTCCTCTCCAGCACCGGCAGCGGACCCCCCAGCTCCCTCTGCTCCAGCTCCTGCGACCGGCGACTCCAGCTCCGACGACAGCAACGGTGACCATTTCGTCATCGCGCCTAGCTCTCAGGGTCAGTAGGCTCTCTGATCCCTTTTTGGTGTCTTGATGCCAAAGGGGGAGAAGAGGTAGAGGAGTCAGGGGGAGTAGTAGTAGTTTCTCAGTCTCAGGGGGAGTTTATTCTTTGTATTTTCTTGTGTGCTTGAGTACTTTTGTAATATCATTTAAGCACTTTATCCACTTGTCATATTTGCTTATGGTATTAATCGATTGAGCTTTTCGCGCCATTAATTTCATTTGTTTTCTACAAGCTCGATGTGTCTTATCTTGCATTCATTGCATATCTACTTGAGTATTGTACCATCAAATTCATTACTATTGCGCTTTAAATTATTGTGTTGTCATCAATCACCAAAAAGGGGGAGATTGAAAGCATCTCGGTCCCATGAGGTACGGTTTCGGTGATTAATGACAACCATTCGATATTACTAATGAATTTGTAAATGCAAGGTCTCAATAATCACTCAATCAAATGAAATCAAAACGACATTGGAGACCCATATAAAATCAACTAATGGGATCAAATCGAATCATATGAAGACAAGAAGTGAAAGCTCTAACTTGACATCACTCAATGCTTGAAGACTATCAGAACAACATTTCAAACAAGTGTCAAAGAGGTCACAAGTTCAAATTCCAAAAGAACAACTCAAAACAACTCGAAGTCAACAAGTTGAACACACCGGATCATCCGATGATTTCTGAGTTGACTACATCGGTCGAGTTGTGTCAACAGAAGAAGAAGACCTCAGAGCAAAGCACTCACCGGATCATCCGATGTATGGCTCAGTCACATCGGTCCATTAGTACAGTTTGCAATAACCATTGGACCAAGTGAAGCACCGGATCATCTGATGTGCAGACTTACACACATTGGTCGATCACTCCAGTAAGCATCAAGATCAAGCAATTTCTGTAGGAAGAGTCACCGGATCATCCGATGAGAAGACAGGGGCAACATCGGTCTAACAACGGTCATATCTGACACAGTGACATCAGCTAATTTGGCTTTGACCGATGATAACTGAAGGGGAGACATCGAATCATCCGGTGTTCGCAGAGCAGTGATGTTAGCCTACTTTTCCAACGGCTATTTCGTTGAGGCTGACTATTTATACCCCTTCAACCTGTCAAATCGACAAGACTTGAAGCCCAGACATACTCTACACATTCTAGAGCATTCAAGACATAGAGCTACCACTTCCACATCATTGTTCATCATTTGTACACCAAGAGATAGGCTAGAACTAGCTAGAGATAGTGTTTGTGTGCCTCCATTCTTGGTGATTGGAATCTCTAGTGTAGTGAGAGCCGTAAGGGAGTGTCCCTTGGTGTGTGTAACTAAGAGAGACTTCCGGAGCTTGCCAAGAGGATTGTGGAAGCCCGGAGGATTCAAAGTGTACAAGGCTTGAGATCCACCTTGCCAAGGTTGGCGAACGGAGAAGAATAGTGAAGACCCCCTTGTCTCGGTGACTTGGGAGTAGCAAAATCCTTCGGTGGGTGCCACAACGTGGACGTAGGAAGATCCTTGTGATCTTGCCGAACCACGGGATAAACTCCGTGTCCTTTGAGCGTTTGCATCCCTCTCCCTTTTACATTTATGCAATCTTCATTCCGCAACTTTAATTTACATTGATTGCATAGATTAATCGCATAGGGAATTGGGCTTTAAGTTGTTAGTTTTTAATTACCTTAAAATTTGAAAGAAAGTCCAATTCACCCCCCTCTTGGGCGTCTCGATCCTTACAGAGTGCAAGATCAGATGAGAGGCGTAAAGAACCCCAAACGGTGCACACTTTCCTTCTTAAGTAAGCCCTTGCGACGCTTGGATGGAAACCGCAAGGAAGTCGAAGACACCACTCAAAAATTCCACCCAGCCGATGAGAAGAGGGCCCGGGACTACCCCGACGATCAAGTCGAGGTTCTTAACCAGGCGAACTGTTGCCATCATGAGGCGGGGAGCCTGAAGGCGGCGGCCTGACAAGGCGCGCGGAACCGATACGATTTTCGTATCGGGAACCGGCGACCTTCAATTGCGTGAGATCCGCATGCCAAAGATCTCACCTGCGGCACACGGGATACGCCACGCGACGAGGATTTAACTCCAAACCATCGCCAACGGCACATCCGAAGACCTTTGAAGACTCCGTTCAAAAGTCGAAGGATGGACCCACCTCCGGCGGAATGACTTCACCCAAGGGGTCTTCCCCAGAGGTGGGCCCAGGGGGCCACTGTCGGTACCCTGGGTACCATATACCCCTTGGGATTGCAAAGATCTCAAGGGAAAATCATCCACTTGATTTGAAGACCTTCAGAGGCCCACATGTCAAACATGTCTGGACCTGCTTCTCCAACAAGGTTAGTCCCAGGGTCGCCACGTGTACTACCAAATCGGAGCTACCACCCGCAAGGGGGGAAGCTCCGGGCTATGTACTGAAATGGCACCCCCAGACCTAACCCCAGACCGAGGGAAGCTCCGGTGCTGACACGTGTCGGGTAACACCGGAGCCATCTGTTCTCCACAGTGTGCTCCGGTGCTGCCACGTGTCCAACCATCAGACCTTCAGCCTCTAACCTCCGGAAGACTCCACAATGGCTCCGGATCTTCAAAGGGGAATCAAGGACTTCAATACCCGATCAAGTGTCATTAATACTATATTAATGACACACGATCGGACGACCTTAATTACCAGTAACAGTGCTGTCAAAGCCCATAACTCGGTCATTAAGGGTAATTAAATGTGTTGAATGTATATCAATATCAGTAACCGCCGGGGCCACATGTCGGGCCAGGCTAACGTGTAACGGCCTGCCCTTGTACTATAAAAGGACAGGCCGACGATACATAGGACACGTCTACACACACGTTCCATAAACACTCGATACAAGCTCATATAGCCAATACAACTCCAACACACCCGTGGAGTAGGGTATTACGCTTAGGCGGCCCGAACCACGTAAATCTTCGTGTCTCCTGTGTCATTTATAATCCACCTTCTTGAATCTCCGCGCGCCCACACCGAACCTCAAACTCCTCTAACACTTTAGAAGTGTCGGGAGATCTGCCGGATCCAAACCACCGACAGGTCCTTTTTGGACTTGTCCGATATTTCGTGACTTCGAGTTGATCTTTTGTTTCTTGGGTTTCATGTTAAGTGGGCCTAGGGGCTTCGTGCCTAACTCTTTTAGAGCCCGTGTGGGACTCTAAACCGGCCTCTACTTATCCCAAAACTCGAAATCCCTCTAACCCTAGCCTCCACCTCTAAATAAACAGCCCCACCCCTTGGATTGACATCTATTTGTCACTTTTCCACCCACCCAAACCCTAGTTCGTGGGGAGCCACCATCAAGGAGGGAGGAGAAGATCCCAAGCAAGAAGAAGAAGAGGAGGAAACGAAAGAGGATCAAGATCTCCACCAAGTTTCGTCATACACCACCAATTCATCCCCAAGTTCATCACCAACCCCAGATCACCAAGATCCAAGTGTTACCTCCAAGTTTCTTGATTCATTGGAGTTCTAAACACCTGGTATACCTTCTATTCTCTTTTCCTTATGAGAATTCAACCCCTAATCTCCGAATTTACGTCGATCTAGAAAACCCTAATCTTCTGATCTCGCAGAGTGCGGACTTGTCCGGTCCCTAGCGGACTAGTCCGATCTTTCTGGTTAAATTGTGTTGAATTAATTCTAAAATTTGATCTAATCGAATCTAAACCTGTATAAACTTGTTAAAAGCTATTAGAACTAGTTAGTGATCATTAAAAGCAATCTAGTAACAAGTTCTACCTTGCATTTGCATCAATCATGCATGTCATGACATATTGAGTAATATTTGTGCACTCTTTGATTGTGTTTCTTGTCTTGTATGTTTATTGTGTGGATTAGACGGATTTGCGCTAGAGAGTGCCGTGGAGGATCTACAGCACCAAGAGTTTGAAGGCTTTGACCCTAATCAACAGCAAGAGCAAGACAAGTGTCCTTGAAGCATATTGATCATGTTTTTAAGATAAATGTTTTGTTTGAAAAATTGCATGCTTGTGTCAATTTGATGGGAATCCTATGATAGGAAGTTTACTAGCTTTGTTTAACCACTCTTGTCACCTGGAATTATGGTGGAGAGTCGGGATGGGCTTTTTACCTTTTTGCCTCGCTTAATCAACTGGGATGGGAAACAACTATACCACTCAATTTAATTATGCATGGATGAGATTATGGTTAACATGAACTGGTCAATATGATATGGTTATGGGTGATCTAAGCAAGCCTGGTATGTGGATGAGTTGGATGTTAAGGTGGTTTGCGTGCTTTAGATCTAAGGACCGGTTCATGCGTGAATAAGCCAGGACTACAGTGCCACCACGAGGCCAAGTATGGGTGCGGCGTAGCTGATTAATTTGGGCTTTGCTAGTGCTGTTTGGACCATTGTGGATGCTCGGGGAAGGGGTAGTCGGATTGGTTTTGTTAATGATTGGTGGGACTACCCTGAGATCCGAATGGCTCAAGAGGGGGCCCTTGGTTGAAGATGTGCTCAGTTGGGGATATCGCCACCGGTGAAACCTCAGTGGGGTCTAAATAGGCTAGTAATCCCTTTGTAAAAGCTATTTTGTGATCTCTTGGCCACACACCTACGGAAGTATGAGACGGCATAATAGAGGTTCTTAGTCACTGAAAGGTGATGAAATCACAAACACATGAGTAAAGTGGTACAAACTCTGCAGAGTTAAATAAAAATATCATGATAGCCGTGCTCCCGGTTATGAGCACCTGGACAACTTCCATGATTAGAGGGAAATTGGTATTTGGGATGGTTATGGTTTGTTAATGGTTATGGACGGTTATGGATTTATTTCTGGTATTGAATATGGTTATTGGCAAATGGTGAAATCTGGAATTATTGATGAGGATGGTGAATTGTGGACTGGTATTATGGTATTACTTATGATTATAATGGGTTTACTTCACATATATGTAATATATTGCTTTTCAAATGTTTTTATGTATTTTTCAGCACTTTGCCATTATGATTGTCGTCATTTGAATAAGCTACATGTCATATTTTCCACACTTGATGAGTACGACATGTACTCACTCTTGCAATCCCCCCCCCAACAGTTGCAGGTCAGGATTGAGAGTTTAATAGTGATAATGTGGAGTTCTAGGCCGTGTCTACCGTCAGCTTTGCCTGTGGTGTTATTGGAGCTGCGCTATACCCTATTGCTTATGCTGCCTAGCTGTTTAGTTTGCTTAATTAGTTTATTTCCGCTGCATTAGTTGAACTTGTCCTTAATATTCATTAGAGCTTGTATTCGAGGATAATATTGTTTGTGTAATAAAACTTGGTTAATTAATCTTGTTCTGTGGTAATTATCTGTATATTGTTTGTGATTGCACTCGTGTATGTGTGATGGACACCCCATATGCGTTAGCTTGGTTCATTTTTCGGAACCGGGCGTCACAGGTTGTGTCAACAGCCGAAAATCGCGGCTCAGACACGGTCTGATGCACGACGGGTCCTCTTTAGGTTGTGCCTGGCCCGAGCACAAACAACAGCACCCTATCTTGGCCGAGTAACACACTGTCTATGCCCAGCAACACTTAAAAAATGATTTGAGCTCAAATATTTTTAGAATATACAACCACAACAACAACAACAACCAAGCTTTTGTCCCAAACAAGTTGAAGTCGCCAAAAAACTTTTAGAATATATAGACAAAAAACTTCAAAAAATATGAAAAAGTTAGTAATGGTTAAGAGAGTTGAATTACATGTTCTTACAAAATTTGACATTCAAAATAATAATATATCACTGAGAATAAAAAACAAAGAAAAAATAATTTTGTCTTTTTTGTATCTCAAAGAATAAAATGAATTTCGTCATGAATTTTGTAGTGTAGTTTCTAAATCACAATAAGAACCTCTATGACTTTTTTGAGAATTTTGTAATTGTGTTTGCATCAATGTGTGTTAAAATTTTAGTAAATGCCATATATGATATGAGATTTTGAGGTAAATGAAGAAGAATTTGAATTTACACAAGTGAAAAGTGATCTATTTTTTTTAAAAAAAAAAATCCTATGAGTGCGCCTATATAAATATGTATGTAAATAACAATTTCGGTTTAAAAATTTAACTTTTTAGAGATGTACAAAAAGTGAAGAATATGGTCGTCATTAGTGATCCTACATTAATTTATTGATAAAGGGATAGCTCAAACAAATGTTTCTATGTAGTAGAGTATATTTTTTGAAGAATATAGAAAAATTATCAAGTTTTGACCTAATTTAGGGAATCTATACAAGTTTGAACATTTATATTAGAATCTAAATAAAAAAGACGATCAAACTCAAGAAAAACCGCGGTGGCCCGCCTGTCAACGAGTGTGCGCGCTGTGTGCCGTCGATGAGCGCGCTCGTGGGGCAGAAGGATGGCGCCGACACTTTGGACCCACGCGTCATTGGGGGAAAGCAGTGGTGGGCTGGTCCTATTGGATGGGCCGAACTCGAATTCAACCCACGAAACAGCCACATGTGCGCCGCCCCCTGCACTCTATGATGTTTTGACCCACCTCGGAGGTTTGAGGGAGCAACACCCGACTTATAAGCTCAGACGCACGTTCGAAATTCTTTGACCCAATTCCTCGCTCGCATGCTCTAGTCTCTCTTCGTCATGGGCCTAATGGGCCGACTTTAAATGTTCTCACGCGCTGCATGCATGTTGGTCTTCACTGCTAGAGACGGTACAATTTTTTCGTGATGTATTCGTGTCGTGTCTAGCCGTGCCGTCCAGAACACGACTCAAAATAGCGTGCCGTGCCGTTCGACGGGCTCAAAAGTCAGGCACAGCATGACCGGAGTATCGTTTCGAGCTGGCACGGCTCAAAAAAGCTTCCTTGTTGAGTCGGGTCGAGCGTCAGGCCGCCTCATCATGTTTCGGATTTGATCCGGTCCAATTTCCAGCGCTACAACCGCAACGCCCACGGAATTGCCGCTTCTCCTCCTCCGCCGCCGCCGAAGCATCGAGTCGGCGACTCCACCGCGTGCCAGATGCGCCACCACCATATATGCTTCCTCTCAATCTCAACGTAACCGCCAATGCGTATTATATTTACTAGACTTGATTCACACATATAGTAATCGGCTTGAATCTCCAGACCAGCCATGCATGCTGCTGGTGTGCCGAGATCGAGCTCGTGCTCGCGCATTAATGCTTTTTTGACGAGGACATGCATAGCGCGCCGCGCCGCGCCGCCCGCTGCTACGGCGGTGGCCTGCTGCCGTATGGTCTGCAGAGAGAGCGAGGGAGGCGAAGCGCATGGGCGCCCCTCCGATCCGGCCATGGGAGCGGCGGAGCAGTGACACGCATGCGTGATTTGCACAGCGACTTGTCGGGCCAGACGCGTGCAGGAGACAGGACTACATGACACATTCCGATCGAGATGGATGGGTTCGATGCCTTTGTGGAAAGAGCTACTACTACAGTTCTCCTCCTTCGGCGTCACCGTCATCAGCCAGGCCTTCATCGGCGCCACCGACGAGCTCGCAGCGTACGCGCTCGATCGTCTCCACCGTCCTCATGCGCTTCAGCAACGGTATACTGTTAATTAATTAAATCACCGCGCGCATCGGTCAATCTTAATAAACTGCATGCATGCATGCATGCAGCTGGGCATGGCGAGCGCGCTGGAGACCTTGTGCGGGCAATCCTACGGCGCGAAGCAGTACCACATGCTGGGCCTGGGCGTGTACCTGCAGCGCTCCTGGATCATCCTCCTCGATCGCCTGCGCCGTGACCCTCCTCCCGCCCGGTCTACGTCTTCACGGAGCCGCTCCTCGTCGCGCTCGGCCAGGACCCCGAGATCGCCGCCGTGGCCGGCACCATCTCGCTCTGGTACGTCCCGGTCATGCTCTCCTAATGTCTGGAACAAATTAAATGGAACAAATTAAATGGTAATATAATCAATACTACCAACGACACTAGCTTGGAACAAATTAAATGGACAATGGCTACCTGCTAGTGCATACACGCCATATTGTACTCAACGCTAGTTCGTTTTGTGGTCACAAACAGCATATATAACAGCCATTGTTGTATCTATTATTTGTGAAATGTGTAGCCTTAATATCAATGGTTGGGAGATGATGATATCTATTGGTTTTCTGGGTGCAACAGGGTAATTAATAATAATTTCTTCATCTCTCTTTTTAATTCGTCATTACTTCTACGTACTTTCCACAACGTACGTGTACGTTGATGCTAATAACTAATGCAACAACGTACGTATCTATATATAGAGTGCGGGTGGCAAATGAGCTTGGTGCTGGAAGTGCAAGAAGGGCCAAGTTCGCAATCCTCAATGTGGTCATCACTTCTTTCTCGATCGGACTTGTGTTGTTCGCAATCTTCCTACTCTTCCGCGGAAACCTGGCCTACATATTCACTGAGAGTGGAGCAGTAGCCAACGCTGTGGCTGACCTTTCACCTCTTCTGCTAGCCTTCTCCATTTAATTTGTTAAACCAGTGCTATCAGGTCTTAATTCTGCTTATTAATTAATTCATTTAAAAGAGTGGTTTATATTATTCCTCGTGCTCTACTGATCCCATTAGTGCTTATTATCACTTGATTATCTGCAGGTGTCGCTGTTGGGGCTGGCTGGCAAAGTGTAGTTGCTTACGTTAACATTACATCGTACTACTTGATTGGCATGCATCCCTCTGGGAGCAGTACTGGGCTATGTGGTGGGATTCCATGTAAAGGTAAAACTAGCTAGGTTATTTACAATGCAATTCGGTAGGCACCATTACGTACGTCTGGTGTATCTTAACTCTAATCAATTTGTGTTACTCGCTCACTCCGTTAATTTGGTCGTCTGTTATAGGGCATTTGGATTGGCATGCTGCTCGGGACACTAGTCCAAACTATCGTGCTTCTGTTCCTAACATTAAGGACTGACTGGGAAAAACAGGTAACCTCAGATCAGATCCATCATTCGCTTACTGCTACACTAACTACTACTAAAATTCACTGGATAACATACATGGACAGCTAATTCGACCTAGAAAGATTATTGGGCATTATGCTAAACTAATCTGCATTCATGATTTACAGGTAGAGATTGCTCAAGAAAGGTTGAAGGGGTGGTACATGAACGAGAACAGAAGATTGCAAGCTTCGAGGGGAACCGCTTGAATTTGTTAAAGATTATAGAATCTCTCATCTATATTAGGGAGTTGCACCTCCGTTTGTGGCATGCGCGTCACGCTTGTAATCTCTTGCCAAATATTTATTCTTCTGCCTAATATGTAATCACCTGCTGCTATAAATACAAGACGCCATGACCTATCAAGACATACAATTCATCCTAATTAACATGATATCAGAGCCAAAGATTTTTTCTGAACAATGTCCAACCAATCTTCTTTCTCCTCCAATTTCACAGCATGACATAAAAGAGTTATCGGGTTGCATCGTGCCGACATAATCGTCTGCGCTTTGACCCATGGCTTGGGCTAATTTTAATCGGGTCGTATCAATGCCCGATTCGAAATCCGAAGCGGTGCGCTAGGGCTAGCCACCAGCCGACTAGGGATGGCAGACAGTAGCTACAGACGGCAGCGGACATAGGTGCCGAGGTGGGCTCACGAGGAGTTGGAGGCGAATGCATCAAGGTAGGGGTCGTAGGGGAATCGGTGGCCATACGCAACACGTCCTTGACCTTACTGTCGATGTTGAACTGCTGCTTCGGGAGGCGGGCAACACGGAACGCGGAGAGGACGGCGGGCAGGAGGCATGCCACGACGTCGACGGTGGCGAGGCATGAGAGTGCATGTGTGGTGAGCATGGAGGCGGTGGCGTTGAGGGGTAGCCGGGGAGGCGACAAGGTGATGTCGGGGAGGGGTAGCGTGGTAGGCGGCATGGTAGAGTTGAGGTGTGGCAGGTGGGGAGGTGTAGTAGGGAGAGGCATCCGAGTAGGGGGGCTTGGTGGAGTCAGAGAGTGATAGGCAACCAAAGGCGGAGTCAGGGAGGTGAGTAGGTGAGCAAGGCGGGGAGCTCAAGCGGTCGAGCTGGATGCGGGTGAGGAGGAATTGAGGATTAGGGTTAGAGTTTGGAACCACTTTTATACTTTGTCGGGCTTCACAGGTCAGGCCATGTCAGGCCGCCCAT
This sequence comes from Tuctoria greenei, assembly GCA_036927565.1. Classification (NCBI taxonomy): domain Eukaryota; kingdom Viridiplantae; phylum Streptophyta; class Magnoliopsida; order Poales; family Poaceae; genus Tuctoria; species Tuctoria greenei. Next base: position 203,715,732 of record JAYESD010000005.1, on the reverse strand, counting down.
CATGGATTATATAGGCCCTACAGCGGGCTGATCCATTTAGCCCGATTGACCTGACTAGCTATACGTGGGAATACGACCTAATGGCGGTGGGTAGCTCTAGAGAATTAGGTGAAAACCGAATTAAAGTAACTAATTTGTGAGGTTTTTGCTTTCTTGTGTGTATATTTTTGGTTGACATTTTTTTTAATAAACCAAAATCCTTTGCAACCGAATTAACGGATCCGGATAACCAAATTAATCCAACGCCTATGCCCAATTGAGAGGCAAACAAGCAACACAAAGAGCTAGCTGGTGACCAATGGTTGTTGCAAGAATCGATCGAGTCTCTTCTCTCGTTCCTTGTGTTGCGGCAGATGAGTTGCTGCAGGAGATGGGCAAGGTTTCTGGTTCTCGTTCCTCGTGCTGCCTGGGAACGCGCTCATCTCCACCACCACGAGGACGTGACGTGAGCGCGCGGTGCATTGTTGACGTTGAAGCGGTAATAGGAGTGGATCAAGAGTCCCACCACTGACAAAGAGCATCAATGTAGCATACATTTCCGGTTGACGAAATAATCCTGATTTTTTGTTCAGCATGTAACAGATCAAGCTTATAATCGATTCACATCCACATTCTTGTCCTATAGATAAATTTATCACATCAAATGCATGAGAAAGCATCTCCAAAGTGAAGTAGGATTAATCTTTTATAAGGCGTAACACAAACGGTGCGAGGTACTAGTAGATTAAAAAGTTCCAACACTCTTTAGTCTTTACAATGTTTTAGAAGCAGGATGTTAACACAACAAATAACACACGATACACTGGCATTTCAACGTTGGCAATGCAAGACAGAACAGAACCGATGTCCTGACAACATACTCAGGGACTCTCTTCTCTTGTTCATCCCATGACCGTCACTGATCAGGTTTGGTAACTCACTGCGCTGCCAGCGGATGCCTAATGATCCCACGCCCTTCATCCAGGACGAAGCCGTTGTCCCTGAAGTGTGCACTAGAGAAGAAAGGTTTCATATCGTAGATCTCGTACTCCTGAGCCTGCACCAAACAAGTGTACCATGTAAGAACCCAGATGTTCGGGTGGATCCACAGCTCGGTCAGGAAGGGAAGCATGCACAAATGCTTTACCTTGTTCTTCAGGTCCTCCACTTTGACCTCCACATGAGTGAGGCGGGCGGTCGATCCTGACACGATTTCCTCAAAGTGCAGAGAGTCCTTGACTAGTGTGCGCAGGAGGAGCAGAAGCAACTCGTTGTAATCCTTCTTAAATGTCATGTATTTCCGGAAATTCTGTGGACAGCAGAAATTTGTGTTCATATTTTGGAGTATCGGCATGATTTACTGACAGAAATGATACATTTTTAAGTGGGTAATCAAAGACATGTATTTTGCGGCATTTGATCATATAATGGCCATCTAAAAGGTGAACATTTGCAAAATTTACCTTTTGAAGTGCTTTCTGTACACCAAATTTCTGAGTTGAAATGAAAGAGTCAAGCAAGACACGGATTGCCATGTCCACATCTTCCTGAGACACATAGCTCCGTAGATGCATCCTTGCATGTGCCTCTGACATTCGAATGATTGATTCGATATGCCTTACTGCAATTGGGACCCCCTGACCATGCTGCAAAAACAGTTAGAAGCAACTTCAGTTTCTTTTTTTTCTCGTGTACTACATCCAAAACGTAGTTAATAGCGCCAAAAAAAAACTTACAGAGGACTCCCGTCGAAGCTCAGCATAAACATGGCTAATCTTATCAAGGTCAGCATCATGTATTTTGGGAAATACACTCAGCTTAGCATAAGTTATGTACTTTTTCAGCATGTCTTGAGAAATAATCTGACAATATACATCCTTTTAGAACCACAAAATAGAGTAACAACTTTTCAGTTGAAAATCCAAGAATACGTACATCTGGGTCAGCTTGCCTTGCAGCAGCCAATGGATCATCATCCATGTCGCTTGCAACCCTATCTTCAAGGTTACCCCCCTTCGGTTGGGATCTGGCATGGCTATCTACAACAAACCTTGCAAGCATTTCATCTGTAAATGGATCAACAATATCCTGTATTTCAAAATTAAAAGTTCAGTCCTGATTGATAAACAATCACTGGGCAAAAGTATCACAAGATACAAACCTTAACCACACATAGAACATCAAAACGTGAAATAATGGGATCTGTCAGTTCAACATTCTGAGTGAGCGTCTTTGATGAATCATATCTGTCAAATTAAGGATGATTTGTTCAGTAACTTTCTTCGTACTAGGAACTTGTATTACATGGCATGCAAGTAACGGAAGTTACCTTCCTCCTATTGGGTTTGCTGCAGCAATAACACTGCATCGAGCTTGAAGAGATGTCACGATTCCTGCCTTTGATATACTAATACTTTGTTGCTCCATGGCTTCATGAATACTTACTCTGGAACAATAAGGAAACTATATTTTCAGTAACACGGAAATCGCCAATACCAGAGAAGGTATGTATGCCATCTCATACCTATCTTGGTCATTCATCTTGTCAAATTCATCAATAAGGCATATGCCCCTATCAGCAAGGACCAATGCACCTCCCTCAAGCGTCCACTCTCGTGTGACTGGATCCTTATGAACTGCTGCAGTGAGCCCAACAGCAGAGGCACCTTTTCCAGTTGTATATACAGCTCTGTGTCCGGTTTTCTCGACATACCTACAAGAAGGCATGTTAGCTGCAGATCATGAAGGAAGTAATGAAAATGATTAATTTCATCCTTACTTGAGAAACTGTGACTTTGCAGTGCCTGGATCACCTAGGAGGAGGATATTAATATCTCCTCTCAGGCGATGTTTTCCTTTCACATTCTTCTCTTGTCCGCCAAACATAGCTAGTGCAATGGCTGTCTTAATTTCTTCATGGCCATAAATGGATGGTGCAATAGATTTGACGATCTGTAGATATGCAGTGCCAAAGTTAGTGTATATCACGTTATCATATCTGCTTCGTGAGTTTTAAAGAGTTTAGTAACAAACCCTTTCCCCAATCCTTGGATCCTTTGACAACTTCTCAATCTCTGCCTTATCCTCATCAGTTAATTTGTATGCAGAGAAGAGATCTTGTTTTTTTGCCACATAGTTTGCCTCCACCACTGTGGCAAAAACAGGGAAACCATTCTTTGTATTCAAAGATAAGTCAAAGTTGTTTGTGTATATCCCAGTGACCTCCTGGATAAGTACATAACATCATGGTCTGGTTTCTGCAGAAAATTTATGAAGGGAAAAAAGGTGACTGAAGATTAGAGAAACTTACAATTTCCTCTCCCGGACGAGCACAATCAATCAGATCATTCAGAAGTATTACTTCCTTGTATCTGGGAAGCCTGCCAGCAGGAACAATTCCTGGGCTTTCCTGAAGAGTAAGTTTCTGATAGTTCCTATATATAGTCTGCATGGAAAATAGTTTGATTATCAGAAGCTCAGAGCGACTGAAAAAGAACCAAATTATGTGGATTATTAGGACAGGGTAACCTATAGAGATGAACCAATATTTCCTGAACACACAGGAGAACTGTGTATAGTTGCATTAACAGAGAGCAATCAATATCACAAAAACAACGCAAGTGTGAAAAGTTGTTCCAAATAACTTGCCTGTTCAACATTGACGGTGAATGGTCCTTTTGACTGGCATTCAGGGCATGATCCAACTCTCACTTCAGTGTAAGAGTTCTGAAAGAAAGGGCCTAGGACAGTCCCACATTTACCGCAGTCATACTTCACCTGCTGCAACTGAGGGAATACACCAGACCGTCGAGTAACAACACCACCAATTCGAATCATTGTGTTCAGATGGATTTGCCTGACCAAATGGCAAGTAGAGCATAAACACATGCAATTAATCTGAGAGTTACAAAATACATGCTGTGTAGTTTTTTATCTTTACCTGATATTGCGTATTTGGTCATAGACAGGAAGATTGGTAATTCGGACATAGATCTTTTGGTGAATGTTCCTATAATTCCTGTGGAGATCAAAAACAACATTTTTTCCGACTTCCTCCATAACTTCTAGCACTGATTGAGGTGCATCAGCCAACCAGATGGCAATGTTTGGATGTATGTAAATAAATTGTTTGTAATCAATTTCTAAGCTACATTTGTTAGCTGCAGAAAACGTAAAAATAGGTCAGAAATGTAAACATTTAATACTATAAAATAAAATTACGGCACATTATATGTCAATGTAAAAAGTGTGGAGCAAATAATACCTAAAACCATCTCATTAATTAGTCGAACATATTCAAAATCTCCCTGTTCATTCTTTGGGTTTACATATGTAAGAAGGAACTCTTTAAATTTCTTTGCAATGAAACGCCGGACTTCATCTCTTGTGACCCACTCCCTTAGTGTGCCTTGCACACGATACATGTTCATCTCATCCTCTTCATCAAATTCATCCTGCAGACAAAGAGGCAATTTACTCATTTAAAGGCTGAGCAATCATCTTGCTTCAGAACTTGACACGTAGAATTTGAAGGATGATAAATAAATTGAAGGTCTAAAATCATCAAAAAACTGAATTTCAATTAATATGCTATAATACCTCATATGGGTCATCATCAGTCTGGTCAGTCATAGGCGCATCACCACCTGAATATCCACGTTGTGACCGTCCAGGTGAGCTAGGGGTTGCACCATCCCCATCGTCATCGCTACGTGGCGTCCTTGGTCCACTAGGTGGTCTGAAACTAGCCCTGTGCCTCTTTGGACGCCTCAAATTCATATCTTCATCTGTATCTGAACCATGAGGGAAAAATATTCATAACAGTCAACCCAAATGCTGGCCTATGTTTTCCACAAAAAGAACATCAGCATTTAAAATAAGATTCTATAGTTCAAGGTCAGTCAAACATCAATACATAATGGATGTTAGCTCAATGCATTGACATGAGCCTGAGCAAAACTTCTAGAAAGCATTCTATAACAGCTCATTTAGACGCAACACTACACCATTTGACACATGGAGTCTATCATAGTCAATTTAATGAATGAATTGCTGTTTTCTAAATTGAAATGTTAACATAAAGCAATTAATCTGGCCGTCAAACTACAAAATAACAATGTCATTTAGTCAAACACAACCATACATAAGAGAAGTAGACAAAGCTGGATAACATGCACCAATAAAAAGCACCTCTCTGCTAAAGCACCTATGTGCAATAACACATATCAAATAATAGTAGTATTTTAATTAAGAAGAAGGTCCTCCCTGCTGTTTTCTTTGGTTTCAAAGAAATAGTAATATTTTAATAAAGACCAAATTTCCATATTTGTTCTAACATCCTACATAACTTATTATTGAAGCCAGTACCTAGATCATCGAGCATCCGCGGCAGCTTCCGGTCAGCTGCTGCCCCGGTCCTTACATCCCTTGCATCAAGCTCCGCTTCCGCGGCCCTTCGATCAGCTATGATTTCATCAAGATTCCTCTCATCATCTAGTGAGTCATCTAAACCTACTGACTCATATTGATCATGCTCCTCCATCCTACGGTAATCTCTGCAAACAAGAAAAAAAGGAGGAAAAATTATAGAAAATTCAAAACCAAAAGAGTTGGCAGACATGTATCTGATGGATCTTTGTTAACTGCGAGTCATAGACTATTTATGATTAACATGATAAAAGCACATGCTTTTCATGATAAACTACGTAAAAGCAAACAATATCATTTCTAACAAGTCATTCAAGAACAGTTTCTCAATATTAAGAAAATTAACAAAACAAATTGACACTGAACATTAATGTCTACCAGGGAAGCAAGGTGTTGCTCAATAAACGTGTAACCGAATATCTAACACAAGGCAATCAATTCGTAATGCCAAACAAGTGCTTAGGTTTTCGCTGGTTCAACAAATATAGAATATTACAGACGCCACACAATGACAAAATAGCCTACTCTGGTGCCAAACATAGCAACAGCTTTTTTATTGAAAAAAAAAAGTAAATATTGCAGTGAAGAAATTGACCATTTCGCCACTATCTGAAGAATGCAAATTTCGTACATCTGAAGTCAATCATAACCACTTCTCTTAAAACCCTAGATCTCCAACCCAAACACCAACTCCCATCCAATTAGTAACCCGATAATCAATTTTGGAGATCACGCCGCCACAATTTCTGAACCACACGAAATCTCGCCTAAAATCACACCAGATCTCAAATAAGGCCAGAGCTCCAGTCAGGTTCAGGGAGGGCTTACTCGAGATAGTTGTCGTTGAAGAGGTCCTCCCCTTCCTCGTCCTCCTCGTCGGGCGCTGCGGCGGCGGCGGGGTCCTCATCTTCGGGGAGCACGTGCGGGTCGACCTCCGCCTCCCCGTCGTCGTCGGAGTAGGAGGACGGGTCGGTGGCGCCACGGCTGGTGGTGTTGGGCGGCAGCCGGTCGGTGCTGAACCCCGGCGACCCGGGCGTCGACGGCGGGTTGTTCTCCGAGTCATCCTGCATGAGAGGCCCGTCCACCCAGGGTCAGTAAGTCGGTCAGATCCTGCGCGGCGACGAGGGGGTGGGGGGGGGGAGGAGAGGGCGCTGGCTCGCTTACCATTTCGCCGCTGGAAGCGAAGGTTCAGGGGCAGTGACCGGCTACGAACGAACTGGGCTAGGGTTTCGCGGTGGAGAGTGGGAGGGAGCAGGGGGTGGTGTGTCGTGGCGTGGCGGCGTTAAGAGGAGGAGGCGGCGGCGGTGGGGAGTGGCGGGAAATTTTGGTGGCAACGAGCTACGGGTTCCCGCGCAGCGGGGGCACGTGAGGCCCGTGACTGGGCTGGGCTGATTTTGTCTTGGGCTTGATGCAAGGATTTATGCGGATGGGCCAAATTCACGGCCTACCTACCAACGGACGGACAGGAAAAGGAAGGGATGTAGGAATTTTTTTTTTGAAAAAATAGTTTATTTTAATTAAAATTTACCTTATAATAGAAATGGTTACTTATCGTCCTGTTACTGAACAAAGCAAATACCTGGTGGCTAGAAGAAGGAACAGTTCAGCCAGTGAGTAGGGCGTGTTTGACATTGACTCTACTACTTCACAATAGAGCAACTCTGCTTTTAAATGTTGTTTAGAGTAGCAAGACCACCAACAAGAACTTGAGTTTGTCTATATGATTCATATGCAGAGTGAACATCTCCAAACCAGAAAAAAAGTTTAATTGAAGAACAATATACATTATATGCAGAGTGAACGTGAAGACATGGTCAGAAAGGTCCAACCGACTGGATTATACGCTCAGGTCGAGTCAGAGACAATTATGATTCCTTTATAGAAAGTTTCAATTTTGTTTTGGTTAGATTTTGTGTTGTACATGAAGTTGACTTGTTTTAGAAATGTTTGAGATGTTCCTAATATTTTTTAAGTCTTAAGATTATTTGTATCTGCATATGGAAAAGTGTTGAGCAGTTATGAAAAGTTTCGGTTGAATCAAGTAGGAGTAGGAAGTTCTAGTTGGATTGGAGTTGGCTTATGGCTGGTTATATAAGCAAGGTGGTCGGGGCTCGTAGAGAGCACGACTTGTGGATGTTCTTCTTTTTTTAATTGAGTAAAGCTCGTAGTTTTAGGAGAGCTTTTACGCCCTATTCGTTCGACTTGTTCTTGGGAAGTTTTTCTCGCCGGGTTTATGCATTACCCGATGTTGCTTCGGTGTTTTGACTATAACTCGAGTTTTACTGATCTGATTGTTGTGATTCTTTTTTGTTGTCCTCACAACTCAATTATCTATTACCTGTGATATCACGGTTCTTATGGTACACGAGTTTTTTGAACCATAACACATCTGTTTTTGTTCTGCTTGAATAGATTGACATTTTCTTAGGATTTTGGGCATAACTTGAGTTTTACTCGACGGTTTCACGTGATTCTTGCTGTAGTGTCTTAGTGACTTAATTTTCTATAATATCTACTACTTTTGTCATGGTTGAACACATTTATTTTAGATGAACACACATGTTTCATTAACAGATCGGTTTACGTCGAAGGGTCTTTGTAGCTTATGCTGAAAAAGTTTTTATCTACCATTCGTCCCACTCTGATAGCTTTTCACGTGCTCTTCGATCCTACGATAGTAAAAATCTCTAAATTTTCCACGAGCAGCAGATGTGCGAAGGAGAAAGGCTTCAAGCATAACCTCGTAACCTGAAACAAAATAGAGCGAAATCCATGGATCTCCAACCACGCTGAGACACTTGGGGTGACAAGGATGCTCAAGAAATTGGGATATGAAGAGGAAGGAAATAAAAGCAGAAGTGGAGTATATTGTCGGAGAGATAATCACTCGTGCTCTCTCACTTGTGTGGTGGACGATGACGCCCGAATGGACACCGACAGCGCTCTCGGGGGATCTCACTCTTAGGCAGTCCCGGCGGAGAAGGAGAGTGTCTCATAGATCTGAAATTCTTAAACAAAAAAGTTAAGTGAACGAAGCTGATATCTGAAAGTAGTAAAATGTATTTTTTCCCGGAAAAGCATAATTTTATCCACATCGTGATGCCCCATTCATGCATATAAATCATACTTCCTTCGTCATCACCACATACTTGTCACATTTTAATTCAAAAATGAATTAAAAAGTGATAACTATTTGAAGACAAAGAAATATTCATGATGCGGCACTCTTAGGAAATTTTAGGCCTTCCGCTGACCAAAGATGTGAAGCTCGTGCTTAGAAATTCCTATTTCGATTGCGTTGAAGTGGACACCAAGGGTACCTTCTCTACGAATTCATCAACGAAAACTGCACTTGTCTCGTACTTTAAAATAGGCAGAGAGTAGTACGTGGACCCTAGCCCTAGTAGGTGCTGAAAGTAACCACACATATTTCGCTTTCACGAACGTGATAAATAAAATTTTATTTAATAAGCCATTTCCAGCTCCGATTAATTAGTAGACTAGCTATATAATCTCCTGACCATTCACAGGCATGACATGACCTAGTAGTAGTTGGAGTTCCGTGTGAAAGCCAAGCATCGAGACTGCAATGCATCTTGATGCTGCGATATGGGATATATTCAGCACGTGGTCCATGCATGACGCGTCATGCATGAGATTAGCGCCACAAAAAATATACTCCCTCTGTTTTATTTTAATTGTCGTTAAGACAACCTTTATTAGTTTATTTCTAGTTCATTTAATTGTCTGAAACGACAATTATTTCAGAACGGAAGAAATATATGAAAAAGAACTTATTTAGTTGAACCCTTTGTCCCTTTCGTCGACCTGGTATTCCCAAACGTTTTGTTTCCGGCAACGGCGACGACGGCCAACTTTTCCTCGATCGTGCGGCGTGGGCACGGCGTCGTCGGTCCCCATCATCAACTAACCCCATGATTAGAACTGTGATTTGATTACTGTTGTGATGCTTGACATTTGTTGCAACCGATCGAGTCCATCCAACTTTCGAGAACTCTGCGTCCTGGGTGCCACTACTAGCAGTTTCTTGCTGATGCATACACACGTGGGTGTGATCTCTGATCCCTTTTTCGGCTCCTGACCTTGACGTTGAGTCCGCCGGCCATGTGCGCCGTCATCAACGGCAGGAACGCCGGCACGCGGCCCTCGTCAACGGGAACGAGCTCGAACCGCCGGAGCACGGAGCTGGCCACGAACTTCATCTGAACGAAAGCCATCTCCTTGCCGAGGCACGTCCGCGGGCCGCCCTGGAACACGGGGTACTTGAACGGAGACATGCCGCCGTCGACGGGAAGGGAGAGCCACCGCTGCAGGCTAAACTCCGCGGCGTCGGCGCCCCAGATGGACTCCATCCGCCCCATGCCGTACTGGAAGTAGGTGACGCGGTCGCCGCGCTCGACGCGTGTGCCGTCGGGCAGCACGTCCCCCTCCGCCGCGTGCTTCGAGTCCCACGCCACCGGCGGGTACAGCCGCATCGTCTCGCACAGCGCGGCGTGGAGCACGCGCATCTTGCCCTGTCCCCCGGCGCCGGCGTGGCTGGCGGCGCCCGACGTCGTGATCTCCTTGAGGACCTCCTTCTCCACGTCGCGGTGGCGGGTGAGCAGCCAGAAGAACCACGTAAGCGCCGACGACGTCGTGTCGCGGCCGGCCATGATGAAGCTGATCACCATGTCGCGGATCGCCTCGTCCGGGTAATAGCGGCACTCGAGCATTCGCGACAGCAGATCGCTCCTCCTCCTGCGGCGGCCCTCCCCACCATGATGGCCGTCGTCGTTGACCAGAGCCAGCTCCTTCTTGCGGATACTGATGAGGCCCATGACTGCCTGGTGGATCACCGTGATCTCCTCGCGCAGCTGCCGCTCCGAGCCCAGGTTCAGAGCGCGCTTGGTCTTCCACACGGCGGCCACCGGCGCGGCGCCGCGCATGGCGATGATCCCGGCAGCGTTATGGAACGCCGCGGCCAGCCTCGGCGCCGGCAATGCCGGGTCGATGCACCCGGGGTCAACGCCGAGCGACACCCTGCTGATGACGTCGAACGCGAACCGGCGCAGCAGGTCCTGCATGTCCACGGCGTCGCCCCGCTCCTCTGCCAGGCGCAGCGCCGGCACCAGGCCCTCGCGCGCCTCGTCCTCGAGCACGGCGACCTCAAGGTCCCGGAGCGCGCGCGCCGAGAACTCGTGGCTCACCAGCTTCCGCTGCGCGTACCACATGTCGCCGTCGACGTTGAAGATGCCCGTGCCGAGGAGGTCGCCGAGCACGTCGGTGAAGGGCTTCCCCTTGGGGTAGTTCCCGAAGTTGCCCTTGAGGATGTGCTCCACGTTGGCCGGGTTCGCGGTGACCACGGTCCGGCGAGCGCCCAGCCGGTCGACGACGATCGTCTGCGTCATCGATGCCGCCAGCAGCCCGGTGTACCAGTCCAGCAGCCGCCGCCGGTTCTGGTAGAAGGCGACCAGGCAGCCGATCACCGGGTAGCTCCTCGGTCCATCGCCATGGGTGCTGCTTGTTGACTTGAATCGAACGCTGTACAAGAATAGCAACAGGAAGCATGCCACCAACCACAGCATGTAGTAACAGATCATCCTGTGTCGTACTTGCAACAAGAACACTAGCTAGTGAGAAGATGAGGGGTGATACCTGGAGACTTAGAGAGAGAAAGTATGCAATGGGACAAAACACAGCACACTATTCGGCAATATATACATGTGCGTCGTGGAGGGGCCAGCGCGAGGTAGGCAGGGTCGCCATTGGATTGGAGCTTCGTACATCTATGGTGGGTGTGGGTCCTTGTTAATGCACACGTTTTAATTGAGGGGACACGTCAGGGCCTCGACTTGTTTGTCTGCTCGATCGGGGATCCTGGGCTACGCAGCTCTGTCTCTCACTTCCGTGTGGCCTTGTCGTTTCTCAACCTTTTTACTTTTTTGGAAGGAAATTTTTTATTAATATACGATTTTTAAACGTTTTTAATATAAACAATACATAAAATGAAAAAATTTTCAAAACTAAACAATACATAAAATGAAAAAATTTCAAAACTAACCCATCTTCGTATGTGTCATATACAAAATTTAAATTTTATATGTGCCATGTACGAAATTCAAATTTCGTATGTATCAAAAACGAAATTCGTTTTAAGCTGGCGCAGATATGTTTTATTGAGTTTTCAACCTCATTTTATAAAGCTTTAGAGTAAGAATTTGAAAGTTTTTCCAAAACACAAAATGTAGAGTAGATTGTGAAGTTATTTATGCAATGCGTAACATATTGTTGTAGTATTAAGAATCAAAAGTTATTGAATATTGAATTGTGTAATACGATCACAATCATTCAGTCTATGTGATCGTAATACCAACTTCGAAAATCGATATCTCTCAATTCAATGGACGAAATATATTGGAAACCTATTTCTTAGACTCATCAGAACTAACACTATAATTTATTATATAACAATTTGAAACAATTGTACCTCTAAATATTTCAAACCTGAGGTTCAAAATTCAATAAAACATACATATGTCGGCTTAAAACGAATTTCGTTCTTGACACATACGAAATTTGAATTTCGTACATGGCACATACGAAATTTAAATTTCGTATGTAACACATACGAAGGTGGGTTAGTTTTGAAATTTTTTCATTTTGTGTATTGTTTATATTAAAAACGTTTAAAAATCGTATATTAATAAAAAATTATTTTGGAAGTGTTGTTGCCTAAAGAATAAAAGGTCTGTCTACATTTTAGGAAATTAGGTAAAATTTTAGACAACATTAGTTAACAGCTAATCACCACTATTAATAGTTGATTATAATAATTAACAAACTCATTTTTCTTACAAAGTTATTTAATTGATTATGAAATCCTTACAAATTAATATATTAAAAATTAAAAAATTACTCACATTCTTCTTCATCGCTGGTCGTTAGAGAGGGAGAGAAAGGGTTGGGGAAAGTAAAATCAAGAGTCGTCGAAACTTCTTAAATTTCAGACACCTAACCTATAGAATTTCTGATGAATAAAGAGAACGGCTACAATGCAAGCAAGTCTATTGTGAAATCGTACAATTTTTTTTCTATGCTATAAGATCTCCAGCCTACAGCCAGTGCAAGTTTCCAATTAAACCCTTTCCACCGGTGTGAATAATTTGTTTTTTTTCAATTTACGTTGCTAGGTGGAAATTATTAAGTGAAAAATACATAGGGTGGAGATCGTGAGGACTAGAAGAGATTTTTGCACCATTACACCGTAGACTAATTTGCATTCCAATCCTTCCCAAGAACAAAAGCTCGTATATTCTAATTCTAGCACAATATCACGACCAGTTTGGTTCAATGCCTAACTTGAAGTCTAATGTTAGGCATGCCACACTGTTTTAGACGGACGTTTGGTTGTTGACAAAGGTTAGGCCTCTCACAGAAGTTAGTCAACTTTTGCTTCAATTGTCTAACAGAAAACTGCCACAACTGTGGCTTTCAAATCAACCATTTAAGTTTAGCCACTTGTCTAGGCTTAGTCATGGTAACAAAACAAACACATGCCACATTTTATTAGGTGCACCTAAGTTTAGGTTATGGTAGCAAACCAAACACATGCTAACATTAGTTAGCTTAGGCGCGTCACAATTATGGCAAGTGGTTAAGCTTAGGCTTAGACAAGTTAGCCATCATCCAAACAAACCCAAAATCCACTCCCTTCGCCTACTTATCTTGGGCGTCGTTGCCCCAAACACACGTTACTCTCTATTTAGTCGCGTTGTGATGCTTCATTCCGCTGGCCGCGCAAATAGATGGTTGTTTCACAAGATTAGCATCAAACACCCGTGACAACCTGAATAGCTCTTGAAATAAATCTAGCAAAATGACAATTGAAAAAACGATAGTGTATAGACTCATTCTTGGAACAGACTACACACATTTTATATTCCCTTTCTAGTTGTATCTAAATAGATTATATTTTGTTAGGATTATTCCCTTTTTCATATACTACAAGAAAACTTTATTTTTCAATGGTATATTAGTTTTTCATATTAACCTGTCATAACACGCATTAGTATTTGTAATGAAGAAGCTGTACATTGACTATACCGTAAAAATCCCACCCGAGTATATTTTCTCTGTCATTAGACTTACATGTGCTACCACGGGTACTAGTTTACTCCAGCAATCCAAATTTTGGCCTACCAACCCGCGTCGGAAAGACATATCTAAGGGTATTGAGCTAAAAACAGTAGGAACAGTAGCATCTTTCTTTCGTACAATATTATATAGCGACAGAAAAATGTTGTTTTAAGGTGAAACTCCTAATCATTTATCTTCCGAGAATCTAATATATATTTCTACCATTACTGATCTGAAAAAGTATCCAAGGTCCATAAATTCATCCTTCACCAGTATTAGCCTCGACCAGAAGTGGGAATTACCTGGTTTTCTTTGCACTTGTCCTAGTGTTTTGTTCTTTAAATATTTATTTCTCAGCAGGTTCTGCCATATCCTTTTTTCATTTATGAGTTTGAAAAACCCGATCCTCTTTTTGATCCTTCAGCTGACACAATACACTCCATATTTTCTAATGTATATTTCTTTTTATGATCATCTATCTGCCAGAAAACATTGATCTAAAGTAATCTAGCTTTTCTACATACCTCTGGGGATCTCAAAAAAAAAAGATAACATAAACAACGCTATGCTTGTCAAATTCGAGTTAATCACAACCAATCTTCCTTAATCTACTGATAAATTCTTGCCTACCAGCAGGTTAGTTTCTTTTCAAATTTTTCCTCCACGAGTTTCCAGTCATGCATTATTGAGCACTTTTGGGCCAGAAAATTCTGGGAATCAGTAAGTCACGACCGAGGACTGGGCTTCCCTCCTTCCAAATCCTGCTCCCATGCATATATAATTCCGCATACGTAGATTCATCTTATTGGTTTTCAGTTTTATTTGTGAGTCCACACCTTCATACTAAAGCAAAATATGTCAGGTATGCCGGAGTAAGCATGGGAGGAGGATTTAGAAGGAGGGAATCCGCGTCCGACCGAGGAATAATTTGTCGTAAATGCAACACACACATGCTGAGCCTAAGACTCAAATTCGGTTGATAAATATCACCACAAAGAACCTAACCTAATCGGCCTAGCTACAGAGTTTATCGCACGCGCTCCAAGTTATAGAAGCGGAGAATTAGCATATTAGGTAAAGGCACGGACGGAGGTTGCTGAAATGATCAAAACAAACTACCGTGTTGGTTCATCGTCTACACGCCGATATATATATATATATATATATATATATATATATGTTCACTATCCAAGTTGCCCATTCCCGAACGAAACGACCTCTCCATACGCACGCATCGATCGATTGTCCAAAAGTCGTGATCATGGCAGCAGCTAGCACGTTGCATATATAATCGACACATCTGCAGCTGCGGACGGTCCTGCTTTCCGTGACCCGCTCGCTCGAGGAAGCCATTATTCCTGAAGAGGCGATCGATCGATCGACGCGTAACCACCTGCAACTTCTTCAGGCGTGCATACATACATATACATATACGAGTCATGCATGGATGGATGCATGCTTGCATGGGCTCGCACGAAAAGCGTGAAACCGGCATGCATGTGTCTCTCTCCCAACGGAAAAAAAAAATCACGTGCTGTGCTGATCTCAGGGCATGCATTGAGGTTGATCAGGGCCGCCCTTCCATACGCACGATCGAATGCATGTCTGGCCGCTTCCCGTCGAGCAAAAGCAAAAGCGGGTAACGAGTAACCGTAATGTCGGGTCCGAAATGGTGCCGGACAAATTCAACCTAAAAAATGGTAGACAGCAGTCGATATATATATTAAGCAAAGATATGCAAATTGACGACGACGCCAACCATATAAATCTGTAACTGATTCTCAAATATCCATTATTAGTCCTATTGACACGTTTCAAAGACCACACATCTTTCACAGCAATTGTAATTTACTTATCCCATCTTTTTTACTGGAACATAACTTTACTGTTTCCAGCTTAATTTTTTTTTCACGTAACTTACAATATTTCAGCAGCTCGTTTTTTTGACGTAAAATTCCGGCTCGACTTTTCCAGTACAAAAGTTCAAGCTAGCTTTCAGAGACTTCCTTGTTAGGTGAGCCAGTTGGTACATACAACTCAAATAATGGGACGGGTTAATTAGGCTGTATACTGTAAATTATATTAGATATTTATATAAATTTAAAGTAGATACTGAAAAAGACAAAGAAAATAGTGTATAAAATATGATTTGGGAAACGAGTGCGGATAGCCTCCTTGCTCCTTGCTTACGCAGTGGAGCCAGGACCAATGCAAGCTCTCGTGTTTTATCCTAAAACTCTCAGGAACAATAGTCCACCGCATTTAGACCTCCGTTGATGGCTGCTATGGCTACGTCCCAACCAAATAAAGATAAGTTTCATGTCTGAAACCCACAAGCGTCTGCATCTTCAACGCCTAAAGCTCAAACTAGAACCAGCATGCAGATCGTGCACCTTTTCTAACTCCATGATATTTCCACTGTTTTCGGTGCAGGGACTCCTCGTATCACTGCTGGCGTATCCATGATTTTTCAAAGGGTATGCCATACAAAAAAAAGTATATAATTCGGTAAAACCATTTATCAATTCGGAAAGTAATTGTATATTTTGTAACACAATTCAGATACATGCAGTAAATAACATGATAAATATTAAATTCATCAAACGATAACATAAATAGTTCAAATATCATATGATAGTTTAAAAATATAGTCATAAGAGAGACTTACAATACTTCCTTTCAGAATTTTTAGTCGCCGCTTTCTAAATGATATGAATGCCTTGATTATATCATCTTCACCCATTTCGAAGAAAATACCCAACTAATGAATGTGACAAGACAATCATTCAAAAGACTATCATCCATCTTATTTTTTAACTTTGTTTTCACTAAATTCAGTTGCACTTGTATCATTATATTAATTAAGGTATAATTATCTAACGCATTATTGTAATAACATAGCCGGTCCCAAGCCCAGATAAAGGAGTTGGAGGGATTGTGATAGGTTTGGCGAGCCAACAACTATACTTAGCCACCCTCATGGAAATAAAACCCATTAAAATTTCGTTGGGTGTAACCCTCTTAGCAACGCCATATTGGAACCTGGGTCTGGTGTTAAGGGGGCAAGGGCCAGTTCACCACCGCCTTAGTAGTGCGCCATATCGAAATTCGTATGTAGTGTGCAGGGGCCGAGTTGCCACCACCTTAGAGGCACGCTATATCATCATTTGGATGTAGTTATAAGTGAGCATGGGTCATTGCATCTTACTTGATGGATGCAAAAGGTAAGGAAGCTAGCGAGGAAAATAAGTTTAGGGTGAGCAGTTAGAATGTAGGATCCTTGATGGAAATGCTAGAGTTAGTGGATGTCGCAATTAGAACACATGTAAATATCTTGCTTATAGGCGTCTAGTGTGAACAAAGTTTCGTAACTTGTCTGAGCAGACTGAAGACACAGCCCATAGATGCCATTCACTAGGATGTATGATGGTATGGTAGTCGGATTTAGCTGTAAAACCCTTTTGCTATTCCATTGTCACTCTGTACAACACAATATGTTGCCTTAATAATACCTTGCTTCTGTTTCATCGTTTTTTCCTTATTTCTTTCTGAAGTTAAATACTTTATTTCTGAATGTTATGTGGTAAGGAATACAAATCATAAGATTATTATGATGTAAATAAATGGAAGCAATGCTTCAACTGCTTAAATTATACAACAATCCATTTGATGATAAACCCATCCAAGATGCCCCTTCAGCAATCAAGCACGTTAAGCTACATTGCTATCCATCACAAAACATTAGACCATTCGACGGTCACGGCTGTTCAAGCATGGACTAAAAAAATGTGATTCATACTATTAGCCAAGTACAAATTTACTGTTGAGAACTTTTTTAATCTTCCTTTAAGCATCATACATCCTCTGTGCACAAGGGATAAATAAGGGTGCACAATGCTAAAAAACTGAGGCCACTCGCACTTGGCAACTCATTTCTGTGTGCAATATATACTACCAAGTACAAAAACAGTGTTGTAAACGCATCAGACTACTACAATTCCTAGGGCATTCTATTATCCGAAGAAACTTTATGCCTCACCCAGTGATCTGGAGTTACCATGATCCTCCATGTATTCTTATGTGGAAATTAATCTCCTTTTGGTACCTACAAACCACCTACTAGCCAAGATATTACAAACAGGGTACCGCCCGTCATGTCATTTTACTTTGAATTTGCCTGTGCACGTGCACAAGGAATTCGACGTATGAAAAGATACCGGGGGCCTTGTCCTCTATCAAAAATGTGCGGAAGAAATCACCTGCAGAGTAGACATTCGATAAGTGAAAATTTAACACTTTGTGGTCAATAACAGCAATACCAAGTAACAAGGGTTCATAAGACTAACCAGATGGTTCGCCCTTTCTGCATAGTCGTAATCTGCAAGGAAATTTCAAAGCTGATTATCTGACAAAGGAACTGTTTCACAAGACGAGACTAAAAAGTGCTCTACTTACCTCAAATAAGAGCATCTCTGGCGTCTTATTTCATTAACAACTTCATTAACCTTCCTTGAGAGTTCATTGTCAAACTGCTCCAATACCAACTGCAAGCAATTAATTTGTGAGGTCCAGCACAAATAAAGAAATGATGCATACCCAAAACTACAGGAGATGTATCAGTAGCCCATTATGTTCTAGAAATACAATACTGTGACAAATCCAATACTTCAAAGAAAGAAAAACCGGAAGAAGACTTGCCTGGACTGGTAATGCAGCCACTGAAGACACACCAAAAATTTGTTCCAGGGTGGCCGTGTTTACCATATTTCCTACATAAATTAGACCATCTTCTCCATTTTCCAATAAGTAGATCCCACCCTCATGCACGTTTTCACTATTAAGCATAAGGGGACTGGGAATAAGGGAATCACCATCGTCCTGAAAATAGCATGGAACAATATAAACAAACTATTCCTAAAAGGAATTCTAAAAAATGGCTTAATTAGCAAATCAACTCATACCCTTGTTGTAAGATCATGGATTGAAATCAATCTAGGGAACACCAATGGAACAGCAAGTACTACAGAAATTGAGGAGACAAGAGAGGCCCAATAGGAACGATCATCTAATCGAGAATCGTTCCTCAAGCCTACACTTTTGACCAATGCTGAAAAACAAAGTGAAAATGTTCGTTGAGTCACTGCACATGAAAGAAACGAAATGCAGCACTTGATGGGCAAAATTCATACCTAAAATATACAAGGGCAGGAGTTTGAGAGCCTCTGGAAGGATCAACTGCCCGGATGAGCTTGCAGATGCACAGTACTTACGGTAGGATTGCAGAATATTTATGCATGTACTTGTTGCTTCCTCCCGAATACGGGTCAGTGGAGATGTCTGAATGCCATTAGCAGCTGGATCGTACAAGATTATCAGTCTCTTCCAGATATTTCAGGTTTGATAATAATCAATCAAAACAGTTCCATACACAAGGTAAATCAGTCTTTGCTCTCTGCATGCTGAGTAATTATAAAGCCAAGAAAGTAACCAACAGTTAAACGAAAAGGATCATCACTCCTTTACCTTGCTTCAGGAAGCATGCAAATTGTGTCTCCAGATCAGCATACCGGAAAAGATTGCTAAGCAGACTTGTGCATGAAAGTGAGAGGTTTATGACTCGGATTCTTCTTTGCCCAAATACAGTAGTGTAGAGAAGTGCACACTGAAAATGTAAGAATTCTTTTTCAAATGAGGTAGCATCATGCCATCATTACATTACACAAAAACTAACCATTAGGGCACATCCATCATAAATTTAATACCCATGTTAGTTGACTTATATAAATATATGATGATAATGACAGCTAGTATTTCTGCAGTAGGTGAGGTTTGAAAAGCACTAATAAATTTATCATGAAAGTTCAGGAAAGAAAAGGCAGCAACAAAGGAAAACCAAAGAAAAAAAATCCATTACCTGGAAACCACATTCTGCATTTTCCTGTAGCTTGTCATCATGTTTAAATGTAACCATTACAGTTTTGTCAGAATCAATCTGCACCACAAGATATCTTAGGAATATAGATGGTGAAATAAAAAACAAATTGTATGAATTTAGAATTTCAAACCAGTTTGATTTACTGACCGCAGGAAGATCAATGTCAGTGGGAACACGCTTGCAGAAATTGCCAAAGTAGTCCTGAACTTGGAGACCCTGATGGCAGGTTGGGAAGGAAATAAGTTGCAATCAAAACATAAAGCACAGAAAAAGTATCTAACATTAAAAAACCTACCTGACTGCACCTGACACGCATAACAGCCTCAAATCCCTGAGGTCTACTGATATTCCATCGGAGATCGTTGAAGAGCTTCGCTGGATCTGAAAGAGCAGAAAATGGGTGGTAGTAGTAGACCTGCAAAGAGAATTACAATTTTAAGAGAAACTATCGCATATAATCACAGTAAAAAATGGCCTTACCAAGGTCTATCACTGAGATGAAAGACATGCGGACAGAATTAATAACGCAAGCCCTTTATAAGCAACAATGTTTTCTCATCAAATATTTTAAAATCTATGTTAGTTATAAAAATGTATTTCAGCTGTAAGCAACCAGGGCAAAGCAACATGCCTATCTCTACGTGGAGTGATTGCCTTTAAGCTAGTTTGCCTGGTTGGGAAAAGAAAAATAAGCATGCCCTAACAGTCTCAAGCCTCACATCTAGAAATCAGGATTAAAACATGGGTATAAAGCATAGAAAGAAGAAT
Organism: Tuctoria greenei; assembly: GCA_036927565.1. Lineage (NCBI taxonomy): Eukaryota > Viridiplantae > Streptophyta > Magnoliopsida > Poales > Poaceae > Tuctoria > Tuctoria greenei. Next base: position 203,695,487 of record JAYESD010000005.1, on the reverse strand, counting down.
GATGTTTCATAATCTATGAGTATGAAATATATCATTGTTACTAAATAAAAGTGTATAAGGAATGCCCAATGTCTATCGTTGACTTCTCTTCTGAAGCTATTAACGATTACAAGAATTAGGAAGAAACGTACCCGGCCACCCGTAGTATGTGGCACAACTGATACTGAAGCAATATCAAAATAGGATTGTGTGGTGATGAAGACATCCACACAAACCTGAAACATGGGACAAAACAAAACAGTGTGTCATCATGGCATGCTGACTGCTAAAGAAGAAAAAAAATACTGGGGTACTATTATACCTGATACTCGGCAAATTCTAATGCCATTGTCTTGAGAGTATTGTCCATAGGCTGCAGAAGTTTATGAGCTTCCTGTGACGAGTCATACAAAGTAAAGTAACTGTGATATCATTCTTATACAAGGAAGATGTCCTGCTGTTAATGAAACAAAGGTGTAGAAATAGATCTAATTTGTAATTTGCACAATACATAAGTGAGGCTACAATAATTTATAAAGTGTATACCTTATCACCATTTGAAATATTTGCTCTACCTTCAGCTTCCCTAGCAGATAAAGAAGCAAGCCCAAGTGATGGCAGTACTGCAAATAGACATTGTATACAATAGAATGTCATTTGAGTTTAAGAGTTAAGACACACATAAAAAAATCCCATGAAAGGGTACTATATATAAACAAGAAACAATTGAATCAAATTTTAATACATAACATGCAAAAACACATATGGAAGTCATCTCGGGGTAAACACCGTTCAAGAGGGGAGTACAATGTTGCAAAATTAGGCAAATACAAATCATAATGAACTATCAGTACAACTATCTTAAAAAGAGACCTCAATAGAGTAAACACAATAATCTAATTCATAAAGTTACTTCAAAATTTTATTTAGCTTATGTAGATCATCTAAACACCTATATTCCTGGTATACAGCATTAGGTCATTGACACCGCAAATCCTTTAATCTTGTACTAATAGCAGGCAATATTTCCTGAACCAGAATGTAAATATTCTCAGTCAATGCAAAGAAAACGGGAATGAAAAACCAGACTCCAAGCAGATAAGAATAACACGAATTGAGCCAGCATACATCTCAAACAAACGAGGAAAAACACTTAGGGTTTGTCCGGTAGAGCTTCTGTGGAAGTGATTCTCCGTGAGAATCAGATTCTCTAACGAGAAGTGATTCTGGATGAAAGTGATTCTTTATGATTCTCATGAGTAAACTCTTAGAATCAAGACAGATAATCGCATCATAGAATCAGGAGAAGCTACATTTATCAGCTCCCAACCTCTTAGGCCCCTTTGGCAGAGCTCCACGGAGCTAATTCTCAGGCAAAATCAAAGAAGCTGTGTCAAACATTGTTTTTCGGAAAAAGTGATTCACTGATTCTTGACTGATTCTGTGAAGTGATTCTCTGAAATGAACTAAGAGGCTGGAAGCTGAAAAAAATAGATTCTCCTGATTCTGTGAAGTGATTCTTTGTTCTGATTCTAAGAGTTTATTCTAGAGAATCATTTTCAGTCACAGAATCACTTCAACAGAGAATCAGAAGTGAATCCAGAGAATCAGCTTTGTGGAGCTGTGCCAAAGGGGGTCTTAGTTCATTTCAGAGAATCACTTCACAGAATCAAGTAAGAATCACTTCTTCTGTAAAAGAGCACTTGACAGCGGTCTTACTGGGAGTCTTAACATGGTACAATGTCTTGAATTTCACGCCTCAACCCCCCATAAAAACAAGCTATTTTTCATCCATGTCCTCTACTACCCCACAATGCAGCATACCCTTTTGTAGCTCTTGATGATACTCCTCTACGGACATGTTACTTTGTTCTAAGCGCTGCAGTTTTTTGCGAAGGTCCCGCTGAAAAGATGGAGGAACAAATCGAACATGCATAGCTTCTTTTAATCTATCCCATGTTGGAGGATCAGATCTAGTTTTAACAAGTTCATTCCACCATATGATAGCAAAGTTCTTAAACACTAGTGGCTTTATCTCACTCCTCACTAGTTAAGATTTAAGAAGTTATACCTGATTGAAAAACAAGAAGTTTTCCACCAGTAGCTTTCATTGTCAGGAAGGCAGCCTGCAGAAATGAAATGACAGGAACAAAATTATACGATCAACCATGAAAGAAGAACAGAAATCAGAAAAGAAAACAAGTTAGTTTATATAGTTCATAGCTCAACGGGGCCTCAGGCAAATAGAAATAGAATATAACCACAAAAGTTAAAACTAGTACCTTCATAGCTGCTCCGAAAGCAGAATCACCAACCATGTTATTCTTAAACATGTTTGGTATGCTTTCCAGCAACTGCCCGAGATTCTCCCGGCACTAAAGCCACAAAGAAAAGGTATAAATGTTTCCAAGTGCAAAATGTTTCTCTCAAACCTTTATGACGAAATGTAACAAAAAAAATACTAAAAACCTCAGAAATTGGGAGAATAAGATCCGTCTGTAGCGGGGTATATACATCTTGAACATCTGGAACAATAAGCATCAAAGGCTACATGGAAAGAAAGGAAAGAGTGTTACAAAGATGTTCGCATAACCAAGATTCATATAGTAGTAAACTATAAAGGAAAAGAAAGGAAACGATTGTGGCATAAAACTTCAATGGCATGGAAAAATATAGTATACCTTTTTACATATCTGTTTTGGGTCCCCAAACGTAAAAAAAGAGAGGCAAAATTAGCATTCCTACTAAAAAGTAAGTTTTATATGACAATGATCAGATCTGTGATGCTATATGAGGCAGAACTATGGTCAACTCAAAGGCGGCATGTCCAACAAATGAGTGTCGCGGAGATGAACATGACACGGTGGATGTGGATGTGCAATCACACGAGAAAATACCGAATTAGGAACAAGATGACGCGCGATAAGGTACAGGTGGTACGAATTGAAGAGAAACTACTATAACATCGACTAAGGTGGTTTCGACATATCCACCGGATATTGAGTTAATCCTTTTTCCTAGATAATTTAGAGTATTGTGTCTATTCTGAACAGATCGGGTTTTAGATAGAGTTGAAGTCCAATTGAATTAGATCAGTTCAGTTAGGGAACTTCGAATTGTGTCTATCTCTAGGAGTAGGAATTTAAATTAGAAAAACTATGTAATTGAGATATAAATAGCCAGCTATTCTGAGTAATAAAGAAAGCAATTTTGAATCTATTTACACTCGAATTTCCAACATTTGGGATCCAGAGCCTAGGCTAGAGATCCTATCCCTGGGAGGAAGTCTCCCGAGGGAGCGGCCAACGAGGAAGAGGTGGTCGGACTCAAGGCAGAGGGGTATGCGGCTCCCTCGACGGTAAATCATAGTCAGGAGATGTAGATCGCGGATTGGGGTGGTGTTCGTGGGGAACATCCCATACCAGAGGAGCTCCAGTCGACGTGCAGAGAGATCGACCTTGTGATATCGCTTCGCATTGTTGTCGATGAGGACACCGACCGCACGGTGCCATGACAACGTATCTTGATGGAGGAGGCTGAATCCAACGCAAATCGGACACGGTTCAAGCGAATCCAACGAGAAATCAAGTGAATCTATCATGCGACGAGGCGTTTGCATGCGGAAATTCATGGATATCGAGAGTGTGACGATCGAATCTAGCGTGCTCAGTGAGGAATTGAGGCATGGCAGGGACTAGAGGCGGCTACGCAACCAAGCTCGCACGAGTTGCATATCGGGTGACCAAGGAAGCAGCGGGACGCAGGGGTGCGACACGCTAGGCTAGCAATAGGAAGCGGCAACATCGATGACTTGAAAGAGGTCATTCGTGCAAAGGTTTCATAGACGTGTCCTGCGTGCGCATGGGAAGGTGGAGAGTTGGACTAGGCTGACCGGACAATGGTTGTTGGGCTGGGCTCGACTGGGACTGGCATGTCTGGTGACCCATGGAGGAAGAGAATGTGGTTGGGCTTGGTGGACTGGGTTGGGCCTATCAATGGATCTGATCTAAAGTTTTATTTTTTGGCTAAGGGCACCTAGCAAAGTGTACCATGGGTTCCTGTTCCGTCAGTGAACATACACATGAGGTGTATACAGAAGTGACATGACCATGTGGAGTTTGATCGTGATCAAGTTGTGATTGGGATGAAGATGCGCCCATCCCGAGGTCGAGTGCAGAATGAAGATGTGTAGATCTCAAATTTCAGTACAGGATGAAAATGTGTCCCTACTGAATGTGTGAAGTGTGGAAAAGTTGTGCTCCTGGTGATGTAGTTGTATCCATCCCAAAATTGAGTGAATGGTGGAATAGGTATGTCACCATCCTAGGATAGAATAGTTGTCTTGTCATCATAAAGTAGAGAAGGGTGTTCTAGAAAATAAGATTAAGGGGTAATTGTTGGAGCTAATCTTGTTTCCTACATAATTTAGAATGTTGGAGTTTATTCTAAACAGATTGGGTTTTAGAGATAGTTTGAGTCGAACTGAATTAGATCATCTCAGTTAGGAAAGTATGGATTTATGTCTATCTCTAGGAGTTTTAAATTAGGAAGACACTATCTATAATTGGGCTATAAATAACCGGCTATTCTGAGTACTAAAGCAAACAGTTTTCGAATCTATTTTCGCCTATATTTCTAATAGAGAAGACTTCCAGAAGCACCGGTTAACAATGGATTCTCAAGGGTAGGGGAAATATTAGAAGGGGTGGAGGGCAACCAAGGTTGACAAGAGAGTTGACGATAAAATGAGACTTGAGGGATTGAAATGTACTTAAAGATAAAATAAGACTTGAGGGATTGGAATGTACTTAGAGATTTAGCCCATAGTAGAAAATCAGCAATTCATACATCGAAATCTTATTTACTCATATTTTGTATTTTTGTTTACTCTTATCTCACTTTCTTTCTTTTACTTCCTTTAAAAAAATGTTGGATTTCATATTTAGCCTGCTCCTGCTTGAGATTAAGACTTTGTTGTTGGTGTTGTAGTAGTAGTATGGTTGTGTTGCCTTTTACATAACTCAGTTAAATATTTCTTTTTGCTCCAAAGAAGATTACTCAAATCAAATAGCACATCCAAAACTAAGGGCCTGTTTGGTTTGAAGCCAAAACTTGCCACATTTTGCCATGCCTAAGTTTAGTCCAGTTTGACCAACTTAGTCATTGTTTGGTTCATAGCCACAATTGTGGCAAGATTCCTTGCCATCTAACTAGGTCCCACATGTCAATGACTCAAAAAAGTGTGGAAAGATTCCTTTAGGCTTGCCAAGTTGTGGCTGAAAATTTGAGCATCTAACCTTAGTCAAGTTTGGCAAAAATTTGTGGTAAATTGTGACAACCTTAGTACATAAACCAAACATGCCCTAAATGTTAAGCTATTATGTGCTAACCGGTTCCATCCAAAAAGTTTAAGCTGATGAGAAAAGGTAGGCAATTCACTTATACACTCCAACACTTCCCCTCATATGAGGCTACTTCAGGCCTCAAATGTGGAAATAGGAGTGGACTTGCACCCGCCAGTATTCAAACTTGAGACATCTAACTCTAATACCATGTTACGCTACTATGCGGCTAACTGGTTGCACTCAAAAGTTTAATTTGATAGTGAAGGGTAGACAATTCACTTATACACTTCAACACTAGAAATGAGAAAGTGTTATAAAATACACAAAACAATGCCAAAAAAACCTAAGTTCTAAAGTTGAGGCTATGTTTCAAGAGCCTAAACTTTAAAACCTCTCACCTAAGCCACAAAAATGGTAAACAGAAAATGCTAGTTTCCAACTGAGTTTAAGACTCCATTGAGACAACATGAGTAAAATATAAAGGACAACTCGCTATACCTGTTGTTGTGCGCATTTGAGACTGTAGAAGTGAATAGCAGAATCAAATGTGGCAATTCCAACCATTGTCCGAGGATCTTCCTACAAAGGCAGGAGAAAAAAATCAGCATTGCAAATGAAACGTAATCCCTTAAATTTGCAACGAAAAATAATCCATCATGTTTAAAGATCATTGCACTAAGGGAAGTGTGTGGACAAAAACTTTGATATCAGACAAAAACGTTATACAATTTATACATATATGAACTCCTAATATGCTTTTATTTAAATCATGTCAAAATAACAAAATAATGCTCACTCCATGAGTCCATGTTCTTGATCATACACCTTGCCATTATAGAGCTGTTATTAAACATATACGACGAAGATAACTGAACCAAAGGAAAAGCCAAATACCCATTTAATAATGCACAAACTGAGAAAAGTTAAATTAAAGCAATTACTGTATGCATAAAATTATGCAGGTTCACTCAGACATGATACAAAAGCGTACAAGAAACTGCAAGCGAAGAAATTTCTTACTGCCGCTAATGATGAGCTTCCGCATTGGGTCTGTCCTAGAGTAGTTGTAAGGTGATCTGAACAGTGCGTCCAGGAAATTAGGGAGAGTATTAGTTAGATTGGAATTAGGAGTCTTAGTCCTAGATTCCTAGTTGGATTTGAGTTAGGAGTCCTAATAATAGGAAATATCTTGAGATTAGGAGATGAATTAGAGTCCTAATAGGGGCCAAGGTTGGTTGTAACCGGGCTATATAATGCCGGCAATCCACTGGAATAAACGCACCTCCAATAGTTAATCCTGAATTCCCAGATTCGTGCCTGGAGTTACAACAATCTAGTATCATAGTCTAAGAAAGAGATTCTATCCGCTACTCTCTGAAGGGGAAGTGCTCCCAGAGGTAACCAAGATGGCAGCAAGATCCAACGAGCAGGCAAGGAGTCTAGACGGGCGTACCTCGACAGGAAGGTGGACGCTAGCGGGCCGATGCAGATCTGGTGTGTGGCAGCCTCGGGAAGAGGCGGGTGCACCCAAGCGAAGGAACGACATGGCCTCGGATTGCGGCTCGACGAATGTGGATCCAGCGCAGAAAGGTGTGGAGCTTCGCAGAGGTGCATAGAGATTGGCGGCACCCTTCGCGTTCTGGCGATCGAGGCCGCTGTCGATCTTGTGGCCCGACGGCGGCTCGTGCGCGAGCGGCGGGGGGCACTCGCGGGAGCGGGTGAGATCGCGGTGAATCTCGTCGGAGGAGGTCAGATTGTCACAGCTTGAGCAGGCTCCACAAATCGGGTTGGATCTCAAGCCAGCACGACTGCGGCGTTCGCATCCGCCTCCTACGCCAGGTCGCCTACGTGGGCGACATGGAGCCTGGTGGCGTGTGGGGGCCGGACGAGAAGAGGAAAATATGGCAGTTGGGGGTTCGTGCCTTGTTGCTTGGATAGAAGAAGTTCACGGCTGAGCCAGGCCCACTAACGATACGCAACCAAAGGAAAACGATTGGATTGGGTCGAGCGTGGTCCATGGTTTAGGACTGTAGATGGAGTGAACCAGAAGTCACGTACACAGGGGGTGTACTCAAAGGAGGCAAGATGCGACTCAAGGTGGCTAAGTGGAGGTCGGCACGATGTGCAGGAGGCGCGCACAGGCCGTACATGAGGTCGATGTGCACGAGCAATGTTTTAAAAGGTCGCTTGGACGCCTAGGCAACTGCTGGGCGCCTAGACGCCAAGGCGCCCGCCAGGCGCCCAACCATGGCATCCAGGCGGGAGCGCCTGGACGCCTAGGCGACGCCTCAAAAACACTATGCACGAGTAGACACATAACGGCAAGCGCGCGGCAGTGGTTGATCGAAGGCGGGGTGACGGCTCAGATCGAGAGAATCTAGAGCGCGTGGGACTCGGAAGCCTTCTCCTACGGTGGATCAAAGGCATAGGGATGCTCGGTGGGAAGAAGGCTCATGACAGTGGGGAGCGGTGACAAGATCACGAGGCAAGAACAAACATCAAGATTAGGGGAAGATTGTTGGATGATCATGAGCATTGTGGGCTGCAAGTGTGGTTCGGTCTATAGGATGTTAAGGCCAGGGGAGAATGTTACGTGATCTCAACAGCGCGCCTAGGAGATTAATGAGAGTCTTAGTTAGATTGAAGTTAGGAGTCCTACACGTAGTTAGATTGGAGTTAGGAGTCCTAATAATAGGAAATAGCTGCAGATTAGGAGTTGAGTTAGTATCCTAATAGGATCAAGGTTGGTTGTAATCCAGCCATATAATGTCGGCAATCCATTAGAATAAACACACCACCAACAGTTAATTCTGAATTCCCAGATTTCCTGCCCGGAGTTCAACAGTAGTGGATCAATTGTCACTTTTAGCAGCTCGTTAGTCATAATTGCAATTACGAAACCACCTATAGCATGGTAAAACTTTAAACGGATTGACAGCCACAGAAATTACCGGCAGATCTGAAATAGCCTGGGCAATAGCACTGCAAGCTGCAGCAGTTGCACCAGTTTGTATAGCAATCATGGAGACATCAATGAGGAAGAAATATACAGCTGGCATCGGATCACGAACCTGAATTTTTATAATGAATAAGATTCCAGCATACAGAGAGCAGTTAGCATACACTACAGTGCAGATGTAACAAGGAGTTCACAGGCTAGATAGGCACAAACCAGAAATTCTTTCGTAGCAACAAATTCAACAGTTCCTCTACATAATTCAGGTCTGTCATCAGCATCACGACGCCTACCATCAGGCCCTAAGTTGCACATGTAGTCCCTCGGAGTGTCATTGCTGAATCCTGCACAGTATACATTAAATGTAATAGATATGTCATGCTTAACAGACTAAAAAAGATGCTTGCAGGATAAATATGCAAGCAAGCTTGAAAGATAAAACTGCAGAAGGACATTTATGTGCTCAGAAGATAATTAGATGTAGGGTTAAACACATCGGGCAACACTGAGAATCCTAAATAGGGAAGTCCACAAAATGCTAAATGTTCTGGTCTAAATGCAGAGGCATGCAGCAAAAATTAAACTAATTGCAGTAGGTGCTAGATCACTGAACTTCAATAGGACTGACTAACTGAAAACAATGCATCTTAAGCTCGTACCACATAAGTTACAGATGAAACGTCTCCCTTGATCAATGAATCGCATGAAAGGATTTATGTATGCTTTGCAGCGGGAGCACCGAATGGGTCCAACTTCTCCAAAATCAACAAGCTAAAAATATGAGGCAATGAGTTAGCTTCAAACTAGCAACAAAAAGAAAATTTTATGGAAGATTACTTGCTGAACGGAATTACTGATTGAATTACAGCAAAGTTTACAATCATGAAACTGCTGGAGTGTGATGGTAATACTGCATCACAGTTTCTAGAAGTAAGACGTTAAAAGAAACAAGCAATCAGTCTGAACTCTCAATACAATGTGCAATCAAACACTTAAATGATCCGAGTAACATAACCAAGAAGTTTTTGGTCAAAAAAAAACATAACCAAGAAGTTTATTACAGCAGTTTGTCTCAATTTTTGTCTAGGTTATTTTTATTTATTATGTTTATAAATCTGCAAACATCAGAGTATTTACTTAAGAAAATTATTAAACTATTATAGCATTCAAAACTAAAGGTTAGGTTATGAGATCAAGACCAAAGTTGTCCAACGGTAGTAGTCCCAAATTTTCCCGCTCAACAGTACTTGGTTCATGTAACAAAATAGCTAAATACAAGTCAATGAACAATTAGTCAATTGGTTTATACAGACTCTAGGATTGATTGTTTGCATTGGCATCACATAAGCCAAGAGTATCAATACTTTCTTGCAACTGAATGCAAGTTAGACTACTTATGATACTAACAAACACATTGCATGACAAACTAATCTGAAGCACATAGCAAATCACACTACTTAAGTTGAATTCAGGAACAAGTTGCAGACTGTTTTTTGTCAAAAACGCAGGAGAGTTATGCTTCATTATAGTAAGAAGAAAAATGGTGCTTCACTATATTGCAGACTGCTTTTTAATTGGGGTATTCAATATGTACATATTGCATCAATTCAAGTTCAATAGGTTTCATTGGAAACTATAATCCCTATGTGATAATACAGATTTATTCATCCGCTAGCACTGGAGAAAGAAAAAGAGACGATAGTTGAGTTGAACAGACTGTGACTTGGCAATACATCATCTATTCAAAAAAAAACTCAGGAGCATGTGTCAAAAAGAAAGATTTCTCTAGGTGCAAAAAGTGACCAAAATGTACCTGAATAGGTTCCTCAGACGGGTGAGGAAGAGAAAAAGGTTGAACCATCAAAGCTAAAGGCATGCCCGACATTGTCAAGAGATCACCTGTACAAGGTATCTGATAGAAGATGTATTAGCGTAGGTGAGCAAGAAAGAAACTTTCCAGAGAATTAAATGTAACTATAAATAGAGCTACCTGATTTACAGTGCATCTCATTAAGCGAGGGCTACAGTTCCCAGTGTCCTTCACAATATATTCAGTAGACGCAGCCTGTGATCAACAGGTTATTCATATACAAAAGAAAGAAAACTTACACTGCAACATTCAGAAAAAGGGACATCCATCTGAGATCCGAGACATACCGGAGGAATGTTCGGTTGGCCACCTTGACGTGTCTCATAAATGATGACTGATGATTCAGGCATTGGTCGGGGAATTTGATTAGGATCGATTTTTGATGGGGTTGAGACATGGGTTCCAGCATGAGGAGAATACGGAATTGTCGGGGTACCAGAGGGTGGTATCCCTTGTCCTAGTGTGTTTGGAGGCATGCTACCAGGAATGCCTGGCATCCTCATAGGTGGTTGCATAGCACCTCCCTACAAATAATTTCGCTGAGCACGTGAGAAGGAAAACTTTTTAGGATTCCAAGAATCACAAAAGGGTAACTATTAAGTTATTGGTTTTTTGAGTTCAATAAAACCATATGGATGTCAATAAACGAAGTTCCAATGTCTCTAAAATTTGTATTAACAAACCTATTAGATAATACTGGTAAGCTATTAATCACAGCCATCCATGTAGTGCTTCTAAGCTATTAATCACAACCACTCATGTCGAATCAATATAAAGTATATATACGTATGCCGTAGCTCAGATGCATATCTAGCATACCCCAACGTGTTTGGGATAAAGGCTTTGTTGTTGTAGTACATATGTCGTAGGTCACAGACTCACAGTAACAACTAAGAAACATAGGCCTATCAGAACTCTGAAATTTCAATTGAACGTGTAACGTCTATGAACTACAAACCACTAAAATATATTCTACAAGTAAACCAATACTCCCTCAGTCTCCGAAAGCTTGTCGCCTTGTAGTTCAAAAATGAACTACAAAGCGACAAGCTTTCGGGGACGGAGAGAGTAGCTTCCACACACAAGTTTAGAGTCAATCAGTCAATATAGGGTTCTTACGACCTACTGTTCATAACTGTGAGAGAGAGAAGAAACATATCACTTGCTTACGTGACATTAGAAACACCATAGTTCACATCCACTACTTCCAAATGGCACACACCCTCGCAAAAAAAAAAGATGATCTTTCGAACAGGACTCAACATAGCAAGTCAGAAAAAGTTTTTTCTCACCTGAGATTGCCACGACGGGGGCCCAAACGCCGGCGCATTAGCCCCAGGTCGTCCCATGAAAGGTGGCTGCTGTAAAGATTGTGCTGCAAAGGGTGGCTGCCCACTGGACGGGGGACCACCAAAATGAGGTGGGCCACTAAACTGCGTTGAAGGCTGCTGCTGAGCTCCAAAACTCGGTGGCATTGGCTGGGATGAGGCTGCCGCAGGCTGTCCAGGGAATGCCGGCCGCTGACCACCGAACGGAAAAGGACGTGATGCCGCCCCAGGGGGTCCGCTGAACGGAGGCGCCTGGGACGCCACGGCGGAGGGGCCGCCGAACGGCTGAGGTGCCTGAGAAGCGGCAGCAGGAGGGCCTCCGAACGAAGAAGGCGCTTGCGACGCCGCAGTAGAAGGGCCTCCGAACGGCGGAGGTGCCTGGGACACCACCCCGGGGGCGGGGCGCCCGCCGAAGGGAGCAGGCTGCTGGGAAACCGCCCCTGGAGGCCCACCGAACGGAAGTGACGGCTGCTGGCGGGCGGGCGCCGCCCCAGGAGGTCCACCGAAGGGCGGCGCGGCGGAGGCCGCCGGCGCCGGCGGGTTGCCGGGGAAGGCTGGACGTGCGGCGCCGGCGGCGGCCGGAGGCGGGCCCGGGCGCGCGGCGAAGGCCGGCGGCGCGGCCTGCAGCGTGAGCCCGCGCGGAGCGCCCGGGGGCGGGGCCTGGCCCGGAGCCGGAGCCGCGCCGCGGGAGATCTGGAGGTTGGCGAACGACGCCGGGAGGGCGCCGGTGCCAGGCGGGGCCTGCGCGGCATGGTTTTGCGGGGCGGCGAACGGCGGCGGTGGATGCCGCGGTTGCTGCGGCGACGCCATGGATCGCGGCGAGATCGGGATCTGGGCGGGAGTAGGAAGAGGGGGGGAGGGAAGGAAAGGCACCTCGCCTTCGCGGCGTCGATCGAGTTCGCGTCGTGCGCGCACCGGTCTCCCGCTCGTGCTGGCGGCCTACCTCAGCGGTCGACTAATCTGGACCCACATGTCATGTTGATACCAGATTGCGCATTTCCGCATTCGGTTTCTTGGGCCCGCATGGCGGTCAGAATGAAACCGTAACCGGTGGCGTGGCAGTACCCTATTGGGCGCATTGCGTGGAGGGCCACTGGGGCTCCGACGTGGAACGCGATCAGGTTAGATGCTTCTGAGCTGTACTATGAGGTGGCAAGTCATAAACAATCAATGACGTCAGCGATTAGCAAACGACGTTTTAAAAAAAAATGTCCGCAGTGGCACGCTGTAAAGCCTAATGTATATAACTACAGTAGAAATTTAGAGTATGTGCTGTAAAATTAAAAGAAAAATAATGTATAGAGTATGCTTTAGAGTACGCTGGTGCGAATAGCCTAGTTAAGTAAGTCATAACTCCAACACACACTAAAAATTTGGCCTTTAAAATAATTTTTTAGGAGCAAATGAAATTTTATTAGATGTATTAAGTGAATCTATAAAAAAATTATGATCTATTTAATACGGTCGGTATCCTGCATACTGGGTACCTCATGATACTCCAAGAATTGCAAGAGAGTTTCACCTATCAGAATTGAAGGCTTCCTCGGCCACACGTATCACATGACACTGGACCCGCCTCCCTCATATGGGTAGCTCCGGGAATGTCACGTGTAATGTAAGACCGAAACTGAACTCTCAACCTATGAAAGCTCTGGCGTTGACACGTGGATAATAACCCCGGACCTAACCCCTGTAGAGGGAAGCTCCGGTGTCGCCACGTGTACAACAGCTCCGGACCCATCTCACCTCAAATGGAAGTTTCGGAGCTACCGCGTGTGGATCCTCCGGACCTTACACCAACGGAAATATTGGCGGATCTCCACCAGTACGGACATTCAAAGGACAGTTAAAGCGACAGTTACAAGATCTGATTACATGTCATTAATGCTATATTAATGACACACGATCAGTAGTCTGTTAATGGGGGTAACGCTGCTATTAAAACACATTATCGCAATGTTAATCACTCTTAATACTCGTAGACCATGTATTAGGCTCTTAATACGCCAGGGCCATATGTCGGGCAAGGCAAATATTGTAACGGTCAGTCCTTAGACAATAAAAGGATTGCACCGCACGGTACAGGGACATCTGATCCAAGCTCAGACACACACAAGATATACTGAAACACTCAATACAAAACACACACTCTGTTGAGTAGGGTATTACGCTCAAGCGGCCCGAACCACGTAAATCTCACGTGTCATCATCTTATTTCTGATCTTCGCGCGCCCAAACCAGTACAAGAACCTCCGCGAGCTACTTTTAGTAGTACCGGGAGAAGTGTCGTTCATATGCTTCGACATTTGGCGCGTCAGGTATGGGTCACGAGTCAAAGCACAGTATATTGAAGACAAAATGAAATTCATGGCAGAAACAGTGGATTTCATTCATTCAAAGTATTGGATTACAAAATCAGGGTTACAGTAAGAGACAAAAGAAAAAGGTTCTGGCTACTAGAGGATCTAAGTCCTGTGGAAAAATGAAGCAACTTTCTCAGCAGCCTTTTGGACACTAGCTTTGGCGACATCTTCCTCTTCAGCAATGAGTCCTTCAAAGACTGGATCAAGAGAAAATTGGGGGTCTCGACTTTTGCAACATGTCAAGACATACTCGGCGATGTTTTTGGCCAGAGATCTCCCCTTTGTCTCCAGCTGATCAGCGATGACATTACCCATTGCATCGAGTTTGCTGCCAGCAGAGCCAAGTGCCACGAGCATCTGGTCCAGCTCCTGCGATGGGTCCTCCGGGCGTACTGGACTAAAGCTAAGAGGCACAAGGGCCCTGTCCACACATCCCAGGAAATCCCATAGCATCCGGGATTCGGTTGCCCTCGAGCTGCGCAGCTTCTCCAATGACCTCCAGGCGGCCACTAGCTCCGAACTCTCTCGAGCGAGGCGTTCAACCGCTTTAGCATGTTGCTGCATATTCTCAGCTACTTGCTTTTCACGGTCGGTTAGCTCCGTCTCCCGGAGATGGATGTGGTTCCACCATTCCGCCAGGTCCTCCCTGCCCCTCACTTTCTCTTCTCTAGTGGCAACACCAGCTTCTCGTTTTGAGAGCTCCTGCTCCAGCTTCCAGTACTTCTCCTTTTCTTCTGCACTCCACAAATCCAACTTATTAGTGTGATCTGTCAAATTTTGCTCAGCCAGAGTCAATTTCTGGGTGAGCTCCTCTTCTCTCTTCAAAACATCCTCATATTGTTCCAGCAGCTTACCTTCTCTTGTATCAAGGTTTGCTCGACGCTTCAGGAGGACCTCATTTAATTCATTGAGGCTTTAATGACGCTCATCAGCAGCATCACGCCTTTTCTTGGCTTGCTCGAGGATCTCCCGAGAATTAGCGTCGAGCGCCCTGATGGCGGCTTCCTTCTCTTCCAGTAGCTTGCCCCAGTATTCTATCCGGGTCGTTTCCCTCTTGACCCACACCTTCTGATCAGCAAGCCTCGTCTGAGCAAGCCTGGTCTCAAAATGGAGTCTATTGCACCAACGCCTCAAGGTGTGACGCTCCTCTTAAAAGACCTTGCTCTCATGATTGAAGGCGAGATGAACTTGTCGGAGGCTCGAGTAGGCATTGTCTATGGACAACACCAAGGGGATAGGCTCCGAACCTGCTGGGGTCATCTCTACAAGTTCTAGGGGATTCTCCATGACAAAAATAGAGTCCCACTCTACAAGTGAGGTACCCTCAGCTTCTGTGGCACTGGGGCCACCCTCCAGAAGCTCTTCGGCTGCAACACAGGAAGAACCCGTTGGGGGAACTCCTACCTCCGGGGCCAACGCCGAAGGTCCTGCTGTAGGAACTTCAATCGCTGGCTCCGCAAGAGAAGAGCATGCCTCCGCCTCTTCATAGCGCTCTACCTCGGGTATGGGCACCTCCAGAGCATTTACTTCCGGGGTGGTCCTCGGGGCTTCACCCAAAACCATTTCCATCACTGGCTCAGGTGTCAGTACATCAGCCACCTCAGGCTCGACAGTCGGAGCTTCAATCATCTCCGGTTCAGCGACCGGACTTTCAACAACTTCTGGCCCGAGGGCTGGAGTTTCAACTACCACCAGCTCAAAGATCGGAGCTTCAATCATCTCTAGTTCAACGGTCAGGGCTTCAACGACCTCTGGCTCAAGTGTTGGGGCCTCTGGCCCCATAGCAACCGCCGGCGCAGGGATTGAAGCCTCGGATGCCTCTGGCTCAAACGTCGGAGCTCTTGGCACCTCTTACTCCTGCATCGGAGCTTCAACCTCCGGTGCTGTCGCTGGTGGTACATCTTCAACAACTTCTCCCCCGTGGTCCAGTGCTACCATAGGAGCTTCTGACGATGACTCTGAATCCAGATCCACGAGAGCTAGCGCCAGAGTTGTCGTGACCTCAACCACCACTAGAGGAGGCACGGGGGTTGAAGCAGGAGCTTCCGTCCGCACTGGTTCGGCCGACGCGACAGAAGCCGAAACTTTAGACCTCGACTTTGATGCCCTGCAGTAAAAAAAATTGAAAGATTCAAAACATGACAAAAATAAGAGTGGCAAATCAAGGTGAAAAAACAAAGCTTACCTTGGGAAGCTACTGCTCCAATCGGCACGGAACCTCTTCGCCGGAGGCTCGGAGCTGGAGCTTGTCGTGGTGGGCATGGAAGGAGCTCCGGAATGTTGCCCAGAGCCTGTTGTCGTTGTTGGTGATGCCCCAATCGAGGTCTCCCTCAGCTGAGAAGAACCTCCGGTCTTAGAGCCCCTCGTTCGCATCGAAACCGGAGTTGACTGTCCGGAGCTAGTGCCTCTCGAAGACGCTTGCACCGAAGGAGGTGTAGTCGCAGAAGATCTCCCTCGTCGAGGAGAAGGGGCAGTCGCAGATGGAGCAGGCCTGATGGACCTCCCATCGGCGTGCTTCACTTTTCTTTTTTGGCTGGAAGATTCGGCTGGCTCCTTTCCCTTGCCCCTGCTGATGTCTTCAACCCTCTGACTCGAAGCAGGGGCGATCACCTCTTCAGAAGCTCCGGGGATTACAACCCTGGAGGTTCGGCTTTTTTCTACCTCGCCAAGGTAGTCTACCGCCGGCATCTTCCTCCGGAGCTCCCTACTGATCTCCGGAATCATGTTTAAAGGCAGGAAAGCAGCCGGCGGAGCTAAGGCGTCTTCGTTAACAAGCCCGTGCAGAAATTTCTTGAGATGGAGCTTCAAAGCTTCATCATCCAAGTTGGATTTCAAACCGGTTTCAATCCGGTCATCATCCATCACGTTGTTGAAAGTCCAGGCAAGCTTCTCCCTCCTCCTCAATGGAGCCACCTATTCACCAAGAAATTTCCGAAGACCATCTAGGGGGTCACTCCACCATCCACACACTCTTGGATCCTGGTCAGGACAGGTTTGAATGCATCCAACAACTTTGGAACTACATTCCAGGTGTCGGTGTCAACATTGGGGAGTCCTTGGGGCAGCTTCAATATGTCATGCTCCTCCACTGCAATGACAACCCAATCCTTCTTCCAGTCGTCCCATTTTCCAGAGGGAAACAACTTGAGGTACTTGAAGTGACAGTTCTTGCGCTTCACAAAGTAATATAAGCCAATCAACTCAGTCCCTTTGCTAGTGGAATGGGTTGTAAAGAAGGTCTGGAACAAGTTGACGCAGGGAGGTACACCCACCCACATCTTGCATAAGTGGACGAAAGTGGCCACGAGCAAAAGGGAGTGAATGTGGCCTAGAGGGGGGGTGAATAGGCCTTTTTGAAATTTGTCGGAACCTGCAACACTTAACAACTAGTTCAAAACAAGAGATATCGGACTAGTCCGGTAAAGTACGGACTAGTACGGTGTGTATGGAGTAGGTTGATTAAGTTTGATCGATTAATTTGATTCTTCAATGTATGCAACGGAAATATACAATCAAATGAAGTGTTACAAGGTTATGAACCAGGTTATACCACAATTCAATCTTATATTTAATGATTCAACTTGAAGTAAGCAATAATGATTGAAACCCTAGATTATTGTGAAGAATAAGAACGATGAACACAAAACAAGACACAAGGATTTATCCCGTGGTTCGGCTCCCACAGAGGCAACCTACGTCTATGTTGAGGAATCCACAAAAGGATCGGGTCTTCTCCAACCCTACCCTCGTCGGATCGCCACGAAGTTCAATCCTCTTCCACCTATCACAAAGGGGTGAATAACCGAATTCAAAGGGGTCTTCTCACACATTGAGAGCTCCCTTGGATTACAACACGAATGACCACCAAGAACACACTCAAAAGACTACAATGAAATCACAGGAGTGTGTTAGAGAATCAAACCAAGAGCTCAATGAGTGTTGAACGTGTCTCTCCAATGATCTAGAGTGAATCCTCAAAGGATTGATCTTTGTTGCACTTAATTTCGTGGAGAGATGTGGTTTTTGAGGCTCTTGGTAGGTGTGACAGCGCTAGGGTTCGAGAGAGATTAAAGTTGTGTCGTGCACCTCTATTTATATGGGGTTTCTAAAAGTGACCGTTAGGGTTCAGAAAGATCGGACTAGTTCGTGATGGACACCAGACTAGTCTGGTGTGCTGTGCGTAGCAAACCCTAAGTGTCCCGAAATATCGGACTAGTCCAGCTAGAAGCGGACTTGTCCGATTTTGCTTATGGAAATCTTCGGACTAGTCCGATAGACATCGGACTTGTCCGGACATGTGAAACCCTAACTGGAGGATGACAAGTCCGCACTTGGAGGTCTTGTCCAATTTAGGTCAGAGGTTTTTTGGCCTAGTCCCTGCAAATATCGGACTTGTCCGAATTGGACCAGAGAGAGTATCGGACTAGTCCGGTTGTGATCGGACTTGTCCGATTTTGTGTGACTTGTGAAGTGTTTTGAGGACTAGTTCGCAGTGGGGAGGACTAGTCCGATTCTAGTCAGAGAGATATCGGACTAGTCCGATAGATATCGGACTTGTCCGATTTTGTGCGGAGAGGATATCGGACTAGTCTGGTGTCAGTTGGACTAGTCCGGTCGTGTATAACTTTGTGCAATGTGTGTGTTTAATTGTGATTGAGCTCTTGGGGTGTGTTTCCTTAACACACTCCATACACAATGATCTACTATTCTTCTTCCTTGAGCTCATTTCCACTTTGCTCCTCATTCTCCCTTCTTTTTGGCACTCTGCTTATTTTGCTATTAAAACCTGTGCTCATCTCAACAAATAGGTTAGAATCTCATTTGCTTGTCATAAATCATCCAAAACCCACAAGGGATTCCTAGATGCACTTTCAATCTCCCCCTTTTTGGTGATTGATGACAACCAATTGAGATTTCACACAATGCGATAAAAATTGAGATTTTCATAAAGCATGCACATATGGGTCTAAAATACATCAAGCAGTGAAAGCATAATCCATATGTGCATTCTTTATGGTGGGATGCATGACTAAGTATGTTGAAACAATGAGAATGACATAAACGACATTAATCAATCAAAAGCAAACATATATGTCATTCTAGGAGCAAAATCATACAACTCAACAATTACTACTTAAAAGATCATAACATTGCACCACTGAACCATAATGAACTTAAGAACATAGTTAAAGCTTTACAACCCACAAAATAGTCAAAAAGCATATAAGAGATCTCTCTCCTCGCATCCTACAGCTAAGGCTAAGACTCCCCCTCAATCTCTCCCCCTTTGGCATCAAGACACCAAAAAGAAGGAGAGGAGGGTCCTAAGGTCTTCACTCTTCGCTGTCAGTCCTCTCATCGTCGTCTTCGTCATCTTCATCTTCAACCTGATGAGAAGGAGGAGGAGGAGGTGCGGAGCCACTCGAGCCCCCAATGCCAAAGTAGGCAAGCTCGGAGGGGGTCAAGGGCCTGAGCTCAGTGACGTCTGAATCAGAATCTTCAGATATTACCGGAGACCCAATGGGTTCAATCTCTAGTTTCTGGCATATTTGCTTCACATTTGCCTTCACGTACTTCATGTCTTCCTTTATCTTCTTGTTCAGCTTGTGGGCCCTCACTTTGGCCTTCTTGCAGGAAGCGAATATGGCAGCCAGGTACTTGAAGATCCCACTGGCTGATCCCCTTTAAGGGGCTGCCCTACTAGCAGGGGCAGCTATTGCATCTTCAGATCTTCTTGTCGGTGCCTCAGGACTGGAGGCCGGCAAGGGAGCAGCCTGGATACTTGGCTTCTGAGGCATTTGAGGCCTCAAGGGTAGGTGCTCCACATCCTTGATGAATTCAATTTCGGTGACCTTCTCAATCATGAACATCAGATATGGGGCATACCCACAAGATCTGTTGGGTGTGCAGGATATGTTAACCATGCCATTCCAGATGTAGTCCGCCACATCAAACTGGCGGCCCTTGCTTATCACCCTCATCAAGGTTCGGAGGTAACCCTACACACTCCCGACATCTCCATCCTTGGGAGCGATGGTCTTCCTCAAGACTCTATTAAGCACCACAAAGAATGGTTTCATGTTCTTCGTGGATGGAGGGTTGAACTTGGAGTTTGGATCATATAAGAACTTCATCTTATCCTTCTCAATGACACCTATGTTGTGGATGATCAGGTAGTCAGATCTTGAGGTGTCAAGGTGAAGCAGGCTTGCAAAGTCTTCTTGAGTGATACTGTACTTAGATCCATGAGTCATCCAAGTAACACTTTCCTCATCTTCACCCGAGAAGTGGCAAGTTGCAAAGAACTACACAATCACTTCATCATTCCAATTGTTCCTGAAGGCAAAGAGATCCTTCAGGCCATGCCTCTCAATGGCTTCCACTACTTCAGTGAACGGGGAGCAGCCCTTCTTCTCAAAGTGTGCCCAATCAATCCATTGATTGCGCACAATTGGTGTCTTCATTGGCAGATAAACAGATTTGTACAAATCTACATGGAAGTTGCACCAAAATCTTCCATCGGCAGCTTGCTTCGATCGGCCATACCAATCAATGCTTCTGAATTT
The DNA here is from genome assembly GCA_036927565.1 of Tuctoria greenei. Taxonomy (NCBI): domain Eukaryota; kingdom Viridiplantae; phylum Streptophyta; class Magnoliopsida; order Poales; family Poaceae; genus Tuctoria; species Tuctoria greenei. Next base: position 203,675,080 of record JAYESD010000005.1, on the reverse strand, counting down.
TGCCGCCGAATCACTACCCTTCCCGTTGAACTTCTCTTCAGTGGGGTCTCGGAGCCCTTCCTTTGGAGCATGGAGCTTCAATAGGCCAACTGGACCCGTCACTATCCCTTTGCCCTTGCCTTTGGCTAGGCGGGCACTTGTCGAGCTAGGGCCACCAGCGGTGGTAGCCCTAGAAGCTGGCACCTTGGAGGTCGGCATCTTTGCTAGCACTTTCCTCTGAGCCTGTGGAGGAGATGGAGCTGGCTCGGAAGGTCTCTCTTGGCGCTTCTTGCCAAGACTCGTCGAGGTCTGAGGTGCCACCTCGTGGTCCATCTCGGCCTCAAAATCGGAAACTTCATTGTTCGAGCTCGACATGACCTGAGAATGAGTGGCATGATTGAGAATGAATGGTACAAGGCATAGGTATGGAAGGATAGCAAGGAATTGCATTGAGGAATTGAAAAGTTAGGTTTTGAGTACAGAAAAATCGGACTTGTCCGGGGGACCGGACTTGTCCGTGCATGGACCGGACTAGTCCGGTATTCATCCTCAAAAACCTAAGCTACCAGTCAAATGGTGATTCCTAATGCACAACAAGCGTAGCGTAAACGTAATACATCAAGGAGGCATGTATATAGTGAAATATGCTAGGCTATTCGATCAACAACGAAGAAATTTGGAATTTCTAGGGTTTGAGTGAAAATTACCGAAGAAATCAATTGATGCTCGAAGAGGAAGGTGTTGAAGTCCGGACTTGTCCGTGAACTTCAATCTTCGAGCAAGGATGCTTGATCTCCACCCAAATGCGGAGCTTTTTGGTAGAGGGGATGCAAAATCGCCTTGGGAGCTCGAGTGGAAGAGAGAGAACGCGTGAGGCAAGAGTGGAGGATGAAGTGATTAGGGTTTGGCGGCGGCTAGGGTTAAGGACACGAAAAATCGGACAAGTCCGGAGATGACCGGACTAGTCCAAACTTTTCTAGAGGACTATATCGAACTAGTCTGTGGTCTACCGGACTAATCCGGCCTAACCGGCACTCTCCGGACTAGTCTGAATCGGCGGACTAGTCCGGGTAACCACGAACTAGTCCGTGGTCACCAGGCAAGAATTTCTTAGCCCATTCATATATATTTGAAGTTACATATTTAGAAAACAGGGAGACAAATCAAATCAAATAATCTTGATGAATATGATCAGTAAGCATACAACAATCAAGCATGATCATAATTCACCAAGATCTAACAATTAACATAGTTTTCAGAAGAAAATTGATAGAGATGATTTTCACAATCCAATCAACATATTTTGAAGAATTCATACAGGTATGCAACATTTCAAGCCACACTCCGAGCATCAAGGATGTTTAGCTCATTTCGGAGTTCGCAAAAGCGTTTTTCATCAAGTGGTTTGGTGAATATGTTGGCCAATTGCTTTTGGGTGTTGACATAAGAAATGGCTATATCTCTTTTTATGGAATGATCTCTCAAAAAGTGATGTCTTATATCTATGTGTTTAGTTCTAGAGTGCTCGACTGGGTTGTGGGCAATTTTGATGGCACTCTCATTGTCACAAAGGAGTGAAATACGGTTCATATTGTAACTGTAATACCTTAGAGTTTGTTGCATACAAAGGATTTGTGCACAACAACTCCCAACTGCAACATACTCCGCTTCGGCTGTGGATAAGGCAATGGAATTTTGTTTCTTGGAGGACCAAGAAACTAAGGATCTCCCTAGGAATTGGCATGTACCGGATGTGCTTTTTCTATCTACTTTGCACCCGACATAATCTGCATCGGAGTAACCAATGAGATTGAATTTTGAGCCTTTTGGGTACCAAAGACCAAGGTTGGGTGTATGAACAAAATATCTCAAGATCCTTTTTACGGTTGTCAAGTGACACTCCTTAGTGTTGGCTTAAAACATTGCACACAAACATACACTCAACATAATGTCTGGCCTAGATGCACATAAATAGAGTAGAGATCCAATCATGGAGCGATATACCTTTTGGTCGACGCTAGGTCCATCTTCATTGAGATCCAAGTGGCCATTTGTTGCCATGGGAGTCTTTATAGGCTTCACCTTGTCCATACCAAACTTCTTGAGTATGTCTTGTGTGTACTTGGTTTGGCTTATGAACGTCCCTTCCTTTTGTTGCCGCACTTGGAATCCCAAGAAGTACTTTAGTTCTCCTACCATTGACATTTCAAACCTATCTATCATGATTTTACTAAATTCCTCACAAAAATTGATTAGTTGACCCAAAGATTATATCATCAACATAAATTTGACAAATAAAAAGATCATTGTCAAAATTCTTGGTAAATAGTGTATAATCTACTTTGCCAATCTTAAAGTCATTTTCAATTAAGAAATCTCTAAGACACTCATACCAAGCTCTAGAAGCTTGTTTGAGGCCGTAGAGAGCCTTACACAATTTGAATATGTGGTCGGGAAACTCTTCGTCTTCAAACCCGGGGGGTTGCTCCACATACACCTCCTCCTTGATTGGTCCATTCAGGAAGGCGCTTTTCACATCCATTTGATACAACTTGAAATCATGGTGAGTAGCATATGCAAGTAATATTCTAATAGATCCAAGTCTAGCTACTGGAGCAAAGGTCTCATTGAAATCCAAACCTTCGACTTGTGAATACCCTTTGGCCACAAGTCGTGCCTTTTTCCTTGTCACCACCCCGTGTTCATCTTGTTTGTTGCGGAAGACCCACTTGGTGCCGACAATGTTCGCATTGGGTCTTGCCACAAGTTCCCACACCTCGTTCCGCTTGAAGTTGTTCAATTCTTCTTGCATTGCCACCACCCAGCCTGGATCTTTCAATGCATCCTCAACCCTGTGTGGTTCCAAAAAGGATGCAAACAAATAGTACTCACAAAAGTTAGCTATACGAGATCTAGTGGTTACTCCTTTTGGATGTCACCGATGATATTGTCGATTGGGTGATCCCTTTGGACGCATTGGTGTACTCTTGGGTGTGGCACTTGAGGCGTTGTATCTTCATGATCATCTTCTTCCCCCCCCCCCCTAAATGGTTGCCTTCGTTGACTTGTTGGTTATCTTCGTATTCTTGTGATTGATCTTGTGTGGGAGCTCCACCTTGATCGTTGACCTCCTCTTGTGGTCACTCTTCCTCATGCACGTGGAGAGGTGACTCTTGTGGTCGAACTTCACCTAAGGTCATTCTTTTCAATGCTTGACAGGGAGCTTCTTCTTTACCTAGTACACATGGATCAACTTGCTCCTTTTGGGAGCCATTAGTCTCATCGAACACTATGTCACGTGTTACATCAACAAGTCTGTAGGCCTTGTTGAAAACACGATAGGCGTAAGTGTTCGAATCATAACCAAGCAAGAAACCTTCATCGGACTTTGAAGCGAACTTTGAAGTCCTGGGCTTCTTGTTCAAAATATAACATGGAGAATCGAAAACTCGAAAATATGAAATATTGGGTTTGTTACCAGTAAGTAGCTCATAAGATGTCTTCTTGAGTAGTCGATGAAGATAAAGTCGATTTACGGCGTGGCAAGCGGTGTTAATCGCTTCCGCCCAAAATCGATCCGAGGTCTTGTACTCGTCGAGCATTGTTCTTGCCATCTCTATGAGAGTTCGGTTCTTTCTTTCGGCAACTCCGTTTTGTTGTGGGGAGTACGGAGCTGAGAATTCGTGCTTTATGCCTTCTTCATCAAGGTACTCCTCCACTTGTGTGTTCTTGAACTCCGTGCCATTGTCGCTTCGAATGTTCTTGATTGTCAATGAGAGTTCGTTTTGAGCTCGCTTGAAGAACTTCTTGAGTATTCCTTGTGTTTTTGACTTATCATGCAAAAAGAAAACCCAAGTGAAGCGAGAAAAATCATCAACAACTACTAAACCATATTTGTTACCGCTGATGCTTATGTAGGCAATTGGACCAAACAAGTCCATGTGAATAGCTCGAGCGGTCTTGTTGTGGTCATGACGTTCTTGGCGGGCTGAGGTGCTCTAACTTGCTTCTTGGCCTGGCACGCGCTACAAGGTTTGTCTTTCTCAAACACAACATCTTTTAAACCTCAGATGTGATCGCCTTTGAGGAGTTTTTGAAGGTTCCTCATACCAACATGCGCTAGCCGTCTATGCCACAAACAACCCATGTTGGTCTTTGCAATCAAGCATGTGTCAAGTTCAACTTTATCCTTGTTGAAGTCAACAAGATAGAGCTTTCCCTTTAACATACCCTTGAATTCAACAGAACCATCACTCCTCCTAGAATCGGTCACACCCTCGTTAGTGAACAAGCAATTATAACCTTTGTCACATAATTGAGATATGGACAGTAGATTATAATCTAAGGATTCAACATGTAAGACATGAGAAAGTGTGCGTTTAGAAGATATTGCTATTTTACTGGTACCGAGCATCTTTCCTTAACTATTATCTCCAAAGTAGATGCCCTCGTTTGGATCCTCGTTTTTTTTCATATTCAACAAACATTCTTCTTTCTCTGGTCATATGGTTGGTGCAGCCACTGTCTAGCACCCATTTAGATCCACCGGAGGAATAGGCCTGCAAAAACAGATTATGCTTTGGTTTCAGGTACCCAAGCTTGCTTGGATCCTTGGAGGTTAGTTACAATACATTTGGTCACCCACACATGAGACTTGGTGTTCCCATGGCGTGGCCCAACATAATGAGCATAAACCTTGCCAAAATTATTTCTCATTAAGACATACGAGGCATCGAAAGTTCTAATTAATAATTGTTGTTGTTTATGTACAGGACCAGTCTGGGAGGTCGGACTTGTCCGGAGGACCGGACTTGTCCGGACCCCGACCGGACTAGTCCGAACTTTTTTAGTTTGAGAGGGTCTTCCCTTTACAAAGGCGATCCTCTCCTTGTTATTCTTATGGCTTTTAGCATGTTGATTTTCACCATAAGAATAAACAATGCCATATTTGACATTTAGAGGTCTTTGGACCAAGTATGCACTGCGTGCATATTTGATCTTCTCCTTGTCAAATATGCCACTTTGGATAGGATTATTATCCTTTGTAGAGGTCGGCTTGTCTTTCAAACCGATGTCAATTTTATTACATGTACAGGTAGAAGCAATCTCAGTTTTAGTGAGTTGAGAAGGTGAACTTGAAGAGGATGAAGGTTCACCTTGCTTTAGTGACTCAACTTGCACTTCAAGGATCTTGTTAACCTTGATCAGGTCAGCAAGTTGGTCCTTGACTGTAGCATTTGAGTCGGTTAACTTCAAGCAAGTTTTCTTGCTCGAAGCTAACTCAAGCTCTAGTGATTTACTTCGTTCCTTTTCAAGTTCTAGAAGCTTGTCAAGTTCGACATATTCCTCCTTTTGGGAGAAGATCATGTCCTCTTAACGATGTATTAACCTCTCCTTCTCAACAAGTTGATTAAGCAAAAATTTCATTTGTGTGGTTGTTTTTCTATCTAGTCCAATAAGCATATCCTCATTATCACTATTGATTTCATCATCACTAGAATAGGAATGTACAAAAGGGGGTTTAATGGTTACCTTGTGTTTACCTTCCTTTGCCATAAGACAAGTGCCATCTCCCTTCCTTGCGTCAAGTTTAGGGAAGAGAGTAGACTTCTTGGATGTCTTCTCGATGGTTATGCTAGCCATCTCTTCTTCCTCGGATGATGAGGACTCATCATTTGAGTCCCACTCTTTCCCAATGTGTGCTTGTTCAGCTTGTTTCTTATTCTTGAAAAATTTCTTGGGTTGAGGCTTGGCTTCTTTAGTCTTTTTCTTGTTTTCTTCATATGGGCAATCAACTATAAAGTGGCTATACTCACCACAATTATAGCATGCCCGCCTCAACTTTGGCTTTGTTCTTTTCTTGTACTTTCCTTCGCTTGATTTGGCTCCTTGTTTTTTCTTCATTATTCTCTTGAATTTCTTCATGAACAATATCATGTCTTCTTCATCTAATTCACTGCTCTCGTCGTCACTGTCTTCTTCTAGTTGTGCTTCTCTAGCTTCTTTAGATAGGGGCTTGAGGGTGGACTTCAAAGCAACCCCTTTCTTCTTTGCCGAGGTGAGGTCGACAATCCCCTTGACATCTTTGCTTGTTTTTCCATCATCTCGAAGTTGATGATCTTTCCAAGCAATTAATTCGGAGTCATCCTTTTATATTCGGGGCTTTCTCTGATCATGGAGCATAGGGTGACGTTGCGAGGCATGAAAGCTCTAAGGATGAGCTTTACCACCTCGTGATCACTCCACTTCTTACTTCCGTATGATATGACCTTGTTGACGAGTGTCTTCAATCGGTTGTACATGTCCTGAGGTGACTAGTCTTCTTCAATTGCGAATCTTCCTAATTCGCCTTCGATCATTTCGATCTTTGCTTCACGCACATGACGGTCACCTTCATGTGTAGTTTGCAGTGTGTCCCAAATCTCCTTAGCAATTTCGAGTCCATCCACCTTGGTGAACTCGTCCCGACTGAGCGAAGAGGTAATTACTGCTGTGGCTTGAGCATTTCGATGAATAGCCTGCTCTTGGCTTGGTGTGAGCTCTTCATCGTCGTTCGGGATATCTATCCCCGTGCACACAATATGTCATAAACTTGGATTGAGGGAAATTAGATGCATTTTCATATTTTGCCTCCACATTGAGTAATCACTTTCATCGAAATGTGGGGATTTTCCAAGTGGGATAGACAAATAATGATTATTATTGGAATTGAGACGATCATAGTTAAAAGGATATTGGGAGTAGTCGGTGTGACTACTCCCTTTCTTCTTTTCTTCAATCTTCACTTTCCCTTTGGAAAGTGTCTTCTTTCTTAGGAGCGCCTTTAGTTCTAGCGTCTCCTCATCGTCGTCCTTGAAGTCTTGAATGGCTTCGAGGAGCTTCTCCACCTTGAGGTTCTTTTCATCATCAACCTTTTCTTGGTTGTTGCTCTTGTGGATGTCCTTCATGTCCGACATGATCTTCTTCCAGCGATTAGTCTCTTTCTTGAAGAACCGGCTCTGATACCAATTGAATGTGGCCTAGAGGGGGATTAATAGACCTTTTTGAAATTTGTTGGAACCTGCAACACTTAACAACCAGTTCGAAACAAGAGATATCGGACTGGTCTGGTAAAGTGCGGACTAGTCCGGTGTGTACGGACTAGGTTGATCAAGTTTGATCGATTAATTTGATTCTTCAATGTATGCAGCAGAAATATACAATCAAATGAAGTTTCACAAGGTTATGAACCAGGTTATATCACAATTCAATCTTATATTTAATGATTCAACTTGAAGTAAGCAATAATGATTGAAACCCTAGATTATTGTGAAGAATAAGAACGATGAACACAAAACAAGACACAAGGATTTATCCCGCGGTTTGTCTCCCACAGAGGCAACCTACGTCCACGTTGAGGAGTCCACAAAAGGATCGGGTCTTCTCCAACCCTACCCTCGTCGAATCGCCACAAAGGCTAATCCTATTCCACTTATCACAAAGGGGTGAATAACCGAATTCAAAGGGGCCTTCTCACACGTTGAGAGCTCCCTTGGATTACAACACGAAATACCACCAATAACACACTCAAAAGATTACAATGAAATCACAGGAGTGTGTTAGAGAATCAAACCAAGAGCTCAATGAGTGTTGAACGTGTCTCTACAATGATCTAGAGTGAATCCTCAAAGGATTGATCTTTGTTGCACTTAATTTCATGGAGAGATGTGGTTTTTGATGCTCTTGGGAGGTGTGATGATGCTAGGGTTCGAGAGAGATTAAATTTGGGTCGTGCACCTCTATTTATATGGGGTCTCTAAAAGTGACCGTTAGGGTTCAGAAAGATTGTACTAGTCCGTGGTGGACACCGCACTAGTCCGGTGTGCTGTGTATAGCAAACTCTAAGTGTCCCAAAATATCGGACTAGTCTGGCTAGAAGCGGACTTGTCCGATTTCGCTTCTGGAAATCTTCGGACTAGTCCGATAGACATCGGACTTGTCCGGACATGTGAAACCCTAAGTGGATTGGATGACAAGTCCGCACTTGGAGGACTTGTCCGATTTAGGTCAGAGGTTTTTTTTGGCCTAGTCCATGCAAATATCGGACTTGTACGAATTGGACCATAGAGAATATCGTACTAGTCCGGTTGTGATCGGACTTGTTCAATTTTGTGTGACTTGTGAAGTGTTTTGAGGACTAGTCCGCACTGGGGAGGACTAGTCTGCATTGGGGAGGACTAGTCCGATTCTAGACAGAGAGATATCGGACTAGTCCGATAGATATCGGACTTGTCCGATTTTGTGCAGAGAGGATATCGGACTAGTCAGTGTCAGTCGGACTAGTCCGGTCCTGTATAACTTTGTGCAATGTGTGTGTTTAGTTGTGATTGAACTCTTGGGGTGTGTTTCCTTAACACACTCTATACACAATGATCTACTATTCTTCTTCCTTGAGCTCATTTCCACTTTGCTCCTCATTCTCCCTTCTTTTTGGCACTTTGCTTATTTTGCTATCAAAACCTGAGCTCATCTCAACAAATAGGTTAGAATCTCATTTGCCTGTCATAAATCATCCAATACCCACAAGGGATTCCTAGATGCACTTTCATGGAGTGCGGGTCGAGGTGATGTAGTTGGAGGCCGTAGAAGTCCAGCAGCATCAGGATGAAACTCGAGAGTGGTGGGATCAGTGCCACCATGACGTACGCCGAGAAGTACACCATCTCCCTGTGGCGCTCCTTCTCGAAGGGGACCTTGCCGACACGAACCAGATGGTTGAAGGAGTCGCCGGACCGTCCCATGAAGGTCCGGACCTTCATCAGATTGTCCTTGCTCTCCATGCGGCTCTTGGGAAGACCTAACTCCATCGCAGCAAAGTGGAGCGAAAGAGGAGAAAGCTAGACAAAGTTTGGGAGGCTCTAGGCGTGAGTTTGATCGAAAGCGTAAAAAGTCCTCAAACTGTGTGTGCTTTCCTTCTTAAGTAAGCCTCCATGACGCTTGGATGAAAACCGCAATGAGAGCAAGTCCACACTACGAAGAACCTACCCCGTCAATGACGAAGAGGTCGAGGTTATTACCCAAGGCTAACCGTTGTCACGATGGGCGGCGGGAAACCCAAAGGCGGCAACCTGACAAGGTGCTTGGAACCGATACGATCTTCGTATTGGGAACCGGCGACCTTCAATTGCGTGAGATCCGCACTCAAAGATCTCATCTGCCGCATTCAAGACAAGCTACGCGGCAATGGTTTAACCCCAAACCATCGCCCCAATGACACATTATAAGACCTTTGAAGTTACAGCGCAGAAATCAAGGATGGCCCCACCTTTGGTAGAATAATTTAACCCAAAGGGTTTTCTCCCAAAGGTGGGCCCGGGGGCCACTGTCGGTACCCTGTGTACGAGGTACCCCATGATATCGCAAGAAGTTCAATAGAGTTACACTTGTCATAATTGAAGGCTTTCTCAGGCCCCACGTATCACACAGCACTGGATCCGCCTCCCTCATATGGGTAGCTCCAGGAATGCCACGTGTAATGTAAGACTGGAGCTGAACTCCCAACATAGAGAAGCTCTGGCGTTGACACGTGGATAATAACCCCAGATCTAACCCCCTGTAGAGGGAAGCTCTGGTGCCGCCACGTGTACAACAAACCCGGACCCATCTAACCTCGAAGGGAAGCTCCGGAGTTGCCACGTGTGGATCCTGCAGACCTTACACCAACGGGAATATTGGTGGATCTCCAATAGCACGGACATTCAAAGGACAGTTAAAGCGACAGTTACAAGATCTAATTATGTGTCATTAATGCTATATTAATGACACGTGATCAGTGGTCTGTTAATGGGGGTAATGCTGCCATTAAGACATGTTGTCGCACTGTTAATCACTCTTAATACTCGTAGACCATGTATTAGGCTCTTAATACGTCAGAGCCACATGTCGGACCAGGCAAATATTGTAACGGTCAGTCCCTAGACTATAAAAGGATTGCGTCGCACGGTACTGGGACATCTGATCCAAGCTCAGACGCACACAAGCTATACTGAAACACTTAATACAAAACACACACCCCGTGGAGTAGGGTATTACGCTCAGGTGGCCTGAACCACGTAAATTCCATGTGTCATCATCTTGTTCCTGATCTCCGCGCGCCCAAACCAATACAAGAACCTCTGCAGGCTACTTTTAGTAGTACCGGGAGAAGTGTGGTTCATACGCTTTGACAAATACAACTCTTAAAAAATAAGTTTGTGCATTAGACATGGAGTGAGAGTGTTGGGTCATCTTTTTCATACAATGACAACTGCGGATAGGGGTGGTAAAAGGCTAACAAAATGAACTAAAAGTGAAAGGGTTGAGTCGGATTTGGATCGAATCAAATTCTTATTAATTTTTAGTTTATATTTTGATAAGGATCGAAATTATTTGTGAAAGGGTCCTTTTGACCCGACCTATTGCCAGGCCTAACTGCGGGTAATTTCATAAAAGTTTCGGGGTGGTTTTGTACTCCTAGTTGCGGAAAACGGTAAAAAGCTAACGGAATATTATTTTTTCGTCAAGTTGTGTCCCACATCATTTTAAGAAGCGCTTTTCTGATAAGTGTATTGAAAAGCTATGCGTTTGGAAGCATAAGTGTTTAAATTTGCTTAGAAGTTGTGTCAAAGAGAATCTAATTCTAGTTTATTGACTTATTCTGTTTGACTATGTCGGTGGTTGAATCCGGCAGATCTCCCGGCACTACTGTTAGTAGTTCGTGGAGTTTGTAGTTCGATAATGGGCGTGCAGGGATTCAAGAGATGGTGGCAAATTGACATAGAGGTTTATGTGGTTTAGGTCGCCTGAGCGTAATACCCTACTCCACGGGGTGTGTTGCTGTTCTATTGAGCGTCTAAGAGTGTCTGAGTGAGTCCGAGAGCGTGTCTAGCGTCTCAGAGTCCGAGAGAGTCTAAGCCCCATGTGTATAGTTGACCAGTCCTTTTATAGTACAAGGATTGGTCGTTACACCGTTAGCCTGGCCCGACATGTGGCCCTAGTGGTTACTAATGTTTAATACACAATAACTGAGGTTAATTACCCTTAATAGTGTGGTAACGAGCCTTAATAGTGCCGTTACTGGTATTAAGGGCCTTTCGATCGTGTGTCATTAATATAGTATTAATGACACTTAATCGGGTCTTGAAGTCTTTGATTGCCCCTTGAAGGTCCGAGCCATTGGGGGCCCACTAGTCTGATCGTTGAGGTTGAAGGTCCGGTAGTTCGGACACGTGGCAGCTCCGGAGCTTACCGTCATGGACGGGTAGGTCCTGTGTTGTTGGACACGTGTCGGTACTGGAGCTTCCCTCTGTCTGGGGTTGCGTCCGGGGATGCCATACTGGTATCCAGTCCGGAGCTTTCCCACGTGTGGGCGATAGCTCCGGTCTTATGATACACGTGGCGGCCCTGGAACTAACCATGTCGGGGAAGCAGGTCCGGTTACGGCTAACATGTGGGGCCTTCAGAGGTCTTCAAATCTGGTAGATGAAGTTTCCTTGTGAACTTTGCAATCCCAAGGGGTATCCGGTACACAGGGTACCGACATGGCCCCCTGGGCCCACCTCTGGGAGAGACCTTTTGGATGAGGTCATTCTGCCGGAGGTGGGTCCATTCTTCAGTTTTTGAGTCGTGTCTTCAAGGGTCTTCGGATGTGCCGTTGGCGGTAGTTCGTAGTTAAACCAACGTAGCATGGCATATCCTGGATGCGGCAGGTGAGATCTTGACGTGCGAATCTCACGCAATTGAAGGTCGCTGGTTCCCCATACAAAAATTGTATCAGTTCCGCGCGCCCTGTCAGGCCGCCGCCTTCAAGTTTCCCGCCTTTCATGATGACAATCGTTCGCCTGAGGTAAGTACCTCGACTTGATCGTCGGGGTGGACCTGGGCCCCCTTGTCATTGGCAGGGTGAAGTTTTTGAATGGTATCGTTGCCTCCTCTGTGGTTTCCATCCAAGCGTCGCGGGGGCTTACTTAAGAAGGAAAGCACGCACCGTTTGGGGGTTCTTTACGCCTTTCATTTGAACTTGCGCTCAAATCCTCCAAACTTTCGCTTGCTTTTCATCTCTCGCCCCGCTGTGATGTGATGGAGTTGGGTATTCGCCAGAGCCGCCTGGAGACTGACGGTGATTTGAAGAAGGTTCGTGCCCTCATGGGGTGGTCCCCTGACTTCTTCAACCACCTGGTCTGCACCAGCAAGCTTCCTTTCATGAAGGAGCATGCCAGCGACATGGTGTACTTCTATGTGTACGCCATGGTGGGACTGATCCCACATTTCTCCACTTTTTTCTTGATGCTGCTTGACTTCTATGGTCTGCAGCTGTACCACCTTGGCCCCCACTCCATTCTTCTGGTGTCGATCTTTGTCCACTTCTGCGAGATGTGGGTGGGCATTCCCCACTGCGTTGAGCTCTTCCGCACCTTCTTCACCGTCCAGACCACTGGCAAGAGTGACGAGTACCTTGGCTTCTATTATTCTGTGAAGCGCAAGAAGTGCCCGTACAAGTACTTGCAGTCGTTCCCTTGTGGGAAGTGGGACGACTGGAATAAGGATTGGATCGTCATCAGGGTGGAGGAGCATGAGAAGCTGGAGCTGCCCGAGGGCCTCCCCAACATCGACACTACAGCTTGGAGCAAAGCTCCGGTGTTATCGGATGCCTTCAACCCTGCTCTGATCAGGATCCGCCAATGCGTGGAAGGAGGGGTGACTCCTCAGGCGGTATTTTGCAATTTCCTGACCAACAGGTGGGCTCCGCTGAAGAAGAGGGAGAAGCTTGCTTGGGCCCTCAACAGTGTGCTGGACGACGACCGGATCGAGACCGGTTTGAAGTCCAATATGGAGGGCGCAACTTTGGTGTTTCACCTCAAGAAGTTCCAGCATGGCATCGATGTCGAGGGTGACGACTTGACTCCGCCAGTGGCTTTTCTCCCTCTGAACATGGAGGCAGAGTTCAACAGAGAGCTCCGGCGGAAGATGCCAGTGCTTGACGACCTTGGTGTCGTTGAGAGGCGTTCGATCACCGGGTTGGCGATCTCTGAAGCTTCCGAGGGTGGTCCCCCTTCCGCCCCGGAACAGAGAGTTGAAGTCGTGGGCAAGGGCAATGAGTTGATAGAGCCCTCGAGCCGTAAAAGGAAGCTGAAGCACTCTGACGGGAGGTCCATTAGACATGCTCCTTCCATGGCGGCTCCTTCTCCCGGAGGGGAAGGTCTTCATCGGCGGCAACTACTCCAGCATCGACATCTCCCCGGGGTGCTAGCTCCAGCCATGCGGCTCCAGTACTAGGGCCAGCTGAAGGCTCTGGGTCCAGAGGTCCTTCCCAGTCGAGGGGGGCCTCAACCAAAGTGACGCCGACAGCAGTAGCGAGCTCCGGGGAACCTTCCGGAGCCACCACGCCAGTGGCGACAGGCTCCGGCTCCGTTCGGAAAAGAGGTTCCGTGCTAACTGGTGCAGAAGCCTTCCGAGGTATTTTTTGATTTTTTTTACCTCAGTTGATTGTTTTTTGTTGTAACTGTGTTTTGAGTTTCTTCGTCCTTCATCCATGAGTGCCCAAGAAAAGGGCTGAAACTCCGGTTCCTGCAGTAGCAGCTGAGGCTGTGCAGGCGGAAGCTCCGACTCTGATTCCAGCGTCGCCCCAAGAGGTGGCTGAGGCTGCGGCAGCTCCGGCGTCGGCTGTCGTGGTCTTGGACCTCGACTCATCCCCAGAAACTCCTGTGGTAGCGTCGGACCACGAGAATGAAGATGTATCAGCAGCACCTGCCTCAGAGGTTGAAGCTCCAGGCTTGGATGCTGAAATGATGGACGCTCCGACCTCAGAGCCAGATGTTGTTGAAGCCCTGGCAGTTGAGCCGGTGGTTGATGAGGCCCCGGCGATAGAGTCGGGTATTGATGAAGTTCTGGAGCTTGATCTGGTTGTCGAGGAAGCTCTGGCGGTAGAGCCGGTTGCGGCAGAAGTTCCGGCGGTAGAGCCGGTCGTCGAAGAAGTACTAGCGCCTGAGCCAGTTGCTGTAGAGGTGTCGACGCTCGAGCCCATGGTGGTCGAGGCGCCAGCACCGAAACCGGCGGAATATTCTACGCCCGCCCCGGAAGCAGTGGTCCCGGAGGTGCCCGCACCTGAGCCAGGGTGCCAAGATGAAGTTATCGGCCCCCCGCCTGAGGGGCCAGTTGTTGATGACCTGGCGGCGGGACCTTCGGAGCCAATTCCAGAGGTCGAAACTTCTACTGCAGGACCTTCCTCGGCGGCGGCCGAGGCTATCCCAGAGGATAGCCTTAGTGCCTTGGAAGCTTAGGGGACCGCTCTTGTAGAGTGGGACCCAATTTTTGTCACAGAGAACCCGTTGGAACCGGCGGAGATGACCCCGACAGGTCGTTGTTTATTGACAACACCTGCTCCAGTCTTCGTCATGTCCAGCTGGCTTTCTACCACGACAACAAGGCCCTCGAGGAGGAGCGCCAAACTCTTAGGAGGTGGCGCAGCCGGATCCATTTCGAGACCAAGCTGGCGCAGTCGAGGCTGGCTGACAACAAGGAGTGGGTGCAGAGGGAGAAGGTCCGCCTGGAATACTAGGGTAAGCTGCTGGATGAGAGGGAAAGCATGACGCGATCCCTTGACAACCAATCCCGGACCATCTACAAGCAGGACAAATCTGCTAATAGCGCAGCGGATGATCGCCAGGAGAGGCTCGACGCCATCCACGCTAGTCTCGTCAAGCCCCGGGAGGCTCTTGAGGAGCGGGAGAGAAAGCTTGAGAATGAAGAGCAAAAACTCCTGGAGCTGCGGGACGACGTCGTGAAGAGGGAAGAAGAGCTTACTCAGAGGCTAACTCTGGGTGACAAGAGTCTCCAGGAGCGTACCAAGAAATTGGAGGAGAACTGCGGGGGAGAGGAGAAGAAGGCCTGGGAGCGAGGGCAGGAACTCCACAGGAGGGAGAATGCCGTTGCTGCCAGGGAGAAGAAAGTGCAGGGCCAGGAGAAGGATCTGGTCGACTGCCAGAACAAGATCCACCTCCAGGAGGAAGAGCTCAGAAAACTCGAAAGGCAAGTTGCTGAAAAGATTCAGCAGAATGCCAAAGAGGTTGCGCGCCTTGCCTGTGAGAATTCGGAGCTTGCGGCGACCAGAAGATCCTTGGAGGAGATGCAAGGCTCGAGGACTGTGGATTCCCAACAAGTTTGAGACTTCCTGGGCAAAGCCAACAATGCGCTGACACCAATGGGTTTTAGTCCCGTGCGTCCGGATGATCCAGAGCCAGAGCTGTACCTAGCGTTGCAGGCGTTGAGTTAGGCAGACAACAAACTCACCAAGATGGGTGATGTCATCGCGGACCAGCTGGAGACCGAGGGACAATCCCTGGCGAAGGACGCCGCAGAATTCGTGCTGACGTGCTCCACAAGTCGGGACCCCCAATTCCCCTGGCCCCGGTGCTTGAAGGCCCCATCGAAGGAGAGGGAGAAGTTGCCCAAGCCAGCGTATCGGAGGCTGCCCAGAAGGTCGCCTCATTCTTCTATAGGGTCTAGGACCATATCTTTGTAGCTCCCACTTGCATCCTCTCTTCTTTTTCTCCAATTTTGTAATCTCTTGTCTCCAGATGAATGAAATCCAAGTTTTTTGTGAATTTCATTTTTTGTATTCAACACCTTTGTCCCACTTGGCCCCCTGGTAGATGTACACAATTTGATTGTGAACATGTACCAAGAGGATGTAACAGTTGTTGAAGACTTACGCGCTTCAAACTTGTAGAATGTAGGTTCGAAGTCTTCGATAGTGAAGGTCCCCTGAGGTTGTCGGAGCTTAGTGGCTCCGACATTGACCATCATCGGAGCTTAGTAGCTCCGGCAGTAGTCTCCATCAACGCGTAAAGCATCGACGGTTAGTCCTCTGGGGTGACAGAGTTTGGTGGCTCCAGCAGTGACCTCTGTCAACACGTGGTGTGTCGACAGCAGACTCCATTATAGAGTCTTTCCACCATCTTTTCTTCACGTTCACGGCTGGCCCCCTAGCTTTACTAGAGCTGAGTAGCTCCAGCGACGCTCGATATCAATGCTTGAACATCAACCACAAGCCGCCTAGAGGATGTCGGAGCTTTGGCAGCTCCGGCTTCATTCACCATCGTCATGAAATATTTATTTTTCCTGCACACTGAAGTCAAGAAAACAGTAAAATCCATTTTCCTATCTATAACTTCATTGTGACTTACTATTCCCGAGAAATTTTTAGGTCGAACACAATTTTAAATACAATCAAGTGCACTCCTTGTTTCCTTCAGATCCGATCATTTCTGGACTCGCCTTACTTCGGCCTGCCGGGGTTGAAAGCATATAGGCCCCCATGAGGTATGGTTTCGGTGATTAATGACAACCATTGGACTTTACTAATGAATTTGTGGATGCAAGGTCTCTCATAATCACTCAATCAAATGAAATCTATATGTCATTGGAGACCCATATACAATCACTTTATGAGATCAAATCAATGATATGAAGACAAGAAGTGAAAGCTCTTATGTCAAAGTCATTCAACCACAATTGATGACACTCAATGCTTGACAACCATCAGAAGTACATTTCCAACAAAAGTCTAAGAGGTCAATCGAGCAAGACACAAAAGAATCACTTAGAAACAACTTGAAGCGAACAAAATCAACTCACCGGATCAACCGATGATTTCTGAGAACAACACATCGGTCGAGTTGGTTCAGCAGAAGAAGAAGACCTCAGAACAAAGCACTCACCGGATCATCCGATGTTAAGGGCTAGGCTACATTGGTCCATCAGTACAGTTTGCAATATCCTTGTACCAAGTGTAGCACCGGATCATCTGATATACATAAATATACACATCGGTCAATCACTCCAGTAAGCATCAAGTTTGAACATCGGTCTAACAACGGTCATATCTGACATAATGACGTCAGCTAAAGTAAACTTGACCGATGATAACTAAAGGGGAGACATCGGATCATCCGATGTTCGCAGAAAAGTTCTGTCAGCCTACTTTTCCAACGGCTATTTCGTGGAGGATGGCTATAAATACCCCCTAAACCTGTCATTTCGATAAGTCTTGATCACCAGACATTCTCTACACATCCAGAAGCGTTCAAGATCAAGAGCCATCACTTCTACATCATTTAGATCACTTACACACCAAGAGATAGGCTAGTACTAGCTAGAGAGAGAGCTTGTGTGCCTCCATTCTTGGTGAGTGGAATCTCTAGGGTAGTGAGAGCCTCAAGGGAGTGTCCCTTTGTGTGTGTAATTGAGAGAAACTTACGGAGCTTGCCAAGAGGATTGTGGAAGCCCGGAGGACCAAAGTGTACAAGGCTTGAGCTCCACCTTGCCGAGGTTGGCAAACGGAGAAGAATAGTGGAGATCCCTCGTCTCGGTGACTTGGGTGTGGCTATACCCTTTGGTGGGTGCCACAACGTGGATGTAGGAAGATCTTGACGATCTTGCCGAACCACGGGATAAATCCTAGTGTCTCCTCGGGAGTTTGCATCCTCTTCCTCTCCCTTACATTTATGCATTTTATATTCCGCGAAGTTGCTATTTACTTCAATGCATAGATTGTTTGCGTAGGGAATTGGGCTTTTAGAAATTAAGTTTTGTTGCTCAGATTTTTGAAAAAAAGCCCAATTCACCCCCCCTCTTGGGCATTTGATCCTTACAATTGGTATCAGAGCAAGGTTGCTCATAGGATCATTCTAGCTTCACCGCTAGAGAGCTAAAATGGCCAAGGTTGGGGGTTCGGTTCCTATCTTCGAGGGCAAGAACTTTGCTTATTGGAAAGCACGCATGCGCGCTTATCTAGAGGCTATTGCTCCCGAAGTATGGGAAGTGACCCACGCGGGGTTTGGAGAACACAACTATGTTGGTGATCAAATTAAATGGGATGCTAAAGCTAGGAATGCAATCTATGAATGTATTAGTCAAGATGTGTTTGCTAGGATTGCTAGCAAAGAAAAAGCTTGTGAAATTTGGGCTTGCTTCATGAGGGTTCTTCTCGAGTCAAGGAACTTAAATATAACATGCTTAAAGCAAAATATGATGAATTTAAGATGCTACCTCATGAAAATGTCAATGAGATGTTCTCTCGCTTGAATGTACTTATTGAGGAAATTAATGCTCTTGACATTGCTTCTCTTGGCAAGGGACTCATCAACCGCAAGATCCTCATGCTCCTTCCCAAGCCAAAGTACAACATCATCAACTCCATGCTCCAAAAAGAGTCTCTTGACCACATTGAAGTTTCGGAGCTCATTGGAGAAATTAACGCTCATGAGATGAGTGTGCTTGGGATGATGGAGCAATCATCCTCAAAAACAATTGCTCTAAAGGCCTCCACCAAGAAAACAAGCCTCAAGAAGAAGAAGGTGGTTGAGCCTAGCTCAAGTGAAGAAGAGCAAATATCAAGTGAAGATGATGATGATGAGCTTGCATTGATGATGAGAAAATTCTCACGCTTGAACTCCAAGATTACCAAGAAGGGATACACATTTGATCCCAATAAGAAAGCGTTTCTACCAAGGAGAGATGATCACAAGACTTGCTACAATTGTGGTGATCAAGGCCACATCTCCTATGATTGTCCAAAACTGGACAAAAGAAGAGAGAACTACAAGAGCAAGCATCGCAAGCTTGAAGAGAGTGAAGATGATGAAGAAGAGGCCAAACCCAAACCAAGATCCTTTGAGAAGAGGAAACATGACAAGGGCAAGAAGGCAAGACTCTTCCCAAAGAAGAGAAATGGCCCACAAAAGGTGTTCATGTGTGAGGCAAATGAATGGGTCACCGATGAAGAAACAAGTGATGAAGAGAGTGAAGTGGAAGAAGAAAGTTTGGCCGGCCTCGCCATTGCCAACAATGATGACTCACATCTTCATCCACCGCCCATGTGCCTCATGGCGAAAGGTAACACCAAGGTATGTGACGACTCTAGCGATGATGAGCTTTCCCCCGATGATTTAACTTCTTTGATAAATGAATATCATGCTATCATTAAGAGGGAAAAGAGTAAGGTTAAAGCTCTTGAAGAAACTCGTGCTAGACTTGAGAGTGCTAACCTCGATTTGCTTGACAAGTATGAAAGCATACTCAAAGAGCATGACACGCTCAAATCTCATGTCAAGCAAATTGAGGAAGAAAAGGCTAAAATCAAGTTAGATAATCATGAGCTTAAATTAGCACACCAAACACTCTTGGAAGAGCACAACAAGTTAGTACAAGAACATCAAACACTTAACCTTGCTCATAACGTGCTTGATCAAGAGTTGAAAAATATAAAGAAGCAAACTCTTAATGATAGGATATCCATTACTTCTCATGTCACTAATGCCTTGAACAAGTCTTTGTCTTTGAAAGCAAACGCTAGGGAGAAGGACTTGTTGGAAGAAATTGAGAGTCTCCGCACTAGTGTGGCTAGACTTTCAAAAGGGAAAGTCAAACACAAGGAAATACTCTTACAACAAGCAAAGGCCTTCAACAAGAGAGGACTTGGATCCTTCCCGGTGCCTAACAAAGGAAAGGTGCCCTCACCGGAGCTTAGAACAAGCTTCATCAAGGAAGTTGGTTCTTATTGCCAACATTGTGAGGTCACCGGTCACCACACAAGGGAGTGTCCTCTTCCTAACCGACCCTCTCCCAAGTTGCCCATTAATTACAAATATACTTTCAATGATCGTTATTATCTCTTGAGTAAAGTAGATGGCAAGGTGAAGGCTAGGTTCATTGGCAAGGACATGAAGGGCATGAAGGGGAAGCTCCCCAAGCAACTTTGGGTCCCAAAGACACTTGTATCACACATACAAGGACCTAAGTTGGCTTGGGTGCCTAAAGTTAAAAATTGAATTCATGTGTGTAGGTGAACTACAAAGCCGGAGGAAAGTATTGGGTACTCGATAGCGGGTGCACCCAACATATGACCAGCAAAGATGGTATGTTCACCACCATAGAAAACCCCGACAATCATGAACAAGTCACCTTTGGTGATAACTCTAAGGGAAAGGTAATTGGGTTAGGTAAAATTGCCATTTCAAATGATTTATCCATTTCCAATGTTTTGTATGTCAAGTCACTTAGTTTTAATTTACTTTCTATTGCACAACTATGTGATCTTGGACTAACATGCACATTTAGCAAAAATGATGTTGTTGTGAGTAGTGAAACAAGCCAAGACATAGTCTTCAAAGGATTTCGGCATGGACATCTCTACCTAGTAGACTTCTCCAACAAGAGTGCTAGCTTGACCACTTGTCTTTTCACTAAGACAAGTTTGGGATGACTATGGCACCGACGCATAGCGCACATAGGGATGAGCAAACTCAAGAAGTCATTCAAGCTTGGGATGGTGACCGGGGTGAAGGATGTTACATTTGAGAAGAACAAGCTTTGTAGCGCTTGTCAAGCCGGGAAGCAAGTTGCTTCACACCACCCAATGAAGACTATGGTGTCAACCTCCAAGCCACTTGAGCTACTCCACATGGACCTCTTCGGACCGTCCACATATCAAAGCCTTGGCAGTAACCTCTATTGTCTCGTTATAGTTGATGACTACTCTCGCTATGCATGGACTTTATTTCTAGGTGACAAGAGTGAAACTCCGAAAGTGTTCAAGACCTTCGCCAACCACGCTCAAAGGGAATTTCAACTTCCCATCATCAAGTTCCGGAGTGACAACAGCACCGAATTCAAGAACTACAACATTGGGGAGTGGTGTGACCGTGAAGGCGTGAAGCATGAGTTTTCGGCCACATACACCCCTCAACAAAACAGTGTCATTGAGAGGAAGAACAAGACTCTCATCACTCTTGCACGAGCAATGCTTGATGACTATGGCACGTCGGAGAGGTTTTGGGCCGAAGCAATCAACACGGCGTGCCATGCCGCAAATAGGGTCTACCTACATCGCCTACTTCAAAAGACCCCGTACGAGCTTCTCATTGGGAGAAATCCCAACATCTCCTACTTTCGAGTCTTTGGATGCAAGTGCTACATCTACCGCAAGAAAAAGCTCGGTAAGTTTGAAAGAAGATGTGATGTTGGTATATTTCTTGGTTATGCATCAAACTCAAAAGCATATCGAGTATTCAACCAAACCTCCGGTTTAGTTGAGGAAAGTTGTGATGTTGAGTTTGATGAGACTAATGGCTCCCAAGAGGAGAGTTTTGGTCATGATGAAATAGATGATGAGCCTCTAAGAGAAGCCATGAAGAACATGACCATTGGAGACATCAAGCCTGAAGTTGAGGAGAGCCATGATCAAGGGGGAGCTTCAAGTTCCAACATCAACACTTCAATGGCGCCTCAAGTTGACGAAGAAGAGAAGGATGATCCATTGCCGACTCAAGTCTCACAAGCCCAACAACATCAAGAAGAAGAAGAAGTCCATGATCAAGTCCAACCACAAGAGGAGCAACACGCATCACCATCGCCAAGTGCTTCACAACCACTTATGAGGCATGGACGCATCTCCAAGGCGCATCCGATGGACCAAATCATTGGAAGTCCATCAAGGGGTGTGAGTACATGTTCTCTCCATTTCGCTTCATTTTGTGAGCACTACTCGTTTGTTTCATGTGTAGAACCCACTCATATTGAGGAAGCACTCCAAGACCCAAATTGGGTGATGGCCATGCAATAAGAACTCAACAACTTCATCCGCAATGAAGTTTGGGTGTTGGAGGAGCGACCCAAGGACAAGAACGTCATCGGAACAAAGTGGGTGTACCGCAACAAACAAGATGAGAATGGCGTTGTGGTCCGCAACAAGGCAAGACTTGTGGCCAAGGGGTTCTCGCAAGTTGAAGGACTAAACTTTGGGGAGACATTTGGCCCAGTTGCCCGGCTAGAAGCCATCCGTATACTTCTTGCCTTTGCATCACATCATAGTATTAGACTTTATCAAATGGATGTGAAAAGTGCCTTTCTTAATGGTTACATTAACGATCTTGTTTATGTTGAACAACCGCCCGGGTTTGAAGATCCGAGGAATCCTAATCATGTGTATAGGTTGCACAAGGCGCTCTACGGGCTCAAGCAAGCACCTAGGGCGTGGTATAAACGACTACGGGATTTCTTGATCATGCAAGGATTCAACATCGGGAGGGTGGACACCACACTCTTCACCAAAGACATCAACGGAGATTTGTTCATTTGTCAAATTTATGTTGATGATATTATTTTTGGTTCAACTAACGAAGCTCTTAGCCATGAGTTTGGCAAAATGATGTCTAGGGAATTCGAGATGTCAATGATTGGAGAGCTCAACTTCTTCCTTGGATTTCAAATCAAGCAACTTCAAGAGGGGACCTTCGTCTATCAAGAGAAGTATACCAAGGACCTCTTGAAGAAATTTTAGATGGGAGATTGTAGATCAAGAAGCACTCCAATGGGAACGAATTGTCATCTCGACGCGGATAAGGACGGTAAACCTATTGATCAATCTAACTATCGTTCTATGATTGGTTCATTGCTTTATCTTAGCGCATCTAGGCCCGATATCATGTTTAGTGTATGCTTGTGTGCTCGCTTTCAAGCGGCACCTAAAGAATCGCATAGGAAGGCGGTCTTTAGGATACTTAGGTATCTTAAGCATACCCCTAGTATGGGCTTGTGGTACCCTAAAGGTGCAAAATTCCACCTCTTGGGATACTCGGATTCGGACTTTGCCGAATGCCGCGTGGATCGCAAGAGTACCTCCGGTAGGTGCCACTTGCTTGGGCATTCCCTAGTATCTTGGTCTAGCAAGAAGCAAAATTCCGTCGCCTTGTCCATGGCGGAAGTGGAATATATAGCGGCCGGTGCATGTTGTGCCCAAATTCTCTATATGAAGCAAACCCTTTTGGACTTTGGTATTGAACTTGGTTGTGTGCCTCTCCTTTGTGACAATGAAAGTGCGGTTAAGATAGCTAAAACCCCCGTTCAACACTCCTGCACTAAGCACATTGATATTCACCATCATTTCTTGAGGGATCATGAAGCTAAGGGAGACATCTCATTGCGAGGTGTTAGGTCCGAAGAACAATTGGCGAATATCTTCACTAAACCACTTGATGAGAAAACTTTTTCTAGGCTAAGAAGTGAGTTAAATGTGCTAGATGCAATGAATGTCATGTAAGAATGCACTTCATATAGGTCTTGCCTAACTCTCAAAGGATAGGGGTGAGCAAGGGTTAGCTTGGGATGGAGGTTCTTTTGGGTTTCCCCAAGGTTTGGAGAGTGGCTCTCCCTGAAGAAGCCTTTGAAAGGTTCAAATTTGGCAAGATATATTTATTTTATGCCTTGCATGATGCCTGCCATATAGACTTGTAATTTCTTGCACTATAAAATTGCTTGGCATTGCATACGGTAGATTGTCACAAAGGGGAACCCACCTCATGAGAAAGAGACTTGTTTGAAATGCAATATCTCAACTCATATAAGGTGGAAAGAACAAAATGTTAGGTGCGTTAATGCCTAGAGGAACATGCTTTAAAGAGATAGAAGTCTTTATACTCTAGCTCACAAAGCATGGGCCTTACATTTTATTTGGATAATTTCCTTCCCATTTTTCTTCGGTGTTCTATTTGCTTTAAGGCTTAGCCAAGGTATTGGCATATTAGCATTTTTGAGGGGTAAGGGGTTGCCCAAAAAGTCCTAAGACATGTGTTTCTCATTGTTTGTTTGTTTGGTCAAAAGGACATATATGGGATGTTGCTGTTTAGTAGTCATCGGATTATCCGATGCTTAGGACAGACCATCATCGGATCAGTTGGTGTTCAAAGCCAAGGGCCAATTCAGTCAGTATATCAAATCAACTGACGAGTTCATTCTGAAAAACATCAGTCGATCCGATGTTCACACTTCTGGAACTGTGATGAATTCCACCGATGATATTCCCTTCCATGTCGGTCCATCCGATGTCAACGGTACCTTTTTGAATACCCTTACTATGTCATTCGATCGATGCTTCTAACGATCAACGTTGGTCCATCCGGTGTTAAAATTTCAACTAGGGTTTGGGACTCACTTTTTAAACGGCCCTTTGCCTCCCAGCCCTTCTCTCTCCCCGATCCCGATTCACCCCCGACTCACCAGCCACCGCCGCACTCCGGCCACCGCCGCCGACCTCCGGCCGCCGCTGCCATCCTCCAGCGCCGCCGCCGCATCATCTAGCACCGCCGACACTCGCCTCCACCGCCGCCGCCGCCGCTGCTCCACCCAGCCGCCGCCGCCGCTCCACCCAAGCGCCGCCGCCGCCTCTCTCCACCACCACAGCCGCCCCACACACACACCACCCTTTGCGTCGTTGGTACCTCCACCGGTCACCGACGCTAGGGTTTCTGACCGCATCAACCTTCGTGTCGCCGTTCCGTGCATCGTCGACTTCGTTCACGCGCTTTGCCTCGTCGCAATGGCCAGTGACAAGAAGAACAAGGGCAAGGCCATTGTGGAGCCGGCCGCAAAGAAGCAGAAGCTCTCGAAGGAGGAGAAGAAGGCGTTGATGGTCGCTCGCACCACCGAGGAGCGAGGGCGTGGCTGAGGAGGATCACTGAGGATCCGCGAGGGTCGTCCGAGGCAGCCTCCCGTGATCGATGAGTCCGAGGCCGAAGAAGAGCCGGAAGAGCCACTCGTCCGCCGGCGCTCAGCCCGGACCCGTGGGGGGCATCTCGCGGCAGCACCACGTCCGAGACCGACAGCTGCCGATCGTCGTTAGGACAGGGAGGCCCAGAGAGCCATCTACGAGATGGACACCACCGTCCGTGTCGGTGAAGGTGTCCGTTTGACTGATTACCGGAAGATGAAGGCCAAGCAGCTCCGAAAACTCAGATGGAGTATCTTGCTTGAGGAGTGGTACCCGCAGCCCAGAGAGGCTCTTGTGGACATTCGCTTCTGGACTGTGACACAGATGTCACTCTATGAGACCTATAGACGCCGAGGCCACAAGTTATTCCAGCATAACTTTGTGGATTGGGATCAGCTCGCCCTGGCTGCAGAGACGGAGATACGACCCTACTTTGAGAGGTACTGAGGGCTGGTGCAGCTAATGTCCTATGAGAGGAGCGCTTATGTGGAGGATTGGGTACGCGTGTTCTACGCTACCCTCTACGTCTCTAAGGGTCGTAGGTCGATTGACTTCATGTTCATGGGACAGCACCATCACCTGACGAGACAGACGCTTGCACAGCTGCTCGGAGTGGACCTGCACGACACTTGCGTGCATGAGAGGGTGTACGGTCAGGCAAACCCATCGAGGAGGCCGCTCACTGGAGGAGTGGCACCACCACAGGAGGAGATTCACTCTTTGTTTGGCTCGACCTTCTCTCCAGACCAGCCGAGGGTACCAGCACTGTTGACTCCAGCTGCGCGCACAGTGCACCTTGCCTTGCGCCGCACTCTCTTGCCGAGGTTCGGTTACT
Organism: Tuctoria greenei; assembly: GCA_036927565.1. Taxonomy (NCBI): domain Eukaryota; kingdom Viridiplantae; phylum Streptophyta; class Magnoliopsida; order Poales; family Poaceae; genus Tuctoria; species Tuctoria greenei. The sequence continues at coordinate 203,649,704 of JAYESD010000005.1, read as the reverse complement.
TAGAGGGGTTCACCAGCCTGCATCAGACCCTCCTGTTCTACATCATGAACGGGATGAAGTTTGATATTGTGGACGTCCTCAGATGCGAGATGGAGGATGTGATCACCGATGGAGTGGGCATGATGAGGCAGCTTGTGTATGGACACTGGATCAGCTACCTGCTCTCCATGATGGTTCCTGAGGAGTCCGCCGTGCATGACCATCTCACTGACGAGAGCGTCACACAGTTTAGCCACTACCGTGCTCCAGCTCCTAGAGACCGCCGCCTTGGCCGCAGTCGAGCGTCAGGTCAGGGCTCGTCTATCTGAGGAGGACTGGTCTGATCTGGAGAAGGAGGATGAGAGGATGGCTGAGGCAGAGGCACAGGGTGAGGACCTGCAACATATATGGTCCGAGAGCGACACAAATGACAGTGTTGAGGAGTACTTCCCACCTCCTCCCTCACCCAGGCAGCACGATGCGAAGGCTGGAGGCTCTACAGTGCCACCCCCTACTCCACCTCCCGTCTCAGAGGCACATGTTTCTCAGCCGTCCGAGCTCACATCCCTCCTACAACAGATGGTTGAGCAGCAGCGCTTGGACTGGCTTGCAGCTGAGCAGGCCCAAGCGGAGCAGGCCGCACACCTTCTGGAGCTCCAGCAGCACCAGCAAGAGATGCAGCGCCAGATCGCCCGTGAGAGGCGAGAGGACACTGACCGGCTGACTGGGTTGATCGACCAGATGCACCAGCACTCCCTCGACCAACAACAGCAGACGCAGCAGGCGATGATGGGCATCCTGGGGTTGATCACCAACCTCTACACCCAGACCGGGATTGCCCTCCCGTCGCAGCTACCAGGAGTTGCTCCACCTCCACCTGTCCTCGCTCCAGTTGCCGCTCCGATGCCGACCACGCTGATCCCTTTGATCAGTATGTCTCCACCGTTGGCTCCCGGCGCACCGATTCACTCTCCACTGTCGGCCATGACACTGTTCCAGCAGACGCCAACATTCGTCGTCAGTGCCCCCTTGCCAGCAGCTACTACTCAGCAGGCACCGACGACGGCTCCTACAGCTCCGACATCTCCTTCTACCTCTACTCCAGGCAGCAGCTCTGACGACAGCACTCCCGACGGTGACCAGTTCGTCATCGCGCCTAGTACTCAGGGTCCTTAGGCACTCGGATCCCTTTTTGGTGTCTTGATGCCAAAGGGGGAGAAGAGTTAGAGGAGAGTCAGGGGGAGGATAGCTTAGCCTCAGGGGGAGAGTCCTAGCTTTAGGGGGAGTTTATCTATATGAGTTATCTTTTGTAATTTGGTGTGTTTGCTACTCATTTGCTTATATGAGTTATCTTTTGTAATTTGGTGTGTTTGCTACTCATTTGCTTATATGAGTTATCTTTTGTAATTTGGTGTGTTTGCTACTCATTTGCTACTTATTGAGCATTAATGAACTTGTCACTTATTCCCACTTTCGAGTTATTGATTGATTTTGAGCCTTCAAATTTAAGTGTGATAATATTGTATTCATTGCATATCCTCTTAAGTTTCGTACTATCAAATTCATTACTATTGTGCTTTAATTGTTGTGTTGTCATCAATCACCAAAAAGGGGGAGATTGAAAGCATCTAGGCCCCCATGAGGTATGGTTTCGGTGATTAATGACAACCATTGGACTTTACTAATGAATTTGTGGATGCAAGGTCTCTCATAATCACTCAATCAAATGAAATCTATATGTCATTGGAGACCCATATACAATCACTTTATGAGATCAAATCAATGATATGAAGACAAGAAGTGAAAGCTCTTATGTCAAAGTCATTCAACCACAATTGATGACGCTTAATGCTTGACAACCATCAGAAGTACATTTCCAACAAAAGTCTAAGAGGTCAATCGAGCAAGACACAAAAGGATCACTTAGAAACAACTCGAAGCAAACAAAATCAACTCACCAGATCAACCGATGATTTCTGAGAACAACACATCGATCGAGTTGGTTTAGCAGAAGAAGAAAACCTCAAAACAAAGCACTCACCGGATCATCCGATGTTAAGGGCTAGGCTACATCGGTCCATCAGTACAGTTTGCAATATCCTTGGACCAAGTGTAGCATCGGGTCATCCGATGTACAGAAATATACACATCGGTCAATCACTCCAGTAAGCATCAGGTTTGAACCAATTCTAGAGGAAGAGCCACTGGATCATCCGATAAGAAGACAAGTGCAACATCGGCCTAACAACGGTCATATCTGACACAATGACGTCAGCTAAAGTAAACTTGACCGATGATAACTAAAGGGGAGACATCGGATCATCCGATGTTCGCAGAAATGTTCCGTCAGCCTACTTTTCCAATGGCTATTTCGTGGAGGCTGGCTATAAATACCCCCTAAACTTGTCATTTCGATAAGTCTTGATCATCAGACATTCTCTACACATCCACAAGCGTTCAAGACCAAGAGCCATCACTTCTACATCATTTAGATCACTTACACACCAAGAGATAGGCTAGTACTAGCTAGAGAGAGAGCTTGTGTGCCTCCATTCTTGGTGAGTGGAATCTCTAGGGTAGTGAGAGCCTCAAGGGAGTGTCCCTTTGTGTGTGTAATTGAGAGAAACTTCCGGAGCTTGATTGTGGAAGTCCGAAGGACCAAAGTGTACAAGGCTTGAGCTCCACCTTGCCGAGGTTGGCAAACGGAGAAGAATAGTGGAGATCCCTCGTCTCGGTGACTTGGGTGTGGATATACCCTTTGGTGGGTGCCACAACGTGGATGTAGGAAGATCTTGACGATCTTGCCGAACCACGGGATAAATCCTCGTGTCTCCTCGGGAGTTTGCATCCTCTTCCCCTCCCTTACATTTATGCATTTTATATTCCGCAAAGTTGCTATTTACTTCAATGCATATATTGTTTGCGTAGGGAATTGGGCTTTTAGGAATTAAGTTTTGTTGCTCATATTTTTGAAAAGAAGCCCAATTCACCCCCCCCCTCTTGGGCATTCGATCCTTACAGGGGTGTAGGTAGAGTGGCGTACTTAGGGTGCATGACCAGGCTAAGTCGATAGCACACTCCGGCCCTAGATTGGCTTGGCGATATTCAGACGACTAGTCCATCAACAATGTTTGGACCCGGAAGAATAGACAATGCAACTCAAATTGTACATGAACTGGTCGAGCTAAAGTTTCTTCAGAACTGCACAACTTTGTTATAGACAAGAAAGAGAAAAAATGTTGAGCCTGTACAAAATAAATGCACGTGGAGTCTGTTTTCACACAATGATGTCTTTCATTATAGGTCTGGGGTACAGGGGAAACAAGTACACTCTTAGGGTACGGAACCAGACTAAGTGTGTTTAATTTCTCATTTGACCCAAGGTAGCTAGCTACACTTTTAGTTCTGAGACTGTGACAAGTGTTGCATGGACGTTGCGGACCCTACGGGGTAGGTCCGACTGTCCTTCCGAAGGAGCTACCTGACTGTGTACAATGACTCTATAACATACATCACATGTAATTACAGACTCACCTCCGTGATATTAAGCTTAGAACTTACGAAGGTGCTCAATGTTCCAAGGATTTGGGAGAGGTGTCCCATCCTCGATTGCCAAGCGAATGTATCCAGGACGGGATACTTTGATCACTCGGAACGGTCCTTCTCAGCTGGAGGAAAGTTTGTTTAACCCTTCTCTGGATTGTATTCTCCGTAGCACCAGATTGCCTTCCTCGAGCTGTCGGTTGTGAACATGCCGTTGGTGATAGCGTCGAAGAGCTTGGCGGTATCGGGCATTCCGAACAGCTGCTCGACACCTTCCCTCTTCAAGGAGGTCAAGGTCTTCACGCCGGAGCTTGTCCTGCGTGGCTTCATCGAAGGTCCGGACCCGGAGCGACCCCAAGGTGATTTTCGGATGAAGGACTGCTTCAGCTCCGTACATGAGGAAGAAGGGTGTCTCTCCAATTGACCGGTTTGGAGTGTTCCTGTTGGCCCATAGAGTGGGCGGAAGCTCTTCGATCCTGTTAGATCCATGTTTTTTCAGGCGCTCATAAGTGCACATCTTGAGTCTTTTTAGGATTTTTGCATTTGCTCTCTTGGCTTGGCCATTGCTTGCCGGGTGAGCTACAGAAGCGTAGCTGACTTGGATGTCGAGGTCTTCGCAGTATCCTTGGAAAGCAGAGCTTGTGAACTGGGTCCCATTATCAGTTATGATTTTGTTTGTGACTCCAAATCTGCATACGATGGACTGCAAGAAGATGATAGCTGATTGCTTGTTTATTGTCACAACTGGAGTTGCTTCCAGCCATTTGGTGAATTTGTCAATGGCAACATATAGGAACTTGTAACCTCCGACGGCTCTTGGGAAAGGTCCCAAGATATCCATCCCCCACACAGCGAAAGGCCATGTAGGAGGTATCATTTGTAGAGGCTGAGCTGGTGTGTGAATTTATTTCGCATGAAACTCGCATGCTTCACATTTCTTCACCAGCTCAGTTGCATCCTGGAGCGCTGTAGGCTAGTAAAAACCATGCCGAAAGGCTTTACCGACCAGCGTGCAGGAAGACGCGTGGTTCCCACACTCGCCTCCATGGATTTCCGTGAGGAGCTCACAACCTTCTTTCCTTGTGATGCACCGCATTAGGACACCGTTGGCACCGCGCCGGTAGAGATCCCCTTCTACCAACATGTATCTTTTAGCCAATCTGACTATCCGGTCAGCATATACATCATCGTCAGGAAGGATATTGTCTTTCAAGTAGCTCTGGATCTCCGAGATCCATGCATTGGAGCTTGCTTGAGCATTTGAGTCTTGCGTGCTGGGTTGCTCGGAGCTTTCGGCAGCACCTGCGACCCTTGATGGCTTCCATGGTAACAGGGCCATCGGGACTGCCAGCTTCGGGATGCTAGTATCACCCCCTTCGCTCAGTTCGGCGGGCTAAGGTGTGGGTTTTGACAACCTCCGGACGAAGGTTCCATCAGGAGCCGGAGCTCCGGTTGACGCTTTCATCAAGAGTTCGTCAGCTTTAGCGTTATGGAGACGCTGGACATGGTGGAGGTCCACGACTTCGAAGTCCTTCTGAAGCCTCTCGACTTCAAGGAGATAAGCAACTAGTTGTGGATTGTTGCAGGAGCATTCACCCTTCACCTATTTAATGATGAGATGCAAATCTCCCTTGACCAACAGCTGCTTGACACCATATGATAGTGTCACCTTTAGTCCGTAAATGAGTGCTTCATACTCTGCCATGTTGTTGGCCGCCTTGAAGTCAAGGTGGACCATGTATTTTACCTTCTCCCCGGTTGGAGCGAGGAGAAGGACTCCAGCTCTGACCCCCTGCTTTTGCATGGAGCCGTCGAAGTAGAGAGTCCAGTAAGGCTCAGTGAACACCGGAGCCTTGAGTTCTGGCTTCTGCTCACTAGGGCCCCCAGGGTTTGATGGGGAGGGGGTCCATTCCGCCACAAAGTCCGCCAGTGCTTGACTCTTGATCGCTTGTCTTGGGACGAATTCAAGATCGAATTCGGCCAATTCCGCTGGCCACTTTGCAATGTTCCCAGTGGAATTGGGATTATGCAAGATCACACACAGTGGATAAGAGGTCACCACTGAGATCTTATGAGCTTGGAAGTAATGGTGAAGCTTCCTGGAGGCGATAAGAACTGCATAGAGCAGCTTATGCACCTCTAGGTATCGAGTCTTGGCGTCATGGAGTATTTCGCTGATGAAGTACACTGGGCGTTGGACTGTCCGGACCCTCCCAGAGGGGCCCGAAGCTTCCTCCTCATCGACTAGGACCCTCCCGGAGGGGTCCGGACCTTCTTCGGGGACCTCCGGGTCCTTGCTGAAGGAACCCGGAGCTTCTTCTGAAGTGACCCGGACCCTTCCGGAGGGGTCCAAATCCTCTTGTTCAACAAGAGTAACTCCTTGTATATCCAAGTCTGGGGGCTGGGACCCAGACTCGCCTTCAGGAACCCCCTGACCCTCCCGGAGGGTTCTAGATTCCTGAGCTTATGAGGGTTCTGGTCTCTCCGCAACCAGGACCATGCTGACAACTTCGTCAGTTGCCGAAATGTAAAGCAGTAGAGTCTCACCAGGGTTCGGAGCTACCAAGGTTGGTAGGGTGGTGAGGAGCTGCTTCAGCTTCTGGAACACCTTTTCTGCTTCTTCAGACCATTGGAATGGTCCGGACTTCCTCAACAGCTTGAAGAAGGGAAGTGCCCGTTCTGCCAGTCTTGAGATGAACCGGTTGAGGGCGGCTAGACATCCAGTCAGCTTCTGGACGTCCTTGATGCGGGCTGGTGGCCGCATATCTTCAATGGCTTTAATCTTCGCTGGATTCACCTCTATGCCTCGGTGGTTTACCAAGAATCCAAGAAGCTTTTCGGAGCTAACCCCGAAGACACACTTGTCTGGGTTCAGCTTTGTGCAGGTTATCTACAGCTTGTCGAAGACAGCTTGCAATGTGTCAAGAAGTGACTCCTTGTCCTTAATCTTGACGACGATGTCATCAACATACACTTTCACTACGTCTTTGATGAGCTCTCCAAAGGTTTTGTACATAGCTCGTACAAATGCTGAGGTTGCATTCTTGAGACTAAATGGCATGGCAGTATAACAATACAATCCATCTATTGTGATAAAAGAAGTATGTTCTTCATCTTCCCTAGACATTCTAATTTGATGGTACCCAGAATATGCGTCTAGGAAACACAGTAATTCACACCCGGAGGTGGAATCCACTATCTGATCTATTCTAGGTAGTGGAAATGGATATTTTGGACATGCCTTATTTAGTGTTGTGTAGTCGATACACATCCGAAGCTTCCCGCCGGCCTTGGGTACAACGACTGGGTTTGCGAGCCATTTTGGGTGGAAGACTTCTCGGATGAATCCAGCTTCGAGCAACTTCTTCACTTCTTGTCGTATGAAGTTTTGTCGCTCTACTGATTGCTTCTGAGGCTTCTGATGTACATGCCGAGCATCAGGATGGATCTTCAGATTATGCTCGATCACTTCCCTAGGGATCCCAGGCATTTGCGACGGTTGCCAGGCAAACAAGTCAACGTTAGCCCAGAGGAAAGTGATGAGCATGAGTTCCTACAGACCTCCCGATATGCGGGTGGTTTGAGCGGCATCGGAACCGATTTGGACGACTTTGATGGGAATGTCGGTGTCGCCGCTTGGTTGCACGCGAGGTGCGGAGGTTGAGCCTCGTTGACGAATGCTCGTGGGTTTTGGAGCTTGCTCCTACCTGGACTCTTCCTCCTGCGCTGTAGCAAGCACATGTAGTTCTTCTAGAGTAGTCACTCCAGCAGTGCGGTCTCCGCAGATCCGGAGAACACCAGCTGGTGTCGGCATCTTCAACAACAGGTAGCCATAATGAGCCACAGCCATGAACTTGTACAAGGCTGGCCTGCCCAGAATGGCATTAAAGGGTAAGTTGATCTGAGCAACATCAAAGACCAACTTCTCAGTGCGATAATTCTCCCAAGTCCCTAAGGTCACGGGGAGAGTAGTGTCACCAAGTGGGGTTATGTCCCCTGGACCTACTCCGGAGAAAGGTCTGGAGGGGCGAAGGTCCAAAGGTCGAAGCTGAAGCTTAATGAAAGCTTCGAAGCTTATGAGGTTAAGCCCCGAACCTCCGTCCACCATTAAATTGTGGAGTTGGATGTTGTTGATGGTCGGAGATACCATCAATGGGAGTTGGCCAACTCCAATCATGTTCTGAGGGCAATCTGATGCATCAAAAGTGATGGCAGTATCCATCCACTTCCGGTGTGGCTTCGCCCTGACGGTGGGAGCTACTGAGGCCATGTCCCGCTGCATTGTCTTGAGGACACGGCGGGAGGTGATATCTCACGAACCACCAAAGATGGTGTTCATGGTTTTCTTACGTTCATTGTCGGAGACATCAGAGTCATCGTCGACGGAGGTGTATACAGCCTTTAGGACCTTTTTAGGGTCCTGAAAACCTAACTCCTCTTCAGCCAGAGCTTCGTCAACTTTCTGTTCTCCTTCCCTTTGTCGGAAAGGAACTTCTTCCCGGCGCTTGTTGTAGCGCTCAGCAAGGTTCTGGACCTCTCGGCAGTCTTCCAAGTTGTGGTTGTTCGACTTATGGATAGGACACCACATTTTGGAGTTGTCTCCATCTTCAGATGAAGGTCGAGGTTGTTTCTCGGGGCGTGGCCCCCGGCCACCCGGAGCTGCAGTAGCTGCAGTAGTGGGTCTGCCAGCCGACGACTTTTTCTTGTCGTTGGACTTTTTCTTCTTTTTGCCACCCTCGAAGGTAGTGGCTTCGCCCTTGGAGGATTTTTTGTTATCCTCCGGAGGTGGTTTGGAGTGCATTTCACGGCCCTCTGCAGCTTTAGCACACTTGTCTGCCAAGCTAAAGAGCTCCATGATGCTGGTGATCTCCTTGATCGCCAGCTTCTCCAGCATCTTCTTGTCTCGTGCGCCCTGTCTAAATGTCACAATAACAGAGGCACTGGAGATAGAAGGAATAGTGTTTCGTACCTGAGAGAACCTCTGGATGAAGGAACGCAAGGATTCTCCCCCCTTCTGCGTTACAGCAAAAAGGTCCAGTTCGGTGCCTGGTCGGGTGTACGAACTCCTGAAATTGGCAGTGAACCGTTGGCACAATTCTACCCAACTATTGATAGAGTTGGGAGGAAGCCTCATGAACCAGGACCTGGCAGTCCCAGTTAAAGCCACAAGGAAATAGTTGGCCATTACGGCCTCGTTACCTCCGGCTGCAAGGATTGCAGTGGAGTAAATCTGGAGAAACTCAGCGGGATTGACAGTCCCGTCAAATTTCTCCGGCAGGTGAGGTCGGAATTTTTTTGGCCATATGACCATGCGCAAGTGCATGGCCAGGGCAGAACAGCCTCCTCCTACTCCCTCGGGAGCAGGACTGTCCCGAGCCTCTCGCCTTTCGCGAGCACGCTCGATATGGACGCGATCGTCTTGCTGATGGTAACGGCGATCAAGCTCCGCCCGGAGGTCATGAGTTGAAAGCCTGGTTAATGTATGGGTGCATTGCGCCCCAGCACGCGGTGACGTAACTTGTTGAGACGCAACACGTCTCCTATTCTGGGAAGCGTGCGGACCAAGTCTGCCTGACAAAGTCTGATGCTGCGATGGGGCCCGCCCCGAGAGGGGAGGGCCTTGGTTGCTGATGCGATCGGCTGCTGCTGCAACCAGATGTTCCACATCAGCCCTCCACTGCTCCATTGCACCCTGGTATGCACCCAGAGGTGGTGGGCGTTGGAGGAGAGCACGCGCTGCATGGAGCGCATGTTCGGGGTTGTTGTTATTCGCCGATGCAGTGACCGACGCAGATGCTCCATCCCACTGTACAGCTTGATTTGCTGGTGCAGGCGGTGGAGGCAGAGACATGACTCCTGCTGGAGCCACGGCACTGACTGGTTGTTGCATGTTGGAGGGATTGCCTCTAGCAGGTTGCACAGCGAGGTTGCCGTTGGACGATCCAGCAGCTGAGTCACCATTCTTGAAATCTCGGGCACCCCCTACTTGGCGCGCCAGTTGTCGGTGGTTGAATCTGGCAGATCTCCTGGTACTACTGTTAGTAGTCCGTGGAGTTTGTAATTCGGTAATGGGTGCGCAGATATTCAAGAGATGGTGGCAAATTGACACAGAGGTTTACGTGGTTCGGGCCGCCTGAGCGTAATACCCTACTCCATGGGGTGTGTTGCTGTTGTATTGAGCGTCTAAGAGTGTCTGAGTGAGTCCGAGAGCGTGTCTAGCGCCTCAAAGTCCGAGAGAGTCTAAGCCCCATATGTATCGTCGACTAGTCCTTTTATAGTACAAGGACTGATTGTTACACCGTTAGCCTAGCCCGACATGTGGCCCTGGCGGTTACTAATATTTAATACACAATAACTAAGATTAATTACCCTTAATAGCATGGTAACGGACCTTAACAGTGCTATTATTGGTATTAGGGGCCTTCCGATCGTGTGTCATTAATATAATATTAATGACACTTAATCGGGTCTTGAAGTCTTTGATTGCCCCTTGAAGGTCCGAGCCATTGGGGGCCCACCAGTCTGATCGTTGAGGTTGAAGGTCCGGTAGTTTGGACACGTGGCAGCTCCGGAGCTTACCGTCGTGGACGGGTAGGTCCGGTGCTATTGGACACGTGTCAGTACTGGAGCTTCCCTCTGTCTGGGGTTAGGTCCGAGGGTGCCATACTGGTATTCAGTCCGGAGCTTTCCCACGCATGGGCGATAGCTCTGGTCTTATGATACACGTGACGGCTCTGGGACTAACCATGTCAGGGAAGCAGGTCCGGCTACGGCTGACATGTGGGGCCTTTGGAGGTCTTCAAATGTGGTAGATGAAGTTTTCTTGTGATCTTTGCAATCCCAAGGGGTATCCGGTATGCAGGGTACCGACAGACTATTTTGGCAAAATGACTTATCTTAATTTTTTTTAAAAAGATGAAAGGTATTAGGTACCCCTATCATTTTAGATTGTGTGTAAGGATTGCAAAAGTTAATGTGATTTTGGATACTATTTTTCAAATAAATTAAACAAATAATTAATGATAATAGGTTCATTGGTAGGTGAAATTAAATAAAAAATTGGGCCTGGATGATGAAGTCATGTCTGTTTGCGATAGCGACAAGCACGACTCGCTCACACTCCTCTAGTGTGGTGCGGTTTCTTGGCGGTTTTGACTTCGTCCTAGAGTCAGAGTCGCCACTCCTTGAGATGGTGTAACAGTTCGCCCCAGGTGACCTGTGCATGATGGGCCAGCCCATGCGTGTGGCCTTGGTGTCAGGTTTGTGGGGAGAGTTGTTGATTCAACCTACACCATGGTCAGTCGTGCCCGCCCCAAGGCCAAGGCCAAGGCCAGCAACGCCTAGACCATGCACCGAGCACACATCCGCGTCAAGGCTGATCGGAGCGCCGCTCACCGACCACACCAAGTATGATAAAAAGCTTGCTGCACTGGTTGTGGTACATATTGATGATGCATAAGAAGACAATGGTTCACAATATTAACATGGGCTAACGAAAAATGACATTGTGAGGAAACTCTCTATGTTAATGATAAACTATTTTTAATTAAGGTAGGTTACTCATCAATGGCGACAACTAGGGGAATGTCGTAGCCCCTAGTTCATCTCATGTGGTGGCAGGATAATTGCATCCCCCTTACTATATATAATTTTTACATCCAAATATAATGGTCTTCCAACTTTCGAATTTCCTTTTTCTAAAGTATATTGATATGTACATAGATCATAGCGAAATTTCCATTACAAGTTGGCTTCCGATAATGTTGTACGACTAACTGATCAACAAATACGAAAGGGGGCTTAACCTAGTGGTTAAGTATTCTGAGTAGTACTACTCAGGTACTGAGTTCGATTCCTGGTGGGAGCGAATTGTAGACTGAATTTCACAGTACTAAATGCAGGTACTCTACAGAGATCATGGACGCTAAATCTGGGGTGCACCTACGGAAAAATATGAAAGGATGAACGTGCTGCAATATTGGCCTACGAAGTCCGGTCTACAGTCGTGTGCTTAGCCATCCAGTTATCGTCGTCTTGTTCTAGACAATAGATTGTGAGTGTCTGCATTGTACTCGCTTATAATAAATTAGTCATAACCTTCTTAGAAGGGAAGATCAAAACTTTCCACCATCTAAAAAGAATTTGATCAACAACCCTAACCAGTCCAATTTAGCTATACCTATTTCAAAGGGTTATTGTGTTCCTACCCTATTTGGAAATACAGTTGTGATTTTACTCTAAAAAAATAAGATTTGTAATTTCACCTCTGTTTTTTTCTAAATGAAGGTATCATTTGTCCTCCAAACTTAACCTGTTTGGTCCCGTTTGGTACGGTTACAGATTCTTCGAGAATCAGGAACATTTTAGTTTCAACGCGAAAACGTTCCTCAATCCGAAATTGAATCACTATAGTAACTGTTTGATATTATAATAATATTATAAAGTGTTATAATTTATGTTATTATTCACATATAAAAATATCTAAATCATTAGCGGTCTCACCTCATACGTGGTTTCAAAATACATGTCAAAATAATCTGAGTGTTGAGTTGCAACATCCGCCACCTGAGACTCGATCGCCGAGTTGCGAGTCTACGGTCTCAAGATGGGTGGCTATATCTTAATAGGTGATCTCAATCTTGTAAATATTATGAAAACTTGAGAGGATATACACTTTTTAGATGTGTTCCAAGATGTGGAACACCATTTCAGCTCGTAGGTTAAAGAGTGGATTGTTTAAGGATGTTTCACTGCTGAAACACTTTCTATTTTTTGATGTTCGTTATTGTTCCAACTGATTCTACGTAGAAACTAAAACATTTCTCTCATCCAAACCAGCTTCAGTCTAATCGAGTTTAATGTTTTTTAAATAAATATCTTCGGAAATAGGAAAATACATATGTCCCTTATCTATTTTTTCTTGTTCATCTTCTTCGGTGCGCCGTCCTTCTGTTGGTAACGTGCCAGGCAAACACGCGCCGCCGCCCCTTGTCGTTCAAAACCAAATCAGCGAGTTTGAAATCCCCATCCTTGCTGTTGGAGACCCTCAGATTCTTTACCAAGGTGGCACCTTTTCTGTCCCGGAACCCAAGCCCTGGTAGGATCGTGTTGATGCCAGGCTTTGGAAGCTCCGGAGCCGACGGTAGGGTGGCATGATCTTGAGGCTGGTTCTCAAGCGCCCTGCTCTTATTTCTGAAGTAGAAGGACTTCTTTGTCCTGAGCTCTAAGGTGGCGACCCTATGAGCTGCGCGGATGTCTGCAGTGGCGGCAAGGGCGGAGCGGGTCGTAGGACGACAGTGCGTGGGATGCCTCGGCGACGATGCGCTCGAGGTTGTCTATGGCGGCTGTCACGATAGAGAGAGAGAGAGAGAGAGTTGGGCATCTCATGTGAGTAGCAGCAGACAGAGAGAGCGCAATCTACTGCGAGTTTGGCGGCGACGAAATGGGAGAGGAAGGCGTCGACAGGAGATGCGACGATGAACTCAGAGGAGGTTGCGTCGGCAGTAGCAGGGGAGGAGCGCTTGGACAAATTTTATGACAAAATTGGCAATATTTCAATGTTCAATAATATTGCATTACTATAAAATACCTTATTCAAAATGTTACTATAAATATCTTGTATCTTTTACCATGATTATATTAAAATAATAGTTAAATCGCAAATATAAACTAAAGTAAAGGCAAATCACAAGGACAGTTATGTTCTTTTATTCATATTTAACACCGTTAATGTCCCCCGAACAAAATAGAAGTATAATTTTCTTTCATGTTTGAAAAAGAGTAAGGTCACAATGTCTAATTTATTAGAGTAAAATTAAAATTGAAATTATAATAGGTGTAATCACAATAATTCCTATTTCAAATGCGAGAGTCGTGAGACAATATCCTAATCCAACTAATAACAACTCACTCGGTTCCCCAATCCCTCCTCAGGCGGTCCCATCTTAGTAAAAATCCTATGTTTTTTTTCTAGGGAGCAACTGTTGTGCAATCTCCTGTTTTGTGCAAGCATGCAATCTTCATATCCTAACTGTTCCCTATCGATCTAAGGGTGCTACACTTTTAGCACTTAAATCCCCATCTAGTACTATTGATAATATGCAAAAAGAACCCCGAGTGCAGCCACCTTTGGATTGGTAGAAAATGGTCGAGATGTAAAGATTGCATGTTTGCACAAAACAACAGATTGCACAACAATTGTTCTCTTTTTTCGATCCTTATTATACACCTCGATCCCTATTATACTCCTGTGTTTTTTTGTTCAATTCCTATGTTTTAGATTCTAATAAACGGACAAATATTTTCGTTTGACTACGAAACAGGACACCTCTGCAAGCCGCTTCGCGCCGCGCACCTGCACCGCACCAACAAACGCACACTCCCCTGTCTTGTCGCTCCCGCTCGCCTCCGATCCCCAGATCCGAGAGGCCACCCACCCCCGCCCCGCGCTCGAACCCTAGCCCCGGCTATCCCGATGCGCAGGTGAGTCGGCATTCCCCTCCAATTCATGCAGAGTTTTTTGGGGTCCGTTTCATCTTTCCGCGATTTTTTCTTTCATTTTACGCGGCGTTTTGATTCGGTCTCGGCGCGACCCGACCGCGCAGGGGCATCGGCGGCGAGGCGTCGCTGCGCGGCCGGCGGCGCGCGCCGGCGCGGCTGTGGGTGGCCGTCGCGGCGCTGGTGGCGGGGACCGTCTGGCTCTGCTCCTCCTCCTTCCTCGGCCTGTCCCGCGGCGCCTCCTACTATTACAGGGTCCAGGTGCGCATTATTGAACATAAAACACATATGTATTGTTGTATAGAAGGATCGCCATTTTCTCTGGATATGGTTAGGTAACACTTTGAGGCCTTGTTTGGCAGCAACGGGAGAGATAACCCGAGGAAGGAAATCCCTCTCCAGATTTCCCCTATCCCGTGACTTCCCAGGGTGTACGCTTCCCTGGGGTGGTTATCTATTTGGTAAGTCCGGGAAGAAAATTCTAGAGATTGTTAAGAAAAATGTTAAAAATATTTAGAAAAATCGAAAAATAAAAAAACTGTAAAAATTCAGAAAATTCAGGAAAAAATATATAACGTGAAAAGCTTGTAACAGGAGTCATAAATAATAGTATAATGTCATGGAATTCGAGTTCCATAATTACTACAAGGAAAAAATATTTATAAAAAAATAATACGCCATCATAAAAAATACTTCTCCAGTAGCTCACACAAGTTCATCAGAGTACAAGAATATACTAATTATCATCTCAATTGCTTTAGCTCCATTACAAAAGATATCCACTAGATCCAAATACTTGAAAATGTACTAGCTGCCATCTCAATTGCAACATCCAGGTGAAATCTCCTTGTTGTACATCCATGTGAGATATTAATTATAATGTTTTTGCCAGCATGCAATGGATCTGAACTACAACGTAGAAAACATGAAAATTCTTTTGTTGTATTTCACAATGTCAGAATGGCAACAAAGTCATAAATAATACTCATTGACCTAATAGACAACGAAATAAAAAACAATGAATGAACATGTGCCTTGATGAACTTGTGATGGTCCTCTTCCTCTCTTGGCCTGCTGTATCCCAGATTTGTGCCTCGATGATCTTGCCATCTGCGTCAACCTACATCAGACCATCAAGTGTTGGTGAGGATTACTATCTAGGGTTGCTGCAGTCAACCGACCACATTACATAAAATGAAAACGATCTAGCTGGTAACTGAATCAAGGAATGGATGAAATATCAATAAGCCTGACAGAAACCAACTGCTAGAGAAAGCTTGCAAAATACAAAATTATTCATGATGTTTCGGTCAAGTAATTTCAGTCACGAAAAAATTGATGTTTCAGCCAAGTAACTACTAAATAGAGCCGATAACACTTTCTACATGGAGAAAACAAAAGAATGGGACTAATAGATATACAAATAAAATTTGGTACTTCCTAGTTCTACTTTTGGAACCTGCAAGCTAAAATATGCAGCTACTTCTGATAGAATAATGTCACTGAAGAAGTCTTTCACGTGTTTCACATCAAACCAAATGCGACGTGAAGGAATCCAAAATGGAATGTACAAAATACCACATACAACCTTTTTGCTCACAACAATATTCAATAATAACTCCATATAGCTCAGCATAATACAGTCTCATGATCCATGGAATGTCAAACCTGGAAACTTACAATCGCAGGTTCCAGCAAAATTATTGGTTTTCCTTTTGGAAGCAAGTCATGGCAAGATAGCAATGACAAACAAGTTAAAGCCAACAAAATTAGTCACACAGTTTGCCACACAATGAGTATTTCAAAGAATATAGTAAACATGGTTAATATATTTAAATGCCATCAAGAATATTAACAACAGATTCTAAATCAACCAAAAACAATATGGCTAGTGGAATACAAGAAAATCATAACTTAGAACATGCATGGGGCATATGGAAATTCAGCCTAGTATAATTCTAAAAACTAAATTCTGAGAAAACACATGCATATGATAAATAGATAAACCATAGCACAGGCATACCACCACATTGATCTATGGTAAGGGTTGCAAACTCTATGGGATACTTTACCAAGAACGTTCAAAAATCCCAACAGCCTAATTAGTAAAAATTCTAGTTAGCAGAGCTGTTAGAACCTAATCAATAAAAAGAAAGAGTACCTCACCTGTAGGAAGCAAAGCAATCGTGCTACCGCGAAGACCTTCCTGTTTGTACTACCACTGATAGTAACAGAGTATGAAGCACAGAGAGAGGGGCGTAGGCGTACTGGTAGAGCGGATCGGTGTCACCATCTGATGCTGCTGCGAAGGTGAAGATCACCGTGAGGCTGAGAAGCAGCAGCCACTACCCCCACCGGAGCCCCATCCCCTATCCGCCGGTCGCGCTTCATAGTGGGCGAAGCCGGGGAGATCCATTGGCGCAGTCAAGGAGGGAAGCGAAGAGAGAGACGAAAGAGAGACAGAGAGAGAAAGGGAGGCGAGGCGAGCGCACGCTGGGCGGAGTCGGGGGCGTGAGGTTGGGTGGCGCAGAGTCAAGGGTGGGAGACGGAGGCCAGCAGCGCGGGGCGAGCGCACGGCGTGCAGAGTCGGAGGTGGGAGGTCGCGGTGGCGCGGTGTCGAGGGTAGGAGGCGAGCGGCGTGGGGAGATGCGAGCGAAGGCGGGGTTTTCCTGCCCGACCTCGCGAGGCCGGGATGGAAAGCCCGTTCTTCCCCCGTGGATCGTGCCGGGAATTCGGATTCCCAAATGCGCCTCTAGGAAATGTTGGCCCGTGGATTTTTGGGCCAGGGAATGGGTCGGGATCCCTCCGGGATTCTGGACTGCCAAAGAGGCCCTGACTGAAACATAAATCTCAAGACATGAGCTGGATGCCTGGATGGCTTTGGATGTTGTACTAGAAACATACCATCAAGTGGTGTAATGTTAGGAGATGCACTTTAGATATTCCAACCAAATTTCCTTATATCTTTTTTTTTAGTGCATCCCTCATCTTTCCAGTTTGGATTCATTTGGTTTGTAAACTCTTTTATGCTAAATGCATAGAATTGGAAAGTACTGCAAGGGTGATTTAAACGTAAGCTTACTTTTATTTTCTACCAAATTATGTCTTGTACTGACATCAGTGCTACTACTCAAGGATGTTGATGTAAACAAGTTGTGGAGAACTGCAGATTCAAATGGTTGGATAGCATCTTCTGCACCACGCTCTTTTTGGCCTCGTAAGTCTCCCTCTCCCCTCTTGGAACCTATTGGACCAGTGATATGCCTTTCTTAGTGTTGATGAAATGCATATGCTGTATAATCTATCTTCTTGCAGCTCCACCACCTGAATCTGAGAGCAATGGCTATCTACGCGTCCGATGCAATGGTGGCTTGAATCAACAACGTAGTGCAGTATGATTAATACAACATACTTTCCTCTAAAGCATGATTCATCATGCGTGTGTTTATATCATTTATGGTAACAAATTAAGGAAATTCAAGATTTCCGTTGTCTTACTTTTGTAGATATGTAATGCTGTTGTTGCTGCACGGATAATGAATGCTACACTAGTACTACCAGAGCTAGACGCAAATTCGTTCTGGCGAGATGAGAGGTTTGTATTCTGTTGAAATGTTTTATCATAAGAAAATGCCATTTCATGTAAGATTTAGCACAGGCCAAAGTTGTTTAATTTTTCTTCTCACTTGTAATTGTTCTTTATTGACGAAGTATATTTACTCCGCAGAAAGTTCACTACAGTTTTCTTTTTTCGCAATGAACTAATATAACTTTTACTTAATTATGTTTGTTCAACCTGTTGATGATCCTGTCTCTGGGTATTGCCTTGTGCGGCCAGGGCACATGAATCCGAATAAGATACCTGTGTGGGCACGCACCAGAGGGGGGGGGGGGCTCCACCAGAGTCCAGGTAGGACTAGTCCCCCTGAGTCCAAAACAGATTCAGCAGGAGCACGGCCAGACTAGGTCCAGGAGTTTAGTTCCCTTATAGATAAAGGTTAAGTCTAGTAGGAGTCAAATAATATGAGTCTAGGACTCTTGTAACCAGGGCATTTATAATGAAGCCACCGGACTCCTGTAATATCATCTCATCAGTTGAATAAACATCAAGTCTTCCACCAGAATTAGCCCTCACGGCAGTTCAATCTAGACGATTTCCCCTGAACTCGTCTAGATCAAGATCAAGTCTCTGCAACTCCTAGAACTCAGCGAGTTCTTCTGCAGCAGAGGCTTTGGCTCTCTTCTAATCCACTGTTCTGGTTTGATCACCCTTTTCAGGAGCAGAACTGATCTCTCCTCTCTGCTCACGCAACAGCAAACCCCTGTCTTTCTCTGTTCTTTGCCGAGCACCTGTTCTGATCCAAACAGAGCAGGTTAGAACCTTGAACAGAGCAAGATCAGGGCAAATCAGGCCAGAATTCCAACACAAGCACACCCCTGTTGCTTTTTTCTTACCACATCTGTTGCAGAAGACATCAATTGATTTATCTAATTTCATGACTTTTTTTTATGCCTGATGCACGTCAGATGACCATTGCCCATTGGATATTGGACCAATGCACACATTCCATGTAGTTAGCCATGTTCATTAACTTCCTAGAAATACTTGAGGATCAGCTCTAAGTAGCCACTATCGAGAAAAATTATAGTTCCAGAAAGCTGAAGCCTAGCTGTAGATTCTTGCAGACAGACTTGCAGTTTCTGACCTGTTTGAAAAAAATAGCATTATGTATCTGGTGGGACCTTTGCATTTGTTATTCAAAATGTTATAGTTCTGCACTACTTTCCCGTCTGAAAGTACTCAGAATTATAGTTGATAAATTGTATGGTTAAGTGTATAAGTCTGTCATTTTCCTGATTAAAAGACTATCATTGATTTGTCATATATAAATCATTGTAAGTGAAAGATGTAACACATTCACTTGTAATAAATGCTTAGAACTATTATCAAGTTTTCGGCACCATAAGGTGTTATTATACTAAGATTTATGTTATGCATAGTTGGATACATGGAATAATCCAACCTCAAATTGAATGGATTTATTGCTTTTTGTATAGCCTATCTGTTACCCAGATAATAATGTGATTTGGCAATGCAACCGATTTACATCTCCTATGTTGCAGTTTTTACGTGATTATTTGTTCCCGTAGTCATACTGTTCTCCCATTTTCTAGATTTACTTTCCTTTGGTTGTTTATTAACATCATTAACCTTCTTTGTCAACTTTGCTTGTGTCTAGTGATCTGTATGATTGTTCTTGGTTGTTGTTTACTTATTATTGCATTTATATATGCACCAGTGGTTTTGTAGGTATTTATGATGTCCCCCACTTCATCAAGACATTAAAATATGATGTTCGGATTGTTCTGAGCATTCCAGAAATTACAAGAAACGGCAAGACCAAGAAACTCAAAGCCCATCAGGTGAATACATTTTAAGCACATTAAGTTCAGTTATACCAATGCTGATTTTTCCTTAGCATGATATACTGAAAAAACTCCCTCATTTGCTTGTAACAGATTAGACCACCTCGAGATGCACCAGTAACTTGGTATACAACAACTGCTTTGGAGAAGTTGAAGAATTATGGGGCTATATATTTAACTCCATTTTCGCACCGCTTGGCAGAAGATATTGATGATCCAGAACTTCAGAGATTGAGATGCAGGGTGAACTACCATGCTCTACGATTCAAGCCACATATCATGAAAACTAGCAGTGAGATTGTGAATAAGCTCCGCTCAGAAGGCCATTTCATGTCAATTCATCTTCGGTTTGAGATGGATATGCTTGCATTTGCTGGGTATGACATTGACTAAACTACTATGTGTGATCGTTTAATGCTGAACGACTTCATCATGCTTATTCGAAAAGTCCATCCATGCTTAGTGTAGGTTCTGAAAAGGCTCCACAAGAGCTGCTATGTCCTTTCCCTTCTATAATTCATAAAAGTTACTCATGGACAGTCATCCCTTATTAACCTAGTCCTTATTGTTATGCACATTGGTCAATTTCAGTCATTGGTGCTAAAGTGTATTAGTGTTCTTTTGTTTAGTTCCTTACTTTTGGCAACTTATACATGAAGGGCTGGTATATGCTGTGGTTATTCTTTTTGGTGTATCTCTGTTTGTACATTGTCAGACATGCACATGGCTCACTTCCAAAATGAAAATGACAGGTGCTTTGATATATTTACACCTAAAGAGCAGAAAATTCTGTTGAAGTACCGTCAGGACAATTTTGCAAAAAAGAGACTTGTCCCCAGGGAAAGAAGGATCATTGGAAAGTGCCCATTAACTCCCGAAGAGGTGCTGAATGCCTGAATCTTCTTATATACATGTTCTTTTTTGAAGGGAAAACAGTAAGGGAAACCCCTATGTGAAATGTGGGAATATATTAAAAAGAACAAGCCAAAAGAGAATTACAAGAGAGTGATAGCATTAGCCCTGAAAGTTATTTGAAGTTATTTCTTAAGTGTTCATAACTTTGAGTTCGAATTAAAGTTAGATTCTTTGAATGGAATGCAAATGTGCTTAGTCAGTACATGGGGGAACTTCAGTAGTTTTGACAATTTACGATACATTGGTACAGTTTGGAACAGTTTCCAAGTATATAATAGATTGTTGATTCACTTTTACATGTACCCACACCTGCATCCTGAGGCCCATGAATATGCTTGTAGATTTTTGTATACATTCCAATAATTTACAAAAAATCAAATAGCTGAAGTCCATGAAATTCAGTGGTTGACAAATTTGAAATAAAATTTCTGTGCAGGTAGGTCTTATTCTACGTGCAATGGGCTTTGACAATACAACACATATTTTTCTTGCTTCTGGTGAGCTTTTCGGTGGGAAACGCTTCATGAAGCCATTTAAGGCCATGTTTCCGCGCCTAGAAAACCACAGCACGGTTGGTCCCGGAAAGCTGGAAGAAAATACTCGAGGGCTTGCAGGATCAGCAGTTGATTACATGGTTTGTCTCCTGTCAGACGTTTTCATACCCACATATGATGGTCCAAGCAACTTTGCAAACAACCTCATGGGCCACCGCCTATACTATGGTTTCCGGACCACAATCACACCAAACAGAAAGGCTCTTGCTCCAATATTCATGGACAGGGTGGAAGGCCGTTCAGCTGGCTTTGAGGAGAGGGTCAGGCAAGTCATGTTCAACTCGCATTTTGGTGGCCCCCACAAACGCATCCATCCAGAGTCTTTCTACACAAACTCATGGCCGGAGTGCTTCTGTCAGACGAATGCCAGGTATGGCGCATACCTATGCCCACCTGATAATATAAATGATGTTTTGGAAAGTCAATTTCAGAGTATGGAAGATATGGAAGAAGTAAAATCTGCTAATCAGACTGACTCGACCAGACAAACAGAAGAAACTATGATTTAGCTGAGTTAGCTTAGAATTGCTCAAGAACATGCTGGATGATTGGATGGTCCATCACACTCTAATATGCCATTTTGACGAATGAAGTATATATGTTCAAGACTGCAACTAGCGATGCTGATGTTGAGATGGAGAGTTGTAATTCCTAGAGCGCCATACTAGATTTTAGCTGCTTTGTGAAATAGGGTTCTCGGGAGCATAGCACACATTGTTTTTTTTTTTATGAAGATTGAATCGCACTGAAGGAGTAAAATCCAGGACATCTGCAAGTTACACTCGAAAGCGCGATGCAGGAAAACTAGAACCAGAAGTTCTAGAGGGACATATTAGAAAGCAGAGTTTGTAATATACTTCATCCGTCTCTGAAAATATGTCATGAACTACATGGAGTTTGAGGACAGAGGGAGTACGTGTGTGGACAGGTGATGATTGTAGCTGTTTCTGAGCTAGTCGATATTTATTGATGTCTTTTGCCGTTTGTGCAACACTCATTCTTCTTTTTGCTCGAGTAGGTTCTGTCTAGTATGTCTGCTTCAAAAGTTTCTGCACTGGATATGTTCAAGTTAACCTCATTGCTAATCCCTCGAAACGGAGGAATGCTAGGCAACATTAAATCGGTTACAGGTTTTGGACTCCGGCCTTACACCGACTCGGTGCCAACTCGAATTTAAATTCAAAAACAGGAAAACAGAATCGAACGTTCCCGCAGTTGGCGCCTTCCGACTTGTATATAAACCCCCTGCCATCCCGGCAATGATCTGCACACCATCATCCAGTAGCACAGCCTGCTTAATCACACATAAACCAGAACTCTCCACACGCACGCTCCATACTACGTACTCCCACCGTCCCTATGAACTTGTCGTTTTGTAGTTCATTTTTGAACTACAAAGCGACAAGTTCATGGGGACGGAGGGAGTACGTACATAGCCAATAAGAACTCCAAGGTTGTCATGGTGTCTTCTAGCTGGTAACAAGCCGCCACTGCCCACAGCGGTGGTTCTGCTTATGCTGCTGATGGTCACCGTCGTCCTAGGCGTCGTCGAGGCCGCTCGCCGGGAAATGTCCACCGGCGGTGGCTTCGGCAATTAAGCTGCAGGTAGTCATGAAGAAGGCACGGCACGAGGAGGAGTGGATGGTGAAGCATGGGTGACGAGGCAGAGAAAGCATGGCGCTTCGAGGTGTTCAACGTGAACGTCGATTTTATCGACAGGTCGAACGCCGCCGCTGGGGGCAACAAGAAGAAGTATCACCCTGCTGGGGGTCAACGAGTTCGCTGACATGACACGCGACGAGTTCGTGGCCATGTACACCGGGTTCAATAAGCCTGCTAGCTGTGCCGCCGGTCGTCGGGGCCAACAAGAAGGTGTCCTCTGGTTTCAAGTATGAGAACTTTACCGTATCGTACGTCGGACGACCATTCCCAACAGGAGGTTGATTGGAGGAGGAACGGTGCTGTCACCGATATCAAGAACCATGCAAGGCCAATGTGGTATACGTAACTCACTTCTTCTAGCTACTTCTACCCATATAGAAATCAATTCAATTCATCATGTTTATTCATAGTTGAACGACACACTGACCGGCTGGTGCAGGTTGCTGCTGGGCGTTCTCTGCCGTTGCGGCCATCGAGGGCCTCCACACAAGATCGAGACTTGCAGGCTGGTGTGTGTCTATGTCGGAGCAGCAGCTGCTAGACTGCAGCACCAACGGCCGGCTGCAACGGCGGCACCATGGACAAGGCCTTCCAGTACATCATCGACAACGGAGGCATCGCCGCCGAGAACTCGTACCCCTACTACAGCGCCTACCAGGGCACGTGCCAGTCGTCCGTCCGGCCCGCCGCCGTCGCGATCAGCGGCTACCAGGACGTGCCGAGCGAAGACGAGACGGCAGCCGTCGCCAACCAGCCAGTCTCCGTGGGCATCGACGCCAGCAGCAGCTTCCAATTCTACCGCGGCGGCCGGCGTGATGACCGCGGACGCCTGCGGGACGAACCTGGACCACGCGATGACGGTCGTGGGGTACGGCACGTACGGCGGCGGAGGATGGAAGTCAGTATTGGCTGCTCAAGAACCAGTGGGGCAGAAGCTGGGGCGAGGGAGGGTATATGAGGCTCCAGAGGGGCGCCGGCGCCTGCGGTGTCGCCATGAGCGCATCCTACCCAGTGGCATAAACCAGCAAATTAAACCCGGCCGGAACAGATATTTACATGTCAAAAATAATTAATGTCACTGTCTCGTACACCACATAATACAAACGATGATATGATATTATCATCATATATGACCATAGAATAAAGGTTATTTCGAGAACTTGTATATCACATCATTGGCTCAGTATATTAATGCATGCCACAATAAGAGAAACTTATTTGACTTAACTTTAGGTGTATTGTTGGACTATATGAATAAATATAATATAATATTTTGAATTTCTGGGCGTTGAAATGGTTATATATTTCCATGGTACAATCCTGATCCGGAAGACCTGCAGGGACTAAGCTGTAATGCAGAACATGTTCCCATGCTCATCCTAGTCCGGAATTGAAGCACCTCTTGGCTGGAGACTTCACGGACGACATCCAACTGCTGCAACATATAGATAACCTCCCCCCCCCCCCCCCCATCGCTAATCGGTTGACAGGAACTGTAGCGAGCCAGTGATTCACTTTATTGCCTGCATGCCAGTACAGAAGCTTTGTCCTTATGGTTTTCATCCGGTTATGTTGCCTAGTGTTGGAAAATAAGAATTATTCAACTTATTTTAATCCATGATAAAGTATAAATCATGACTTGCATATTAATCATAAATATGAAAAATATAATCAATCATATGCTTTTATTAGAAATAGTAATTCTCAAAATTACTAAAGTTAAATAATAGTCTCAGTAATATATCCCGAGGTGGAACTAGTGCAGGAGGCACCGGCGGTGCCATTTCCAACAGTTGACATGTTGAACTGTTCGATGTGTCGATCTCGCTTGATGCACTGAAGATTGTCAATGCAACGCAGTCACGTTGCAGCGCATATCACGTCCACGAACTCACGGAGTAGTCGTTGACGAGCTTGAAGGCTTGAAGTAGTTGTACACAAGAATGAAAACACGAACTAGACGACGAGCAATCACGCGAATTTGTTCCACTAAAATCGTGTTCGCTCTCTATCGAATGGCAGAATCTCGATAGAGCGTTGATTTCGGAGGTCTGCTCACTCTGTTTCTTATGCGTGCAAGAAACAGTGTCGGGAACACTTGGAGGCAGCACAATAGTGAACACTTCTTATAGGATGAGAGAAGAGGTTCCTCTCTTGTATATCACATAGTGTGAGGGGGGCCTTCTTATATAGGCTCCAGGGGCGAGAGGGAGAATGAATGCCATCAAACCATTTTTAAAACATTCATCAATTTACCCGTTACAAATCAGCTATTAGCGCGCCCGTTACTAGCCATGAATATGTCGATTGTGACTCAGACATAAACATGTCCATTATGACTCAACCGTTAACGCATACATATGATTCAGTCATTAACATGTCCATTACTAGATATAAGTAGGCTGAATCGATCAACTAAAACATCACACAGTGACATTTCACCAGCGCGACATTGGTGTGACATAGCTTGGCTTAACACGCATGCGCGTGTGACGCAACCTTCACCATCTCTTATACCCTCACAATAGATAGAAAACAACCCAGAGGTGTAAAATATTCTTGTAATATTTCACATATGCCTTCTAATTCATTTGACTAAATTAAATAAATGTGTCCTAGACCAAAATATATAACAATCCACACAAAATTTCAAGGCATATAGAAATAATCTCGGTTCCACTGCTGTTCGATATATCAACATATTGGTGGAGACTATTAAGTTGGACATCCATCTAGAACAAAGATTTACACTCATCCACAACTGAATAACGGACTATGCATTGCATTGACAACTGATCCATATAAATTTCTTCTTTCAACTCTCCATTGAGGAAAACTGTCTTAACATCCATCTAATGGACAAGCAGACCGACCGTGAGAGGCAGCTAATAATAGTAGTACTCGTATGGTAGTTAATCTGGCCACAGGTGAGTAAGTATCAAATAAATTATCACCTTCTTTCTGGGTATAATCAGTTGCCATAAGTTTTGCCTTGTACTTTTCAATTATACTATCAGGCCTAAACTTTTTCTTGAACACCCATTTACACCCTACGGGTTTGCATCCATATGGACGATCCACAATCTCCCAAGTTCCATTAACATGGTGGAATCTGTCGGTACCCTGCGTACCGTATACCCCTTGGGACTGCAAAAGACCAAAGGAATTTACCTAACTGAGTTGAAGACCTCCGAAGGCCCCATGTGTCATACGGGACCGGACCTGACTCCCTTCTATGGTTAGTCCCGGTGCTGCCACGTGTATACTGCAACCGGAGCTATGTCCCACACATGGGAAAGCTCCAGGCTAAATACCTGCGCGACACCCCCGGACCTAACACCTGACAGAGGGAAGCTCCATTACCGACACGTGTACAACTGCACCAGACCTACCCGTCCCAGATGGCAAGCTCCAGAGCTGCGACGTGTCCAACCGCCGGACCTTCAGCCTCAACAATCAGACTGGTGGACCCCCAACGGCTCGGACCTTCAAGGGACAATCAAAGACTTCAAGATCCGATCAAGTGTCATTAATACCATCTTAATGACACACGATCGGAGGGCCCTTAATACCAGTAACGGCACTGTCAAGGCTCGTTACCACACTATTAAGGGTAATTAACCTCATTAATTGTGTATTAAGCATTAGTAACCGCCAGGGCCACATGTCGAGCCAGGCTAACGATGTAATGACCAGTCCTTGTACTATAAAAGGACTGGTCGAGCGATACACGGGGGACGGTTCGGCCAGACCTCTTCCAGACTCAGCTCTGACACACGCTCACAAGTGCTCAGACGCTCAATACAACAACTACACACCCCGTGGATTAGGGTATTACGCTTAGGCGGCCCGAACCACGTAAATCCTTGTGTCAATTTGCCATCGTTTTCTGAATCTCTGCGCGCCCACAACCGAACTACAAACTCTACGGGGTGTCAACGGTAGTACCAGGAGAATTGCTGGAACCAGACTCCGACAGTTGGCGCGCCAGGTAGGGGCGCCCGAGATTCAAGGATGGTGAACTCTGGTGCTAGATCGTCCAACGGCAACTCTGCTGCGCAACCTGCTGGAGGCAATCCCTCCAACATGCAGCAACCGGCAGGTATTGTGGCTCCAGCAGGAGTCATGCCACTGCCGCCACCGTCTACACCGTTAATTCAAGCTGGACAGCGAGATGGGATGTCTGCGTCGGTCACGGCATCGGCGAACAACAACCCTGAACACGCGCTCCATGCCGTGCGTGCTCTTCTCCAACGTCCACCGCCTCCAGGAGCATCCCAGGGTGCAATGGAGCAGTGGAGGCCTGATGTGGAACACTTGATTGCAGCAGCACCCGACCGCATCAGCAACCAAGGTCCTCCCCCCTCGGGGTGGGCTCCATCGCAGCAACGGACCATGTCGGGTAGAATTGGTCTGCACGCTTCACAACAAAGAAGGCGTGTTGTGTCTCAACAGACGACGTCGCTGCCTCCCGGGGCGCGACACACCCATACGGTAAGCAGGCTTTCAACTCACGACCTCCGGGCGGAGCTTGATCGCTGCTACCGTCAACAGGATGGCCGCGTCCATATCGAGCACGCTCGCGAAAGGCGAGAGGCTCGGGATAGTCCTGCTCCCGAGGGAGTAGGAGAAGGCTGTTCTGCCCTAGCCATGCACCTACGCATGGTCAGATGGCCGCAGAAGTTCTGGCCTCACCTGCCAGAGAAATTTGACGGGACTGTCAATCCCACCGAGTTTCTCCAAATCTACTCCACCGCAATCCTTGCGGCTGGAGGAAATGAGGCCGTAATGGCCAATTATTTCTCCGTGGCTTTGACTGGGACCGCTAGGTCCTGGTTCATGAGCCTTCCTCCTGACTCCATCAACATTTGGGCGGAACTGTACATCTGACGAGGCACCAAACTGGACCTTTTTGTGTCAAGCAGAAGGGGGGAGAGTCCCTGCGATCCTTCATCCAGAGGTTCTCCCAGGTACGAAACACAATCCCTTCTATCTCAAGCGCTTCTGTCATTATGGCATTTAGACAGGGCGTACGAGACAAGAAGATGTTGGAGAAGCTGGCGACCAAGGAAGTCACCAGCATCACGGAACTCTTCAGCTTGGCAGACAAGTGCGCCAAAGCTGTGGAGGGCTGTGAAATGCACTCCCAACCACATCCTGAGGACAACAAAAAGTCCTCCAAGGGTGAAGCCACTACCTCCGGGAGTGGCAAGAAGAAGAAAAAGTCCAACGACAAGAAGAAGCTGTCGGCCAGCACACCTACAGCCGCTGCTGCCGCAGCTCCAGGTGGCCGGGGGCCACGCCCCGAGAAACGACCTCGGCCGTCATCTAAAGACGGTGGCAGCTCCAAGATGTGGTGTCCTATACACAAGTCGAACAGCCACAACCTGGAAGGTTGCCGAGAGGTCCAGAACCTCGCCGAGCGCTACAACAAGCGCCGGGAAGAAATTCCTTTCCATCAAAGAGAAGGAAAACAAAAAGTCGACGAAGCTCTGGCTGAGGAGGAGTTAGGCTTTCAGGACCCTAAAAAGGTCTTGAAGGCTGTTTACACTTCTGTCGACAATGACTCCGACGTCTCTGACAACGAGCGGCGGAAGACCATGAACACCATCTTTGGTGGTTCGTGAGACATCGCCTCCCGTCGTGTCCTCACGACCATGCGGCGGGACATGACCTCAGTAGCTCCCACTGCTAGGGCGGAGCCGCACCGGAAGTAGATGGACACTACCATCACTTTCAATGCTTCAGACTGCCTTCCGAACATGATCGGAGCTGGCCAACTCCTATTTATGGTATGTCCGACCATCAACAACATCCAACTCCATCATGTGATGGTGGACGGAGGTTCGGAGCTGAACCTCATAAGCTTAAAAGCTTTCATCAAGCTTCAGCTCCGACCTTCTGATGTTCGCCCCTCCCGACCTTTCTCCAGAGTAGGTCCGGGGGCCATAACCCCACTCGGTGTCATTACTCTCCCGGTGACCTTCGGGACCCGTGTGACGTCCGATTCCGAAAATGAACCAAGCTAACGCATATGTGTGCCCAGGTCGTTCATCACACATACACGAGTGCAATCACAAAAGGATATACAGAAAATTACCACAGAGCAAAATTAATTAACCAAATTTTATTAAACAAACCATATTATCCTCAAATACAAACTCTAATAAATATTTATGACATGTTCAACTAATGCAGTGGAAATAAACTAATTAAACAACTAAGCAAACTAAGCATAAGCAATAGGGTATAGCGCAACTCCAATCAACACCACAGGCAAAGCTGATGGTAGACACGGCCTAGAACTCCGCATTATCACCATTAAACTCCCAATCCTGACCTGCAAGTGTTGGGGGGGGGGGGTTGCAAGAGTGAGTACATGTCGTACTCAGCAAGTGTGGAAAGTATGACATGTGGCTGATTCAAATGACGACAATAATAATAGCAAAGTGCTAAAAAGTACATTAAAATATTTGAAAGCAATATATTATATGTATGTGAAGTAAAACCGTCATAATCATAAGTAATATCATAATACCAATATGAATTCACTACCATCATCAATAATTTCGGATTTCACCAATGCCAATAACCATATTCAATACCAGAAATAAATCCATAACCATTACCAAACCATAACCATCCCAATACCGAGTTCTCTCTAATCATAGAAGTTGTCCAGGTGCTCATAACCGGGAGCACGACTATCATGATAGTTTTAGACACACTCTGCATAGGTTGTACCGCTTTACCTACGTGTTTGTGATTTCATCACCCGTTGGCGACTAAAGAACCTCCCTTTCGCCAATTACACTTCCTTTGGTGTATGGCCAAGGTATCACAAAATAGCCTTTACAAAGGGATTACTAGCCTATTTAGACCCCACTGAGGTTTCACCGATGGCGATGTCTCCCGCAGAGCACATCTTCAACCAAGGGCCCCCTCTTGAGCCATTCAGATCCCAGGGTAGTCCCATTCGGATCCCAGGGCCGACACTCTTGGTGAACGTAAGCGAGCTTGGTGGGAAGCACCACTTCTCCTCTATAGACTAGGAAGAAGGCGTCTCCCCAGTCGCCCTACTCGATATTGTCCAAATCGACCACAAGATAGAGGGGAGTTTCATGGCTCGACCCACACCATATATTTTGAGGCATGCAAAGGATTTTCTCAAGAGCCTGCGGGGAACCTTGATATTCACCTGTTTGACTTGTCCAATACCCTGCGCAAAGTGCATTACCCATCCTTTTCAATGAATGTGGCCAACAGGTCGTGTCGTGTTGAGCCAGCCCGGTCCGAGCACGGACGAGCTCGAATCTGAAACACATGAGTCTGGTACGGCCCACGCAATTGAAGAGTCGAGCCGGCACGCGGGCCGAAGGCAAAGGCCTAAGCACGGCCCGAGTCCTCTTTCGACATGTCGAGCACGAAGCCAGTTCACAGGCAACCCCAGAGAATAAAGCGCGAAACTCAATTGCCACAGCCGATGCATCCCCGACCGAGCTACATGGCCGCAGTCATCGGCCTGCGCCATCATGGTCGCGGAGGGAGGTCCTTGTTGTGGTCGTGGACGGAGAGGAAGAGGAGGTCGACGGGATCGTGCTGTCGTTGCTGAGGACCGCACAATGAGGCCATGGTGGGTTGCGTTGTCGCGCCGGCACCGGGCGAAGGGGAAGACGAGGTCGGTGGTTGACGAGGTTGCGTCATCGTGGCGAAGGGAAGGAAGTGAACGGTGACTCAGGGAGGGGAGCGAAGCATCGAAGTTAAGTCCTGAGGAGGAGGGAGAGGAAGAGAAGGCCTCGTGCCGTCATGGGCTGACGCCTAACGGGGACGAGAGTCGACCGGAGCAGTGCTATAATGATTCAAGGAAGACGGAGCAGCGTTCGAATAATTGGTGTATGGGGAGCGGGACTTCACGAAGTATGGAAGGAATGAAGATGGCGACGGCTTGTTCCTGGTTGGATGAGATTAGGTTTCCCACGAGATCATGTATATATTAAACGGGTTAACAAGTCGCGCTCGTGGCAGGCATAATCCGTCTGGCCATATGGGCAGCTTCACCGGGCTTGACGGGCTGATCAAAAACGCGTCGTGTCGGGCCTGCCCGACGGGCTTGAGGTCAAGCTCGAGCACGACCCATGCTTCGAGTCAGCCCGGGCCCGATCCCATTGGGTCGTGCCAGATTTGGACTTTGCTTTTTTATTGAGCTTTCATATCAGCTCGTTTAGCCCAGCCCATTTGGCCACCTATAGCGATGAAACGCCCTAGAGCCACCATACAAGGAGTGAGACATTGAACATCCTTGAGGCAGGTCAGAGGACCCATTCGCTTGATGGCATAGAGTTTGTACAGATTGGCCTTGAGTCCTTGATGCAAGACCAAGGTGTCGAGTAGTTTGTCCAAATGGACATTAAAAATGCACCTCTTCAGGTTTAGACGATTCACACTCATACGTTGTAAAGCGTATTATAAAACTTACTGAAAAGGCTACTTAAATATTTTACAGAGTGCACATACTGGAAATATATAGTATATAGAATATGGTTTAGAGTATAGAGTATGCTATAGAGTATGTTTGTGTGGATGATCTTAGCATGATGTGATTGGCGAAGGTCTCTTGCACACCAGATAGAAAAGTTTTCTACATGTGTGCCTTAATGACGACATCATCAATGTAAGCCACCACATTTTGTTCGATTTGCTTGTCCAGCGTACATGCAAGACGCGATAGAAAGTGGATCCGACACTCTTGAGACCAAATTACATGTTGGCATATTCTACTCATCCTCCAAAGCCATGCTTATTAGATGGTACCGGAGTATGCATCAAGCATACACATCAATTTGTAGCCTACCTTGGGGCCGATGATCATGTCGATGCAACAGAAGGGAAAAGGATTCTTCGAGCAAGCCTTATTCGGTTTTGTGTAGTATACACACATCCTCAACTTGCCATTGGCCTTTGGCACAATGACTAGGATGGAAAGCCACTCGAGATGAATGGCCCCATGCACGTGGACAACTTCGAGCATCCTTTTGACCTATACTCTCATGAAGTCTTGTGTCTTTGATGTTTAGCGTTGTGCCTTTTGCTTTGTAGGCCGAACCGACCTTTAATTAGTGCTCGATCACCTCCTCGAGAATCCCGAACATGTTTGACAGTTGTCAAGAGAATACATCAATGTTTGCCTACAAGAAGATGACAAACATGTATTACTATTTTGGATTTAGTGTTCCCCAATAGTGATCGCCCTAGAGTTCCCTCCTAAGAGGGAAACCTTCTTGATAGGGACGTCATCGATAGTATCCAACCGAAGCCGAGCGCGGTCGTTTGTGTTCTGCTAGAGTGACAGGGTAGACTATAATGGAGAGGGGGCACCCTCCACAGTGAGAATGATTTTGATACAAGAAATGACACTCTTTAAGTCAACCTTTATGGTGATGACACCGTTAGATCCAAGCATCTTCAAGTTCAAGTAGGCATAGTGCGCCACTGCTATGAACTTGACAAGATGAGCGTCGAGCAACCTATGATGGCATTGTACGAGAGATCGATGTCGGCTACATTGATAGCAATGCTCTCCGTTTGGAAGTTGTTCGAGAGGCCAAACGTAATAGGAAGCATGACTCGTCTGAGGGGATGATCTCAACCCAGGATAATCCTAGAGCACAAAGTGTTGGTTCTAGGGCAGGTCTAGGAACTTGCATCTTTCGAGCACCACAGGACTTAGGAGGTTGATGTTGCACCTCCATCTACCAAAGCTCTAGCAACTCGAACATTTTGAATCGTCAAAGAAATGATGAGTGGAAGCTACTCTTGAGTGTTGGGCAGCCCGACAAGGTCCGTGTGGTCGAAAGTAATGGAAACTTTTGACCAATGGAGAGAGTAATGGAGAGTTCTACCCAACTGGAGAGCACTTCTATCCGCTAATAGGAAGAATTGGCAAGACGGGTCGGAGAAGCCATCATTGATGGTTGCCATAGTCCATTCCAAATTCAGGCATTGGTGCAAGCGCGTGGTCCCTTTGGCACCGGGCAGATGGCCGATGTGCTGAGAGAACCAGGTGGGGTGCGGTTGGAAGAAGGAATGGTGGAGCGAGAGGCAGAGCCCATTGATCTGAAGGAATCATGAGCAAGGATAGTCTATCTGAAGTTATCGACGAAGGGTGAAATTACCGAGGGAAGGGTGGATCTGCCAATCCGAAGTTATAAGAGGGACGTGGACTGGGCTAGGAGTGGGCTAAGTAGAGAGGAGGCATAAATGGGCCAATCCACGACGGTAAAGATAGATGTATACTTCTGTATTTTTATTTTATAATTCATAGTTAATACAATGCATATCACCTAGGCAAGCCTAGGCACTAAGCATAGGATCACTGTCCACCTAGCGCCTTTTGGAACCATGGGTGGACCGTGGGTATCACCTAGATTCGGCGGCGCATTGGTCGAGAGGGAGAGAGAGGGGTTGGTGGAGGGAGAAAGAGGAGAGCATGAGGGGGTGGGAGAGAGTGGGAAGTGGTGCCAAAATGGAGGAGGGAGGCGAACGACATACTTAATAGTGAGGGCTCAACGACGGTAGTGACATGTGCGACAACAGACAACAATGTGATGTGACTGCCAGCTGCTCGAAAACAACCAACAAGGACACCTCAGATCTTTATTGGGTCGGTGTCTCGCACGCTCCGACACCATATTTCATATTACAAGTGATATAAATTAAAAATAGATAAACAAGTTCATCATGGCGTCTTAATGTGTGATTTGATAAAATAAACATAAGATACAAAAAATACTATTAGCACATTATTACAACTCTCAATGTAGTCATAAGCAAAAGTGATGGACTTAGCCCACAAACACATCACACTAGCAACACTCAGCATATTGGCAGTGGTATAGGTCAGCTTGACCTTCTCATGATATCTAAAAAGGTTAATCCACAAGCAGTGAGTCCTAATGACTCAGCAAGACTTACCGGACAAAATAAAATTATAAACACCTATTCAATATGCAAGGGTAATAAACATAATAAGACGGTTATGTTGCATAAAAAGTACTAAAGATTGATCCTTAATTTCAAGCTTTTAGGATCAAGATAAAGTTTGACAAAAAATATAAACTTTAGTTTAATGTCTAAACATACAAGGTTGCATAAAAATAATTTAAATACAAAGCAATTGTTCACATTTCATAATATGACAAATTCTTACTACATGCCGACTCAGTGAACAAGCAGACTTATTTTCATCGTGAGTGAACGACGATTCAAACTGATTTTTAACTCCTCAGGGGGAAAACCGTATGGATGACACATACACCCGTTCGTAAGTGCCATACGATACACTTCACTCCACATCGTACGCGGTAACCTTTCCCAAACCACACAAGCTGAAAGAATAGCTACCATCTTGAACAAGAGGTTTCCTATGCAGGATGCGCATATCGAACATCACTCACTAGGAGATTTACACCCACATTGTCCTCCTGAGCGCCAACGGGAACGATGGCAAGAACATTGGACTTAAATGTTAAGGTACATTAGTTTACTAGGTCTCATAAACTAGCATGCACACGGTACTGTTCAATACTTGCTCAAGGAGCCGACTACGGTGCGGTCCTTAATCTACACGAGCTGACCTATGCTCCCAAGACCACGCCTTGTTGCTTCCTACCCACATGCTCGATTTCCAATTCCACCATGTGTGATCCAAGGTTTCCCACTTATCCCACACATTTCTCAAAACCTACAATCTCGCCAGCAGATTTCAACCACTCGACTTCTACTGATCACCTTTACTTAGCAAACGTCTAATAACGTAGGTGATGACTCTTTTCCCTTGCTCGGGAATGTTCTTTGGCTATTCAAGTAGAGTTTACAACCAACACCTAAACCTAATGCAAATAAAACAGTAAAACATACATTGGATTGCATGTGTATAAAGAATTTTGAAAAAGACTTATGATTAAAACGGGACTTACCTTGCTTCATGTTAGTGATCAAGTTAGATGAAGGTCTCCCTCCTCCTCCCTTGTGTCGTCCACTTAATCACGCGGTCCTATTGTCATGCACGCCAGGAGCATGCGAAAATGCGCAAGTGTTATTATTGTCATGTATATTGTATCATGATACAATGGAGTGGCATGATGTAAATGGGATGCGATTAAGAGAGTATTGGTTAAATCATGGTAATTGGCGAGTTTACATGACAAATATGAGCAATCGTGTTTCCTATTCTTGCAAGTCATGTTTATTATTCAATATATATGGGATCATGAGCTTAATGGAAATGATCAAAGCAACGTAAGTCCAGCATGATAATAGAAAACGGAAGTTCAGAGTCAGCTATCAGCACTTGTGTGCAGGGAAAATATTATTTAGTTAGTTGGTCTGCTGCTGATGAAGTATTTTAACTAGAGGCAAACTGGGACATTCCTTCAATTCTAAAAACAATTACATGTCCAAGAGATGAACATAACTTGGAACAGGACTCGTTTACCTAGAGAGCGATCAGGGTGAAGCCGAGCCAAAGCAGATGCTCGATTCTTATGTTGTGACCGGTCCTCCACGGCTTGCGGGGTATCACAGTGACAAGTAAACATGCAAAAGAATTCAGGATGTTGATCAATTTATTATTAGTTCTACTGTAATAGCATCACATAACAAGAAGTGGAGTGAGCTGCAAGCTGCAGGTCGAAGCCACACCTTGCTCAGCCATATGATCAGCAACCTGATGGACCCGAGGAGGTCGAACCAGATCAGCGGGCGGGGGAGGAGGTTGGTGTCGATGTCCCAGGTGAGCACCGGCGAGCAGAGCACGAAGAGTCGCGCGGTGAATGGCGACATGGGCGTAGTGGGAACGGCCAAACCGCGATGGAGGCCGCATTGCCTCCGGCGGCGTCTGGGCCTGGGCCGAATCTGGCCGCGGCCCAACCCCTCCCCCGCCAGCCCAACCGCGCCCTCCCCTCCTCTCTCCCGCTGCCACCCCGGGCCCGCCTGTCATCCCCCACCCTCAGCAACCGTCGCCTGTCTTTTCCCGCGCCACGCTGCGCCGCGCCCACTCCGTGCGCCCCCCTCCAACCGTCTCGCCCACGACGCAATCCACCCAGGGAACCCCCTCTTCGCACGCGCCGACAACCACCGCACCCCCCTGCTCTATAAAACCCCGCTCTCTCCCTCGTTCTCCCCTTTCCGCACGCAACCCTAGCCATTGCCGTCGTCGAGGTCGGTCTCGCGTGTTCCCGAAGCCTCGCCGGTTATTTCCCTCTTCCTCCCTCCCTAACCTCTTCTCCCCGTCGCCAGGAGCACGTCGGGCAAGTCGGTGCGGAGATTTAGCAAGGGCTTCACCGGGATCATCGGGTGCCGACGCCAGCCGCCGCCACCTCTCGCCGCCGACCCCTCTCCGGCCAATTTCGGACCTCGCAACCCCCCTATGTATGCTCCCCACCCTCTCTTCTTTCGTTTAGTGCAAAATACGCTTGGAACCAGTGGCGTTTTCGCCGTTTGGGTGATCTCCGGCGAGATCGCCGCCGGCAGCCGTCGGGCGCCGCCGCGCGCCGCGCTGGCGACAGTTGGGCCGACGTGGCTCAACCGGAGCCGTCCATTCCCGGCCAACAGTCACGATTATAAGATCGTACCGGTTCGCATAATTAAATCCGAGCCATCCAATCGGAATCCAACGGCCCACGTTTGAATCACCTTTCCCGCCTCCGCCTTTTCATCCCAGCCCCTGGAAACTTGCGGGCTACCCCCTGCACTTCTCCGGATTTGAGGTCTAGCCCCTGGAAATTGCAGACTAGCCCCTGGACTTTCTGGAATTGGTTTAAATCGTTTAAATAGTCAATTTAACCCCTGGAAATTTATATAATTGTGGATTTAACCCCTGTGCAGTTTAGAAAACTATTTAATTAGTCCCTGGACTTTTATTTAATTGCTGAATATTGATTATAGGTGTATTTAATGTGTAGAAAATAGATAAAAATGGTAATTAAGTGTAGAAATGCTAGGAAAAATTTGTATAAATTATTTTATGCTGTGAATAAATTGTAGAGTACATTTGAAATATATTTTGTCCATGGAATATTTATTATAAATGTTTAAAAATACATTTTGGCCCTAGAAAATCCAATAAAAATGGTTTTAGGCTATATTTAATTCTCAAAAATGTAGGATAAATCTAAAATGCACACTTTGGCCATGTTATGTAATAAATACTTCGTAGGGACGCATTAGTATAGGATTTATGCTTATGTGTGTGTTGTGATGCACTATTTTGCGTGCTCTTTACTTATTTAGCTTTATTCTATTCTTGTCATGCTTGGGCATATGTCTAGAGTCGTATTACGACCCTAATCTTAACCTCCAAGACCAGGACTTCGCCAACACTCAAGTCTTCAACGAAGGCAAGTGCCCTTGACCATCTTGTACCAGTTTTAGGGATTTAGATAGATGCATGCTAATTAAATTGATGTCCTACTTCATGTTTACATGCCCTGTTCCATACAATTCCTTGTTGCCTGAAATGGGTTGGGAAGTAGATAGGTCATAGTTATGCTTAACCATGCTTAAATGTTGGGATTGGGATTTTATACAACTGTGCTACATTAAACTTTATGATCACTTGAACTTGTGGTGATTACACTATTGTAGTGGATAAGAATCTGGTGGTTGGCTAGTATTGGTATGGTGTAGTTTGCACGAGACCCGGGATTGGGGTTTGTTACCACCGGATTCTAAGGACCGGTTTATGGAGGAAGCCACTAAGCTTTATAGTACCACCACGAGACTGAGATGGGGCAGCATGGTCAATTAATTAGGTTTCTCATGATGAAATGCTAGTGGTTGGATGGTGCGGGGAATGATGCGGGTGATCTGCTCTGGGATCCGCAAGGCTCAAGAGGGGGCTCTGGGGCGGAGGGTTACTCCGAGAATCCCCAGTGGTGGAAACCTTAGAGGGCTAGCATTAGTCGGGAGTACCTTTGTAAAGACCATGTAGTGATCTCCGGGCCACACACCTACGGAAGTGTGAAATGTGGTTGATCACCACGGGCTACATGGAGGTTTACTCAAGTCCACCTGGCAACAGGGGGTGGAATCACTGCTTGTGGGGAAAGGGTACACTCTCTGCAGAGATTTGGTAAAACTGTCATGACAGCCGTGCTCACGGACAAGAGCGGCTTGGGGCCAGTTCATAATTAGTCTATGGTTGGGAAATGGTGGTTAAATATGATTCAAGTACATTCATTATCATTACTTATGAGTTGATTACTTCTTGAATTATGATATTGGAAATTGAAAGCTAAGGTTAGGTTTTAAGCATAGTGCTAAGCCATAATTGGCCTTCCCTTTGCTTTAGCCATTCATGTCATCTCTTCCTGCACTTGCTGAGTACTCTATGTACTCAAGCGTTTAATTCTCCTTTAGAATATGAAGAGGAAGAAGCAGCACCGGATGACTTCTACGCCAATCCGGAGAACTTGGTCTAGGCTGGCGACCTCACGCGCAACAACTGCCTGTGGAGTTGGAGCTACTCTTATCTATTAGTCTTCTGTTGTAGTTTGGACTTGTTGAACTTTGTAGTTGATGTAAATATTTGTGGTGTGTATTTGAAGACCTTCGAGTCATACTGTAAGATTATTTTATGTATTCGAACATAGCAATGTAATGATATTTCACTTTCGTTGATGCATGTACGATTCAACTGATCCTGGCGTACATGTGATAAGCGTGTGTTCATCTTTATGATGACCGGGCGTGACAGTCCCGCGGTTTGCCGGAGGCTGGGTTTGAGGCAAGGCGTCGGGAGACAAGCGGCGGCTGGAGCCTGGCGGCGAGGTACGCTGTGCCATGCATGACGCTTGGTAACGGAAGTGTGGAGTGGAGCGGCGGGGCGCCCGGCGAGCGGCGTAGATCAACTGGCGGCAGGGAAGAGTCACGATGGGAAAGTTTTGTCGCGAAAGAAAAAGTCGTTTGCATCTGGGAGCCGGAGTTATATCTGAACAGGCAGACGTCTGCCGGACTGCAGTGCAGAGGCTCACGGGAGAGAGAGCAGCAAGGCTGGCACTGGCCCAGGCCCTTTCCTTTTTCCTATATGGCTCAAAGATGCATACATTTGCAAATTCCAAATAAAATACTTAGAGATTTTCAAAAATGGTGAAAATTTACATGATGACTATACCCAAGATATAATTTATTTTGGTGAAATCAGATTTGACTTTTCCCTAAAATTAATGAAATTATGATTTTTTTTTCGTTCAGCCATTGATTTAACTATTTAAACGGTCAAAAAGGAAATTATTTAGTTCCAGATATATTATGACCTCTTCATGCACATGTTAGCATGAGACAAATTTTGTTTTCACAAGATGGAGTTTAGAAATTATCTAGGTGACAAATCGAATCAATCCGATTTAGTTATAACCGGTGGTTTCAATGGAATTGTGACTCAAAATTTTAAAAGGGATGGAAATATCGAAACACATAGTGTCACAGCTCTATCCCCTAAGAGAAATCTTCGTGGTGCGATGAGCTAGAGGAGGTAAATAACCAATGAGGGATTAGTTAGTTGCAGTTCAATATCAGCAGTGTGTCGAGTGGAATGTTATACATATGAAAATTAACTTTTTAAAGTTATAATCTGATGTATAAGAGGTTAAACTGGTGATGTGAGATATCTGTAACAAAGCAAAGAAGAAGCAAACAATGTCCATGCCCAGTTGCAAAAAGAATGAGAGGGACAGACACGCTAGACTGTAGAAATTTTCTACAGCCGTGAGTCTCGGCATTTGATGTTAGGAAGAAGTGAAAAATATGTCAAAAGATCATGATTTATGACATGTTACACGTCATGGCCAGACCGGAGGCATGTGGTGTCCGAGAAGGGTTGCTATAGATGAAGGTGACTTTGAAGTCAACACTACTAGATACAGCAGTACTGTGATATTAAGCTTGTGTTAGTAGTTGTATTTTTATTAGATTACTAGACACTCTATACTTGCACAAGGTTATTTGCGATGGGTGCGTCCATCATCGTAAAAAACATTCTTATTTATGATGATCTAGAACTAGATCGGCCAAAGTGAGTAATTTACGGCGACCGTTTTAACCGGCGTAAATTGTATTATTTACGGTGGCTTAACCACAAGCCGTCGTAAATTAGTATACTCATCATAAATGCTATGTTTTTCTGTAGTGCTCAAAAATCTCTTTGGCACCCTCTAACTGTCACGCCAGTTGTCTATATGTGGGATCAAAATTTGGGGACTACCGAGTCAGCCCTTGAGATTCAGTGAGGGGCGCGGTGAGTATTTGAGGCTCGTCAGGCAGAAGAAGGTAACCATACCATTCCGAAGCATATAAGATTGACTGCACTGATCTTCCTCTAAGTTGTTCTCGTGTAAAAGTATTTCCTAGTTTTTGTAGTTACTCTAAACAAATTCCTCTATTTACAGTTTCCTACATCTGTATTCCTCTGAACCGTTCCTCTGTATCAACTGCCATTATTTTAATAATTTCATTTCAATTTTTTGTAAACCTAAAGAATGTACATTACTCTTAAATAAATTGTAACAAATATCGACAATGGTATAAAAATATTTTAAAACTTGATGAAATTATTTCAGTTCCATTAATCCACTTGCCAGTTTAAGTGCTTTCACTGGCTAGCTTCTACAAACAAGCCAGCCATCATGTAAAATCACAGGCAGAGGGCGACCAAACATGTGTCATTTTAAGCTACTGTTTTTATTTTAACAGAGCCCCTGGATTCACGAAATGTTCTACGAACTTCATAGCAACCAGGCCAGAAAAAGTTTCTGGCGTATCTAAAGGCTAAACACAATGAGACAAGGGAATGCCTATATATCTATAGCTAGCACAAGAAACACCAAATGACCGAATTATAGTCAGAGAAACAGCACTTAGAAATGGCACTCACATGTGGGATTTTCGATGCCTTGTTCACAGCTGCGGCCACACCTAGAGCAGCGAGGAACCCCTCCCTCCCTCCACACAGCCATGTCAACGTTTTGTACTCCTTCCGTCCGTCCGTCTTTTAGTAAAAAATGAATGAGAAGATGATGAATATTTAGAGACGGATGGAATACTAGTCAACAAAAGCATATGCCAAATCAAACCAAATTCATTAAAGAACTGGATCCGGTTCGTACCTTGCCGACGTGACGCGTTCCATGCAGGGCTTCGGAAGGGCGTGCCGTTGTCCCACACTCGTCGTGGGAGCTGCGGCCATTGTTTCCTCCCAAATCGAATCGATTAGGGATGGAGAAGATAGCGTGAGCAGAAGGGATGAATAACTTGGATAGGATCATTTGGATTCAGGTTGCGGGGAGGTGGCCTTACCGGCTTGTCAGGGAAGATGCGGTGCTGGCGAGCGGAGCCCTGCCGCGCTGTTCCAAGCCGTCGAACGCATCCGTTCGCTTTTACACAGCTGGGACACCCGACGGAGAAGAGCGGAGACTTGCGCGAGCAACCCAAGACTGGGTCACGAGTTGCTGAGTTTGTGACGGATACCTGTTCAGATTAATGCCGCTGCAGGCTCCTTTTTTGCGCGGGTAACTGATTCGGGCTAAACGATAGCCTGGCCTCTGACACCTATGGCTATCGTACACGTCAATGCCGGGTGAGTCCCGGAATAACTGGACCCAGCGGTCAGCAACACATACACCAATTCATCGACTGCATGCAAGTGAGCTTCACATGGCAAAGTAATACAATAGTACGTAACTTTCTTTGAAAGAGCGCCTGGCACTGGCAGGTGGCAGGCTTCTTAACTTCGGCTTGCGACGACGACGACCAACGTAGGACCACGTGGACCAAGTCCACGCGGGGTGGTCAGAGCGCGCTGAGATTACCGGCCGAGTGGTGCTGAGGTGGCGACGATGTGGCGCCAAGCGCGGGCCATGCAGGCGCCACGCGAGCCAGCCGAACCGGGGCGGGCGGAGGGTCGCCGGCGTCTAGCCGGAACCCGAGCACCTTCTTCGAATCGATCGACGGGATACCCTGCGGCGAACACCATGGCGGCGACGCGTGGTCGGGAAAAATCGCCGGAGCGACGGCCACGGGCTGTCACAGGTGAAAGCGGCGGCGGCCCCCGACGCAATCACGCGCACACAGCAGCTCTCAACGAGGGGGTGCATCGTCCGAGTGTGTGGGCAGTGCGAAGAAGCCCTCGGGGCGCTTGTCTGGGACGGGGCGCCTCTCACGACGGCTGTCGACGCGCGCCGGCGGCAAGGGGAGGGCGGAGCACGGTGGAGACGAGCACGGGTGCAGTTATACCATCTCCAAGTGGCTTGGAGGGCGCGCGAGAGAGCGTAGCCGGTTATGGCGCACTTTCCGAGGCGGGAAATGCCCCACGGCTGCCGGCGGTGTACAGTGGGCGGCGGGGCCGCTAGGGTTCGTCACGGCTAGCTTGCTAAGGTGCTGTCCAGTACCCGATAAGGCGTGTTCTGGCTAGTGTACGTGACAAAGAATCTACAAGAGAAGGTAGTCGGAGTTTGGATGCTTACCGTGGCGGGAACGGCCTCGGCGGCCGGCGGCGAGGAATGTTTGGGAAGACTCCGAATTCCTACTCGGGAGGGCCGCGCGAGCTATGCAAAGTGTGACAAGAGCTAGAGAGAGAATGGGCAAGTAAAATGGAGGATTGGGGTGCAGTTTTATAGGCGGAGTAAGGCGGTAATCGGCGGAGGCGGTCGCACCGCTTTCCATGGCTCGCAGCTGGCAATGATGGGGGGGCGGCCCGCGAGCAGGGGCGTCGTCGTCGCGATTATAGGGGTGCAGTGGCGCAGGCGGAGGGTATGGAGTAGGGAGCCCACGCGAGGTGGAATAGCGGTTCGGCAAGGGCAGTGGCGGCTGTGCTTTTCGCGTGCTGGTGGGCGGCGCGGTCATGGTGGCAGTGATGCCGGGGAAGAACGCGGGAGGCGACGTGAAAACGGCGGTGTGGAGTGGCACCAGCTGCGCGCGGCTCCCAGGCGGCGTCGCTTCACGGGAAACCCGGAGGGGTTGTCTGGGCGAAGAGGAAGGCGGCGGGAGGAAAGGGAAGCCGGCACAGTGCCGGGTCGGG
Organism: Tuctoria greenei; assembly: GCA_036927565.1. Lineage (NCBI taxonomy): Eukaryota > Viridiplantae > Streptophyta > Magnoliopsida > Poales > Poaceae > Tuctoria > Tuctoria greenei. Next base: position 203,607,056 of record JAYESD010000005.1, on the reverse strand, counting down.
CCGGCCGCGTGCGCGCGTGAGGGAAGGATGAAACGGGCCGCGGAGGGGAAGGAAGCGGGCCGTCTGGAGGCCGGCCGAGCAGGAAGAGAAGGGGAAGAGGCTGGGCCGCTTTCTCTTTTCTTAATTCATTGTGTTTTTTTCCTCTTTTCTGTTTTAATTTCCAGATTGTTTCCCAATTCAACTCCACTTTGAATTCAAATTATTTATAAATTATTTTGAGCATTAGTTTTACCTAATTATAGAGTTTTGGGAATTGTATATTCAATTTCCAATTTGAATTTAAGTGGCTATTTGGATTATATACTCTAGTTAGACTTTTCTTGATATCCAAATCCTTTCTCTCATTTGAATTGGGATCCTAGTTTTAAATTTGTATTTGGTTTATGACTAATTCTTGTTTGAGTATATTTATATTTTAAATATACTGTTACCATTCAGTTTATATTTCCTTTTATTTAATTTATTTGTACGTACCTTATTTATCATTTGCTTATTTTCTCTCGTCTAGGAAAAGAATTATGCGCTTGATTTTTGTTGAAAACTAATGTTCATTCGAGATTTATTCAAATTTTTTTAATTCAAAATGTTTCTTATTCTTGTTTAAAATTTTGGGATGTGACACTCGAGACTTTACGCATCATCTAAAAAAGATACTGGTCTACACCTTATGTAATGTGGAATTTGCGCCAAATGAGTTGCGTGCCAGCAATTTGCGCGTGGGAATGGTGATTTGCGCTAGGGGACTGAGTTTTTTTGGTGGATTGGGAGTGCCCATTGGTTAGGCAAGTTTGGTGATTGAGTTGTGCGGGATTGGGCGATCGTAAATTTGTGAAGTGGATTTACATATTTGGGTGGAAGGTTGTTTTTTCTAGTGACGCCCTAAAGTATGATTTTGGGAGTGGGTTTACATACCTTTTACTAATGGAGTGATTTCTTTCTCATTTTTTTACAAAGGAGGATAGATTTTCTTTTTATCAAAAAAATCATGAAATATGAATGGACCAATGTTCAGTTTGTGGTATTCATTCATCAAAGGAGAGATTATGTGGGACCTAAATGTGATGAATACATTGACAAAGTATGTTTATGTGAGTTTTTCATGGAAAGTTTTGATCATTCACATGGTTGGACATGAGACGTGTTAACCTGATCTTTGACGTATAGGAGAGTAGAACCTAGTTTATGCCAGCAAAATAGTGAGCAAATGTCAATCTGATCTACCTGAGCGAAGAATAAACATGTTATGTTGCAAAAACTATTGTGTAGTGCGTGAACTATGACTTCAATAATGGTGAAGTTTTCACATATGATAGAAAATCGAGTTACGAAACAAACAAAAACAATCTTGTCTATTGGATCAGTAGAACACGTGTTATGATCAAAATTGTGGCGCAACACAAATTTAAAAAAAACCATTGATAAAACTTGAAGAAAATAAACCGGATGATCAAGATGAAAAACTTGACACTTATCACGTATTTTACGTATAAAAATCCTGAAAGCCTAGCAGTATAAAAATGTGTTTCCCAGCATACTCTATAGCCTACATTTCTGTTTGCGGCGAGTGAACTCGACGAGGTGGTGGCCGTTCGGCCCCCTTATTTCCATTTACCAGTTGTTTTCCCATGAGATTCGCTCGCCGACCGGGACCGGTGGTAAGTCGCAGCGTACAAAAAAGGAGTTCTGGTTTTCTTTAGTGGCAAGGCCGCGTTCACAAACTAGTTCCCTGTCCTGTTGTGTGAAGAATAGACCCGAGAAGCAGAGATTAAGGTGCGATCCGTCCAGCCTTGCTTATCTTTTGGGTCTTTTAAAACAGGGGGTGTCTGGTACTACAGCTATCCGTATCCGCACTTGTTTCTTCTAAACCATACTCTATACACTATTCTTTTTTTTTACAGTATCTACTCTAAATTTACACATATCCAGTATGCTTTACAATATGTCACTGCGGACAGTCTAAATTCTCTTCGGTGAAAGACATTCCAAATTTTCAATGGGATAAAAATTCAGTAGCATTCAATATGTTCTTCTTTTGAAAAATAACTTGAGCACACAACTATTGTACGAGCCAATGCCATCAACCTCCGTACGACCTCAAGCGGTTCGCTCTCTTAATTCTTTTCTCCTAAAGAACAGTGAAATCGTCGTGCTTTGCGGTGTAAACCTGACAAACTTTGCAGTGTGTTTTTTGTAACACCACAAATTATATAAAGGGGGTAAATTTATTTTTGCTGCTTAGAGATGATTGATTTGACTTTAAATTTGCAAAACACTAGTTGAAATTTGGTTTAGAAAACCCTGATCCAAAATTTAGAAAACCTTCTCCCTTTAAAACTCGGCTTGGGCCTAAACCCACCTCCTCAGCCCCGACCCATCTTTTCTTGCCCTCTTCGCGTGCGCCTGCCGGATGCGGCCCACTCCCCTCTTTTCACGCGCGCCCGCCAGCCTAGCCTGCTCGTGCAGCGCTCGTGCGCACCTCGGATCCGCCCGTCGCTCTTGTCTGATTCCTCCCAGTCACCGACGCATAGGGCCCACATGTAAGCTTTCCCTTTCTCGTGCTCGCTCCCTCTCGAGTAGAGTCACGCATTCCACGTGAGCTCGGCCATGGCACGTATGCCAAAAATTCTCCCTCAATCCATTGAAGTCCGGCCCCTAAGCTTTCGTGCCCGCCAAGAAGCTCTTCCCCTGTAAATTCTCCCCCTAGCCTAGTGGCTTCTCGCTCCCGATTCCACTGCCGCGCGGGAGCCCTACTCCGCCGCTGCCCCAACTCCGGTAAGCAACTCTGTTGTGCGATTCCACCATTCCTCCTCTCTGACCATCAACCTCATGTGTCGCCTCGTCTTGCAGGGCCTTGGCGAAGCCGCTCGAGCCCCCCCCCCCCCCCCCCCCCCCCCGTTGCGCTGCACCGTGCGCAACCGAGCCGGACAGGATCTCGGTAAGTCTTCTACTCCTTCCCGCGTTCCTTGCTTGTTCTCGAGATTTCCCAGATCTAGCTTCGTCATCGCGTTCGTATTGCACGGGGACACGCTGTGGACAAGGAGAGCACGACGAAACACCGACGCAACCTCAACATCGACGAAATGTGGCAAGGTCCCGCTCCCCTCATCGTCGACCTTCTTTTTTCGTCCATATCTCCTCTTGCTAAACCTTGTATCGTGTTTTCCTTGCTCGAGAGCTCGTGTAGGACTCGAAGGACGAAGGCAAAACAGCCCCGGCGACACCATCACCGAGGTCTGACACCTCACCTCCGCCTCCTCACGTCGCGCACCCCTTCTTGACCTCCTGAGACCTCACCGTATCCCTCGGTGAGCTCGAGACGTTCCCCTCTCGCTCCCCATGCGTTTGGTTGCGCTTTAGGGCCGTGTAGATGTGATTTCCAGTTGCGCCGGCGAGCTCCGAGGCATCGCCCATGGCGTGCCGCCGTGCTCTGCCACCGACGGCAGTTGATTTTGGGTGGGAGGGCCCTCGACCCTTAGATCCCGATCTGACGACCTAGATTAGATTGACGCATAACCCTTTGGTACATTAAATCTGGATCGTTCCTTTTACACCTTAGGGCTACGATGATGCCACGTAGACCCTTATATCCGCACCGTTGAATTCAAATCCGGCGTTCCGGGTTATATCGTGCGTAACCCTTCGTCGTTTTTTTACCCACACCCTTGGAACTTTCGATTTTATTGCATTTGGGTCCTTAGTTTCATTGTTAAGCCCTTGGACTGTTATTTAATTAAGTTTTTAACTGTAAAATGGCACTTAGACCCTTGTACTTAACTGATTTAGCACTTTTAAGCCTCTGTAGTAGTTTGGATTTGCAGTTTAACCCCTGGATTAAATTATATTAGTATTTTAGCCCCTTGCAGTAGTTAAAATTCACCATCAAACCCATGTTTAGTAGATGAATAAACATTATTTCATGCAAAATAATTCTAGTAGATGTGTAAATGTTATTTCATGCATAATAATTACATGAACACTTGATAAAACATCATGAACACCCATTTCTATGGCTCTTGGTACATAAAATAGGTAATAAAATATAATTTTGTGTAGGGTAAATGTATTAGGACTTGATTTGATATTTTTAGCATGCTTGGGAATGAATTGCTTTTGTGTGGTTTGTTTTATTGTCTCTACGTCTTTATTTCCGTACTTGTGCTCATTTTCTTTATTTCATTTTATTGCACGTGGTGACGTATTTAGAGGCGATCCCGGAGTTGAGCTACAATCTTCAGGACTAGGAGTTTGACTTTGTCGACCTGCACTACCCAGGCAAGTGTCCTTGACCACTTTGCACCGATTAGGAAAATATTAAGGACGTAGATAGAATTAGTTGCATGCAAGTCAATTAATTTAAATCCTATGTTAGAGTGTTTCCCTGGTTTTCCATATTGTTCTTTGTCGCTCGTTTGGGTAGTTGCTAGGTATATGTGTCCGGTTACAACTGCTTAGCTATGATATCATAGTTGGGGGTAACTTTATTAAATTGCTAAATTGTCAACTTTACTATTATATACATGGTTATCACTATAGTGGTGGGATATAGTAGATAGAATCTGGACAGGCAAGTTTGTGTGGTGGGTGCAGTACGCACGAGACTCGGGTTCATTGTGTTGGCTCCTGTTCTAGATTCTAAGGACCGGTTCTTGGTGACTCGCGACCAGGCATTACTGTGCCACCACAAGTCCGGTATGGAACGACTTAGCTGATTAATTAGGTAATCTTTCAATGGGTATGGTCAGTGTTTGGTGCGGGGAAGGAGTGGGGATTTACTGCTCTGGGATCCACAAGGCTCAAGAGGGGGCGGCCCTGATGGAGAGATTTACTCCAGATATGTCACAGTATGCAAAACCTTAGAGTGATCGTACTTGTCAGAAGACTCTTTGTAAAGGCTTTGTTGTGACCTTCTAGTCGCGCACACCTTAGGTAGTGTGCAGTGTGACTATCTATCACCGGCATAAAGGAGGTTTTAGTCCACCTGAAGACAGGGGATGAAATCACAACTTGTGGGTAACATGGTACAACTCTGCAGAGTATCAAAACTATCTAGATAGTCGTGCTCACGGTCATGAGTGTGCTTGGAAGCACTGCCTTGATTAGTTTGGGACTGGTTGGTTGGTCGGTTGGATTGGTAGCCGGGTGGAGGGAACCCGGTGAGTTGGTGTCCAGGTGGGTAACCAGGACGGTTTATACTATTATTGTATAGATGTGTCCTTCACCTAGTAAATAGGATGCTAAGGTCAACATAGGGAATAGGGTTTTGCATAGAGGCTTACCCCGTGTCAACTTTTCCTCATTGGATAGCCCGCATGTCAAAATTTCCTACACTTACGGAGTACATCAGGTACTCACGCTTGCCTGTTTTCCTTTTTCTTTGTGTGCATACCTTGCTGCTCAGGACCCAGTGGTGGAGCGATGGAGGAGGGGTTCGATGGGGATGACGTTGGAGTCCAGGGCTAGACTGGTGTCCCCATGGATGGCGCTTGTGATGGAGTTTTCGCTACATGCTTATCCACTGCTCATGAGTTTTTCTTTTGGACCCACAGGTCATTTATGTATCATGGATGATGTACTCATCACACTTGCCATACTATGTTATCGAGCTTGGCTTATTCTATTATGATATTACATTTTGTAGTCGTGTGTGATGTCAAAATAGATCATGGCACATGCGAGGAGATGTTTGGTTCCTTTTGCAGGAATCGGGCCTAAGAAAGTGGTATCAGAGCCAATATTGGCCCTAGGGTGCCAACCTAGTTAGAAATGGTCACGAACCAAACCTATTTTTGTCTCATTAAGTATATTTAACAAGAAAAACTTGTGAAAATGTGGTGTGTATTTCCATTTCCATGTGCCTTACGTCTTTTCAAGAAAACTTCACCTCTCCTACTTATTTGTTTGAAAAAAATTTCTAATAAATGAATTTTTTGCCCTCCCCTTGTTCAAAATAGTGAAACCCGCTGAAGAGCCACACTTAATTTAGGTAGTCACCTTGACTTTGATCGCGTAGTTCATTATATTTTCTTTTATGGCTTGATTTTATTGTTGCTAGTTTGGACTGATGCATGTACATGATTGTGATTGTTTATATATTAATAGGGCTATTAGATGATTTTCCTTTCGTTTGGAAAATTTTACCCCATATCGCCTTTTATTTATATATTGCTATATCTTACATGTTATAAATACATGTAACAGATGGCAGGCAAGGGTCATCGTCGTGGCCGAGGCCGTGGTGAGCCTCCGATGGACGAGGGCCCCGCTTTTGAGTTTCCTGGATGGGCGGGCTTTGGAGTTCGTGGTTTACCTGCCGCTTATGGGGTGCAGCAGATGTTGGCTGCGCAGAATCAGATTCTCCAGAATCTGATGCAGGTGTTGGCCAACATGCAGCCAGCTCCTCTGCTGCCACCACCGCCTGGTGGGGGACTGCGGTCGTGCCTCAGGGACTTCCAGAGCATGCAGCCTCCTGTCTTCAGCCGTCCTGTGAGGCCTATGGACGCTGATGACTGGTTGAAGGATGTGGATAGCAAGCTGAGGTTGGTTCAGTGCGTGGGACCAGAGAGGATTTTGCTAGCTGCACACAAGCTGGCAGGACCAGCTACGGACTGGTGGACAGCTCTCACTGCCGCTCATGCAACCCCCAAGAGCATCACCTGTGAGGAGTTCTATCACAACTTCAGGAGCCACTTTGTGCCAGTTGGTGATGTCAAGATGAAGTGGAAGGAGTTTCTGAGTCTGAAGCAGGGAGGTTCGATATTGCGTGAGTACCTCACTCGCTTCACGCATCTGTCATGTTACGCGCCAGAGGAGATCAGGACAGATGGTTTGAAGCGGGACTGCTTTATCCAGGGATTGAATGAAGAGCTGAAGAATGCCTTGTCTGGCAGCTACTACGAGAGCTTCCAAATGATGGTGGACAAGGCGTTCATGATAGAGAGGCAGATGCCAGATCTTGAGGCACACAGGAAGTGAAAGACAACTTTTTAGGGTCAGTCTTCAGGGAGTGGTGCACGGCCTCACTTTGCACCACTGTCGGGTGGACACTTCAGCCGATCAGTGGGTCAGTGGCAACCCCAGAGGTACCCGGCGCCAGCATACGGACAGCCCCAACAGCAGCACCATCATGTTCAGCAGCCCCAGTCGCGCACTTCTTTTCCGCCTCATCTTCCATGGCAGTTCCAGCAGAGCCAGCAGTAGGGAGGCAGGCCTCATGGAGTCAGGAGGGACATCACGTGCTTTGACTGCGGAGAGCCAGGGCACTTTGCCAATCAATATTTGAAGAAACCGACACAATAGTCTCGACAACTGTAGCAGAAGTTTTCACGTGGTTGGGTGAACCATGTGGCCTTGGAGAAGGCTCAGGATGCTCCAGATGTGGTGTTTGTTATGTTCTCTGCTAATTCTCACATCGCTACTATCTTGTTTGCTTCAGGTGCTACTCACTCGTTCATCGCTTATGAGTTTGTTCAGAGGCACTCTTTGAGGACTTCTTCTGTTCCCCATTTGTTGGTGGTAACTCTCCCGAAGGAGAGTTAAGGATTAATGTTGTGTGCCCTTGAATGGGTATTGACATGATGGGGTTGGTTTTCTCTGCAAACCTCATTGTGTTGGAGTCGCAAGGATTGGATATCATCTTGGGGGTAGATTGGCTGGCCAAGTATGATGGAGTGATTCACTGTGCGAACAAGACTGTGAGGTTGACTTACCCAAATGGCACTTTAGTGGAGTATACTTCTACCCCAGCATCGATCGAGAGGATTCAGATTAATTAGATTGGTGATTAGAGGAGATTTGGGTGGTTAGGGAGTTTCCAGACATCTTTCCTGAGGAGTTGCTAGGTATGCCACCTGACCGTGATATTGAGTTTGTTATTGATCTAATACCTGACACTGCTCCTATCTATAAGAGACCCTACATGATGGATTCTCACCGGCTAGCAGAGCTTAAGGATCATATTGATGAGCTTTTGAGTAAGGGATTTATCCGTCCTAGCTCCTCGCCTTGGGGAGCGCTAGTTATCTTTGTACTGAAGAAGGATGGGACTCAGAGGTTGTGTGTTGATTATCAGACTCTTAATGTTGTGACCATCAAGAACAAGTATCATCTATCGCACATTGAGGATTTGCTCGATTAGCTTAGAGGAGCATGTGTATTCTCCAAGATTGATATTTGGCCTGGCTACCATAAGATCAAGGTCCGACCCTCGGACATTCTGAAGACGACTTTTGTCTCACGCTATGGTCTTTATGAGTACACAATCATGTACTTTGGGTTGACCAATGCTCGGCTTATTTCATGTACCTTATGAATAAGGTATTCATGGAGTACTTGTATAAGTTTGTGGTGATATTAATTGATGATATTCTGGTTTTCTCGAGGAATGAAGATGATCATGAGGAGCATTTGAGGTTGGTGTTGTAGAAGCTTCGGGATCATCAGTTGTATGCCAAGCTTAGCAAGTGCGGGTTCTTGTTGAAAGAGGTGTCTTTCTTGGGGCATGTTATATCTGAAGGAGGAGTTTCTATTGATCCAGGCAAGGTGGTGGATGTGTTGAAATGAGAGACGCTCGTGGATGTTGGCCAGATTAGAAGCTTCTTGGGGATGACGGGCTATTACCATCGCTTTATTGAGGTTTTCTCGAAGACTGCTAAGCTGCTTACAAAGTTGCTTGAGAAGGGGGCAACTTTCGTCTAGACGCCCGAGTGCGAAGTGAGCTTTCAGGAGTTGAAGATGAGGTTGACTTCTGCACCTGTGTTGGTGATGCCTGATATTCAAAAGGAGTTCTCGATCTATTGTGATGCATCTCAGCAGGGTTTGGGTTGTGTCCTTATGTAGGAGGGGCATGTTGTGGCCTATGCTTCTAGGCAGCTACAGAAGCACAAGAGGAACTACCCGACTAACGACTTGGAGCTGGTAGTGGTTGTTCATGCTTTGAAGATTTGGTGGCACTACTTGATGGAGAAGAGGATAGAGATCTATACGGATCATAAGAGTTTCAAGTATATATTCACTCAGCCGGATCTTAATCTCAGACAGCGCAAGTGGCTAGAGCTCATCAATGACTTTGATGTGGGCATTAACTATCATCCAAGGAAAGCTAATGTTGTGGCAGATGCTCTGATGTTGCAGCCTCAGTTGTGTGAAGAGTTTGTGAGACTTAATCTCATCTTGGTGTCTAGTGCTGATACAGTGGTGATGGTTGTGGATTCCACCTTGGAGCGTGATATTTAGGATGGTCAGGAGGATGATAAGGAGATTATGAAGCTCAAGAAGTTGATGAAGGAAGGCAAGATTACAGGTTACTGGGAGGATGAGCAGGGGACTCTGTGGCTTGGAAAGAGGATTCGTGTGCCTGGGGTTAAGGCCCTTCACCAGTTGATCCTGAGAGAGGCCCATGATTCGGATTACTCCATTCACCCAAGGAGTACGAAGATGTATCAGGATCTCAAGGAGCGCTTTTGGTGGCACCGCATGAATCGGGATGTGGCTCAGTATGTGGCTGTAAGGATCGAAACGCCCAAGAGGGGGGGGGGTGAATTGGGCTTTCTTTCAAATTTTAAGACAATTACAAACTAACAACTTAAAGCCCAATTCCCTATGCAATTAAACTATGCAATCAATGTAAATTAAAGTTGCGGAATGAATATTGCATAAGAGTAAAAGGGAGAGGGATGCAAACGCTCAAAGGGACACGGAGTTTATCCCGTGGTTCGGTAAGATCACAAGGATCTTCCTACGTCCACGTTGTGGCACCCACCGAAGGGTTTTGCCACTCCCAAGTCACCGAGACTAGGGGCTTCTTCACTATTCTTCTCCGTTCGCCAACCTTGGCAAGGTGGAGCTCAAGCCTTGTACACTTTTGGGATCCTCCGGGCTTCCACAATCCTCTTGGCAAGCTCCGGAAGTTGCACACACCAAGGGTCACTCCCTTTAGGCTCTCACTACACTAGAGACTCCAATCACCAAGAATGAAGGCACCCAAGCACTATCTCTAGCTAGTTCTAGCCTATCTCTTGGTGTACAAATGATGAACAATTGATGTAAAAGTGGTTTCTCTATTGCTTGAATGCTCTAGGATGTGTAGAGTATGTCTGGGCTTCAAGTCTTGTCGATTTGACAGGTTGAAGGGGTATAAATAGCCAGCCTCCACGAGATAGCCGTTGGAAAAGTAGGCTGACATCACTTCTCTGCGAACACCGGATGATCCGATGTCTCCCCTTCAGTTGTCATCGGTCAAAGCCAAATTAGCTGATGTCACTGTGTCAGATATGACCGTTGTTAGACCGATGTTGATCTCTCTACTCATCGGATGATCCGGTAGCTCTTCCTCCAGAATTTTGCTTGATCTTGAGGCTTACTGGAGTGATTGACCGATGTGTGTAAGTTTGCACATCGGATGATCCGGTGCTTCACTTGGTCCAAAGGTATTGCAATCTGTGATGATGGACCGATGTCACTGAGCCACTCACATCGGATGATCCGGTGAGTGCATTTGTCTGAGGTCTTTTTCCTTAGTTGAACCAACTCGACCGATGCAGTCAACTCCAAGACCATCGGATGATCCGGTGTGTTCAACTTGTTGACTTCGAGTTGTTTTGAGTTGTTCTTTTGGAATTTGAACTTGTGACCTCTTTGACATTTGTTTGAAGTGTTGTTTTGGATGTCTTCAAGCATTGAGTGATATCAAGTTAGAGCTTTCACTTCTTGTCTTCATATTATTTGATTTGATCTCATTCGTTGATTTTATATGGGTCTCCAATGTAATTTTGATTTTATTTGATTGAGTGTCATTGAGACCTTGCATCCACAAATTCATTAGTAATATCGAATGGTTGTCATTAATCACCGAAACCGTACCTCATGGGGCCTAGATGCTTTCAATCTCCCCCTTTTTGGTGATTGATGACAACACAATAATTTAAAGCGCAATAGTAATGAATTTGATGAAAATACTCAAGTAGATATGCAATGAATACAATATCAGACACATTAATCTTGTAAAAAGGAAATGAAAATTATGGTGCAAAAAGCTCAATCGATTAAAATCATGAACAAATGAGACAAGCGAAAGAGTGCTTAATTAAAATTACAAAAGAGTACTCAAGCATGAATACAAAGGATAAGCACACACTCAACCACACACTCCCCCTACACACACACTCCCCCTGAGACTGCTACTACCACTCCCCCTGACTCTTCTACATCTTCTCCCCCTTTGGCATCAAGACACCAAAAAGGGATTAGAACGCCTACAGACCCTGAGAGCTAGGCGCGAGGACGAACTGAGCACCGTCGCAGTCGTCGGAGCTGGAGTCGCCGGTCGAAGGAGCTGCCGGAGCGGTGGGAACTGGAGGGTCCGCTGCCGGTGCTGGAGGAGAGGAAGCAGGTACTGAAGGTGCTGGAGGAGCTGGAGGAAGTGGAGCGCTCACCACGGACGCCGGTGTCTGCTGGAACAAGGTCGTCGCCGGCAGTGGTGAGTGAATCGGTGCGCTAGATGCCAGAAGTGGTGACATGCTGATCGAAGGGATAGGAGTAGTAGGCACCTGAGCGACACCTGGAGCCAGTCCCAGTCCAGGCTGCTGTGAAGGAAGGGCGATCCCGGTCTGAGTGTAAAGGTTGGTGATCAACCCTAGGATCCCCATCATGGCCTGCTGGGTCTGCTGCTGCTGGTCGAGGGTACGGCGGTGCATCTGATCGACCAGGTTGGTGAACCGGTCCGTATCCTCTCGCCTCTGACGGGCGATCTCCAGCTGGAGCTCCTGCTGCTGCCGCTGCAGCTGTGCCAGGTGAGCAGCCTGCTCTGCCCTGGCCTGCTCAGCAGCGAGCCTGTCCTGACGCTGCTGCTCGATCATCTGCTGAAGAAGGGAGGAAAGCTCCGACGGCTGTGACACCTGCGTCTCGGACACAGGAGGTGGTGTCGGTGGCGGAGCAGCTGAGCCTCCTGCCTCGGCGTCGTGCTGTCTCGGTGAGGGTGGAGGTGGAGGGAAGTACTCCTCAACACTCTCGTCTGTGTCGCTCTCGGACCAGACGTGCTGCAAGTCTCCACCTTGAGCTTCTGCCTCAGCCAGACGCTCATCTTCCTTCTCGAGGTCAGACCAATCCTCCTCAGTCAAGCGGGCCCTGACCTGGCGCTCAACTGGACGGCCAAGGCGGCGGTCTCCAGGAGCGGACGCACGGTAGTGACCGAAGCGGGTCACGCTCTCGTCAGCAAGTCGGGCCTGTGCTGTATGTCCTTCTGGCACCACCATAGAGCAAATATAACTGATCCAGTGCCCATAGACCATCTGCCTCATCATCCCAATCCCATCCGTGATCACGTCTTCCATCTCGCAGAGAAGTATGTCCACGATATCAAAATCCATCCCGTTCATTATGTAGAACAGGAGGGTCTGCTGGAGACTCGTGAACCCCTCCAAGTAACCTGACCTCGGCAGGAGCGTGCGGCGCAAGGCGAGGTGCACAATGCGCGCAGCTGGGGTCAGGAGGGCTGGAACTCTAGGCTGGTCCGGAGAGAAAGAGGGGCCAAACAGAGAGCAGATCTCGTCCAGCTGTGGTGCTACCCCTCCAGTAAGTGGCCTCCTCGGTGGATCTGCCTGCCCATAGACCTTCTCGTGTATGCTGGTGTCGTGCAGGTCCAAACCAAGAATGTGCCCCAATGTCTGCCTCGAGAGATGGTAGTGCTGACCATTGAACATGAAGGCAATTGATCTTCTGCCCTCTGAGATGTACAGGGTCGCGTAGAAGACACGGACCCATTCTTCCACATACGCACTTCTCTCATAATCCAATAGCTCCACCAAGCCTCTGTATCGCTCAAAGAAGGGGCGGACATCAGTTTCCGCTGCCACTGCAAGCTGCCTCCAGTCCAAGTGGTTGTGCTGAAAGAGCTTGTGCCCTCGGCGCTTGTAGGTCTCATAGAGAGACGCCTGGGTGACAGTCCAGAAGCGACTGTCCACAAGAAGCTCTCGGGGCTGTGGGAACCACTCCTCAAGAAGAACACTCCATCTGAGCTTCCGAAGTTGCTTCGCCTTCATCTTCCGGTAGTCCACAAGACGGACTCCTTCACCGACCCGGACGGCCGTGTCCATCTCATGGATGTCCCTCTCAGCCTCCCTGTCCTCACGACGGTCGGCGGCCGTCGGTCTCGGACGAGGAGCAGCCTCGACGTGACCCCCACGCGTCCGGGCTGAGCGCCGGCGGACGAGGGGCTCAACTGGCTCCTCTTCGGCGTCGGAGTCGTCGACCACGGGAGGTGGCCGCGGACGGGCCTCACGGATCCTCAAGGACCCTCCTCGGCCACGCTCACGCTCCTCGGCGGCGCGAGCGGCCATCAAGGCCTTCTTCTCATCCTTCGATAATTTTCGCTTCTTCGCGGCGGGCTCCGCGATCGCTTTTCCCTTTCCTTTGCGGTCGCGACCCATCTAGACGACGGAGAGATAGGGTTAGCGAGGTTGAAAACGAATGATGACGAGATAATCAACGAGAGACGTCGCACGGCACGGAGCTCACCTTAGCGACGATGGAGCTCGGGAAAACCTAGCGACGGGGGCCGGAGAAGACGACGTTTGGTGGAGGTGCTTCGACGGAGGGAGGGACGGTGGCGATGCTTGGATGCGGTGGAGAGGTCCGGTGGCGACGCCTAGGGCGGCGGCGGTGGCGGCTGCCGGCGGAGGTGGCGCGGTGCGCGGGAGGAGCACGGAGGCGGGGGCGCCTAGGGCGGCGGCGACGGCGGCTGCCGGTGGAGACGGCGCAGGGGGTCGCCGGCGGCGGTGGCGCGAGCAGAGGGCGGCGGCGGCGGCCGGCGGCGGCGCTGCAGGCGAGGGAGAGGCGGCGACGCGAGCACGGGGGCGCGAGGGGTCGGGGAGAGAGAAGATGGCGGCGGCGCGGGCGTTTAAATAGTGGGACCCAAACCCTAGCCGTTTTTTAAACACCGGATGGACCGATGATATGAGAATTGAGCATCGGTCAATTGCCACAGAGAGGATATTCAGGGAATGCTGTTGACATCGGATGGACCGACGTTTAGGGTTTTGAACATCGGTCGATTATCACAGTAAGGGTGTTCAACCGAGTGATATTGACACCGGATGATCCGACGTTAGAGGGAGGTAGACATCGGTTGAATAGATCACAGCTCCAGAAGAGTGAACATCGGATGGACCGATGTTTTCCAGGATGAACGCGTCGGATCATTTGAGGTTCTGACAGAGTTGGGCTTTGAGGATTGAACACCTATTTGACCGATGAGGGATTGACAGGGGCATCGGATAATCCGATGACAACAGAACGAAAACATCCCATATATGTCCTTTGACCAAACAAACAATCGAGGAGAAACACATGTCTTAGGACTTTTTGGGCAACCCCTTACCCCTCAAGAAGCTAATATGCCAATAGCTTGGCTAGACCTTAACACAAACGGAACACCAAGAAAAATGGAGGAAAAATATCCAAATAAAATGTAAGGCCCATGCTTTGTGAGGTAGAGTATGAAGACTACTATCTCAATGAAGCATGTTCCTCTAGGCATTAACGTACCTAACATTTTGTTCTTTCCACCTTATATGAGTTGAGATATTGCATTTCAAACAAGTCTCCTTCTCATGAGGTGGGTTCCCCTTTGTGACAATTCTACCGTATGCAATGCCAAACAAATTATAGTGCAAGAGATTAAATGAGTGCAAGTTTATATGACAGGGATCATGCAAGGCATAAAATGAGTCTATCTTGTCAAGTTTAAACCTTCCAAAGGCTTCCTCAGGGAAAACTATTTCTAGCTCACCCCTATCCTTTGAGAGTTAGACAAGACCTATATGATATGCAACCTTACATGAACATGGCAACTTACATGACGTTAGATGCATCTAGCACATTTAATTCACTTCTAAGTCTAGAAAAGGTTTTCTCATCAAGTGGTTTTGTGAAGATATCCGCTAATTGTTCTTCGGATCTAACACCTTGCAAAGAGATGTCTCCTTTAGCCTCATGATCCCGCAAGAAGTGATGGCGAATATCAATGTGCTTAGTGCGGGAGTGTTGAACGGGGTTTCTAGCTATCTTAACCGCACTTTCATTGTCACAAAGGAGAGGCACACAACCAATTTTAATTCCAAAGTCCAAAAGGGTTTGCTTCATATATAGAATTTGGGCACAACATGCACCGGCCGCTATATACTCCGCTTCCGCGGTGGACAAAGCCACGGAATTTTGCTTTTTGCTCGACCAAGATACTAGGGAACGCCCAAGTAAGTGGCACCCACCGGAGGTACTCTTGCGATCCACACGACATCCGGCAAAGTCCGAATCCGAGTATCCCAAGAGATGGAAACTAGCGTTCTTGGGGTACCACAAACCTACACTTGAGGTATGCTTGAGATACCGAAGTATCCTAAAGACCGCCTTCTTGTGCGATTCTTTAGGTGCCGCTTGAAAGCGAGCACACAAGCACACACTAAACATAATATCGGGCCTAGATGCGGTAAGATATAACAATGAGCCAATCATAGAGCGGTAATGAGATTGATCAATAGGTTTACCGTCCATGTCCGCGTCGAGATGGCAATTTGTCGCCATTGGAGTGCTTCTTGTGCTACAATCTCCCATTTCAAATTTCTTCAAGAGGTCCTTGGTGTACTTCTCTTGGTAGATGAAGGTGCCCTCTTGAAGTTGTTTGATTTGGAATCCAAGGAAGAAGTTGAGCTCTCCAATCATTGACATCTCGAATTCCCTAGACATCATGGTGCCAAACTCATGGCTAAGAGATTTGTTAGTTGAGCCAAAAATGATATCATCGACATAAATTTGACAAATGAATAAATCCCCGTCGATGTCCTTGGTGAAGAGAGTAGTGTCCACCCTCCCGATCTTGAATCCTTGCATGACTAGGAAATCCCTTAGTCGTTCATACCATGCCCTAGGTGCTTGCTTGAGCCCGTAGAGCGCCTTGTGTAACCTATACACATGGTTAGGATTCCTCGGATCTTCAAACCCGGGAGGTTGCTCAACATAAACAAGTTCGTTAATATAGCCATTGAGAAAAGCACTTTTAACATCCATTTGATAAAGCATTATATTGTGATGTGAAGCAAAAGCAAGGAGTATGCGAATAGCTTCTAACCGAGCGACCGGAGCGAATGTTTCTCCAAAATCTAGTCCTTCAACTTGTGAAAAACCCTTGGCCACAAGTCTTGCCTTGTTGCGGACCACAACGCCATTCTCATCTTGCTTGTTGCGGTACACTCACTTCGTTCCAATGACGTTCTTGTCCTTGGGTCGCTCCTCCAACACCCAAACTTCGTTGCGGGTGAAGTTGTTGAGTTCTTCTTGCATTGCCATCACCCAATTTGGATCTTGGAGTGCTTCCTCTATATGAGTGGGTTCTACACACGAAACAAAAGAGTAATGCTCACAAAATGAGGCGACATGGCGGGAACGAGTACTTACGCCCCTTGAAGGACTTCCAATGATTTGGTCCATTGGATGCGCCTTGGTGATGCGTCCATGCCTCATAAGTGGTTGTGAGGCACTTGGCGGTGGTGAAGCTTGTTGTTCCTCTTGTGGTTGGACTCGATCATGGACTTCTTCTTGTTGTTGGTGTTGTGTGGCTTGTGAATCTTGCATTGGCAATGGATCATCTTTCTCTTTTTCTTCTTCATCAACTTGAGGC
This sequence comes from Tuctoria greenei, assembly GCA_036927565.1. Taxonomy (NCBI): domain Eukaryota; kingdom Viridiplantae; phylum Streptophyta; class Magnoliopsida; order Poales; family Poaceae; genus Tuctoria; species Tuctoria greenei. The sequence goes on along the minus strand of JAYESD010000005.1, from coordinate 203,590,390 downwards.
ATCATGGAGGTGTTGATGTTGGAACTTGATGCTCCCCCTTGATCATGGTCCTCTTCAACTTCCGGCTTGATGTCTCCAATGGTCATGTTTTTCATGGCTTCTCGTAGAGGCTCATCATCTATTTCATCATGACCAAAACTCTCCTCTTGGGAGCCATTAGTCTCATCAAACTCAACATCACAACTTTCTTCAACTAGACCGGAGGTTTGGTTGAATACTCGATATGCTTTTGAGTTTGATGCGTAACCAAGAAAAATACCAACATCACATCTTCTTTCAAACTTACCGAGCCTTTTCTTGCGGTAGATGTAGCATTTGCACCCAAAGACTCTAAAATAGGAGATGTTGGGCTTTCTCCCAATGAGAAGCTCATATGGGGTCTTTTGGAGTAGTCGGTGAAGATAGACCCTATTTGCGGCATGGCACGCCGTGTTGATTGCTTCGGCCCAAAACTTCTCCGACGTGCCATAGTCATCAAGCATTGCTCTTGCAAGGGTGATAAGGGTCTTGTTCTTCCTTTCAACGACACCGTTTTGTTGAGGGGTGTATGTGGCCGAAAACTCATGCTTCACGCCTTCACGATCACACCACTCCCCAATGTTGTAGTTCTTGAACTCGGTGCCGTTGTCACTCCGGACTTTGATGATGGGAAGTTGAAATTCCCTTTGAGCACGTTTGGCAAAGGTCTTGAAAACTTCCGGAGTTTCACCCTTGTCACCTAAAAACAAAGTCCAAGCGTATCGAGAATAATCATCAACGATAACGAGACAATAGAAGTTACCACCAAGACTTTGATATGTGGATGGTCCGAAGAGGTCCATGTGGAGTAGTTCAAGCGGCTTGGAGGTTGACACCATTGTCTTCATTGGGTGGTGTGAAGCAACTTGCTTCCCGGCTTGACAAGCACTACAAAGCTTGTTCTTCTCAAACGTGACATCCTTCACGCCGGTCACCATCCCAAGCTTGAACGACTTCTTAAGCTTGCTCATCCCAATGTGAGCAATGCGTCGATGCCATAGCCAACCCAAGCTTGTCTTAGTGAAAAGACAAGTGGTCAAGCTAGCATCCTTGTTGGAGAAGTCCACCAAGTAAAGATGTCCATGCCGAAATCCTTTGAAGATTAGTTCTTTGCTTGATTCACTAGTTACTACAACACCATTCTTGTCAAAGGTGCACGTTAGTCCAAGATCACATAGTTGTGCAATGGAAAGTAAATTGAAACTAAGTGACTTAACATATAGTACATTAGAAATGGACAAATCATGCGAAATAGCAATTTTACCTAAACCAATTACCTTCCCCTTTGAGTTGTCACCAAAGGTGACTTGTTCATGATTATCGGGGTTCTCTATGGTAGTGAACATACCATCATTGCCGGTCATATGTTGAGTGCACCCGCTATCGAGTACCCAATGTTTTCCTCCGGCTTTGTAGTTCACCTACACACATGAAGTTAGTTTTTGAGTTTAGGCACCCAAGCTAACTTAGGTCCTTGTATGTGTGATACAAGTGATTTTGGGACCCAAAGTTGCTTGGGGAGCTTCCCCTTCATGCCCTTAATATCTTTGCCGATGAACCTTGCCTTCACCTTGCCACCTACTTTGCTTAAGAGATAGTGATAATCATGGAAAGTAGATTTGTAGTTAGGAGGCAATTTGGGAGAAGGACGGTTGGGAAGAGGACACTCCCTCGTGTGGTGTCCGGTGACCTCACAATGTTGGCAATAGGATCCAACTTCTTTGATGAAGCTCGTCCTAAGCTCCGGTGAGGGCACCTTCCCTTTGTTGAGCACCGGGAAGGATCCAAGTCCTCTCTTGTTGAAGCCTTTGGCTTGTTGGTAGAGGATTTCCTTGTGCTTGTCCTCTCCCTTGGAAAGTCTCACCACACTAGTGCGGAGACTTTCAATTTCGTCCATCAATTCCTTCTCCCTAAGGCTTGCTTTCAAAGGCAAAGACTTATCCAAAGTATTAGTGGCATGTGAAGTAGTAGATACTTTGCCATCAAGGGTTTCCTTTTTCATGTTTTTCATTTTTAGTTCAATTTTCTCATAAGCAAGGTTAAGCACTTCATGTTTTTGAACCAAGTCATTGTGCTTTCCCAAGAGTGCTTGGTTTGCTAAGTCAAGCTCATGATGATCAAGCTTGATTTGAGCATTTTCCTTCTCGATTTGCTTGACATGTGTTTTGAGCGTGTCATGCTCTTTAAGTATGGTTACATACTTGTCATGCAAATCGAGCTTCGCACTCTCAAGTTTAGCACAAGCTTGTTCAAGTGCTTTGACCTTGCTCTTTTCCCTTTTTATGATGACATGATATTCATTAATCATTGATGCTAGTTCATCGGGGGAGAGCTCATTATCATCATCGCTAGAATCATCACATACCTTAGAGTTACCTTTAGCCATGAGGCACATAGGAGGTGGATGAAGAGGTGAGTTGTCTTTGTTGACGACGGCAAGGCCCGCCAAGTTTTCTTCATCTTTACTCTCTTCATCGCTTGACTCTTCATCCGTGATCCATTCATTTGCCTCGCACATGAAGACTTTTTGAGGCCCTCTTCTCTTCTTTGGAAAGAGCTTGGCTTTCTTGCCCTTGTCAAATTTCTTCTTTCCAAAGGCGCGCTTGGGTTTGACCTCTTCTTCATCTTCATCACTTTCTTCTAGCTTTCTATACTTTCCTTTGTGGTTGTCCTTCCTCTTGTCGGGTCTTGGACAATCATATGATATGTGGCCTTGATCACCACAATTGTAGCATGTTTTGTTTTCATCTTTTCTTGGGAGGAAGGATTTCTTCTTTGGATCAAAGGAGTATCCCTTCTTTGCGATTTTGGAGTTTAGACGTGAGAATTTTCTCATCATCAATGCAAGCTCATCATCGTCATCTTCGCTTGTTGCTTGCTCTTCTTCGCTTGAGCTAGGCTCAACCACTTTCTTTTTCTTGGGAGTTGTCTTCTTGGTTGAAGCCTTGAGAGCAATAGTTTTTGATGATGACTCCTCCATCATTCCAAGTACGCTCATCTCATGAGCGTGTATTTCTCCAATGAGCTCCGAAACTTCAATGTTGTCAAGTGATTCCTTTTGGAGCATGGAGTTGATGATGTTGTACTTAGGCTTGGGAAGGAGCATGAGGATCTTTCGGTTGATAAGTCCCTTGCCAAGAGATGCAATGTCAAGAGCATTAATCTCCTCAATAAGAACATTTAAGCGTGAAAACATTTGGTTAACATTCTCATGAGGAAGCATTTTGAATTCATCATACTTGGATTTTAGCAAGTGATATTTGAGTTCTTTAACACGAGAGGAACCCTCATGAATTTCAATTAAGCATGCCCAAATTTCACAAGCTTTTTCTTTACTAGCAATTCTTGCAAATACATCTTGACTAATGCATTCATAGATGGCATTTCTAGCCTTAGCATCCCATTTTAGTTGATCACCAACATAGTTAAGATCTCCAAATCCCGCATGGGTCGCTTCCCACACTTCGGGAGCAATGGCCTCTAGGTAGGCACGCATGCGTGCTTTCCAATAGGCAAAGTTCTTGCCCTCGAAGATAGGAACCGAACCCCCATTCTTGGCCATTTAAGCTCTCTAGCGGTGAAGCTAGAATGATCCAATGAGCAACAAGGCTCTGATACCAATTGTAAGGATCGAAACGCCCAAGAGGGGGGGTGAATTGGGCTTTCTTTCAAATTTTAAGACAATTACAAACTAACAACTTAAAGCCCAATTCCCTATGCAATTAAACTATGCAATCAATGTAAATTAAAGTTGCGGAATGAAGATTGCATAAGAGTAAAAGGGAGAGGGATGCAAACGCTCAAAGGGACACGGAGTTTATCCCGTGGTTCGGTAAGATCACAAGGATCTTCCTACGTCCACGTTGTGGCACCCACCGAAGGGTTTTGCCACTCCCAAGTCACCGAGACTAGGGGCTTCTTCACTATTCTTCTCCGTTCGCCAACCTTGGCAAGGTGGAGCTCAAGCCTTGTACACTTTTGGGATCCTCCGGGCTTCCACAATCCTCTTGGCAAGCTCCGGAAGTTGCACACACCAAGGGTCACTCCCTTTAGGCTCTCACTACACTAGAGACTCCAATCACCAAGAATGAAGGCACCCAAGCACTATCTCTAGCTAGTTCTAGCCTATCTCTTGGTGTACAAATGATGAACAATTGATGTAAAAGTGGTTGCTCTATTGCTTGAATGCTCTAGGATGTGTAGAGTATGTCTGGGCTTCAAGTCTTGTCGATTTGACAGGTTGAAGGGGTATAAATAGCCAGCCTCCACGAGATAGCCGTTGGAAAAGTAGGCTGACATCACTTCTCTGCGAACACCGGATGATCCGATGTCTCCCCTTCAGTTGTCATCGGTCAAAGCCAAATTAGCTGATGTCACTGTGTCAGATATGACCGTTGTTAGACCGATGTTGATCTCTCTACTCATCGGATGATCCGGTAGCTCTTCCTCTAGAATTTTGCTTGATCTTGAGGCTTACTGGAGTGATTGACCGATGTGTGTAAGTTTGCACATCGGATGATCCGGTGCTTCACTTGGTCCAAAGGTATTGCAATCTGTGATGATGGACCGATGTCACTGAGCCACTCACATCGGATGATCCGGTGAGTGCATTTGTCTGAGGTCTTTTTCCTTAGTTGAACCAACTCGACCGATGCAGTCAACTCCAAGACCATCGGATGATCCGGTGTGTTCAACTTGTTGACTTCGAGTTGTTTTGAGTTGTTCTTTTGGAATTTGAACTTGTGACCTCTTTGACATTTGTTTGAAGTGTTGTTTTGGATGTCTTCAAGCATTGAGTGATATCAAGTTAGAGCTTTCACTTCTTGTCTTCATATTTTTTGATTTGATCTCATTCGTTGATTTTATATGGGTCTCCAATGTAATTTTGATTTTATTTGATTGAGTGTCATTGAGACCTTGCATCCACAAATTCATTAGTAATATCGAATGGTTGTCATTAATCACCGAAACCGTACCTCATGGGGCCTAGATGCTTTCAGTGGCTCTTTGTGAGACATGTCAGCTTGTGAAGGTGGAGCACCAGAGGCCTACAGGTTTGCTTCAGCCCCTAAGAGTGCCTGAATGGAAGTTTGAGGAGGTAGGCATGGATTTCATTGTTGGATTGCCCAGGACTCAGTCAGGATATGACTCTATTTGGGTGGTGGTTGATCGGTTGACCAAGGTTACTCGTTTCATCCTCGTCAAAGAGACTTACACTGTTTCTACTTTGGCTAAGTTGTATATGTCTAGGATTGTTTGTTAGCACGGGCTGTCTAAGAGGATAGCCTCTGATTGTGGTACTCAGTTCACGCCGAGGTTCTGGCAGAAGTTACAATAGTGTCTGGCTACTCATCTCGATTTCAGCTCAGCATATCACCCACAGGCGGATGGTCAAACAGGGAGGGTTAATCAAATTCTGTAGGACATGCTGAGAGCATGTGCTTTGAGGAATATCAAGAGTTGGGATAGACACCTACCTTATGCGGAGTTCTCGTACAACAACAACTATCAGGTGAGCTTGAAGATGTCACCGTTTGAGGCTCTATATGGCAAGAAGTGCAGGACACCTTTGTTTTGGAGCCAGTCAGGCGAGAGTCAAGTATTTGGGCCAGAGTCGTTGAGAGTTGCTGAAGAGAAGGTGCGTGAGATTCGTCAGAACTTGAAGGCAGCCCAGACCAGGCAGAAGAGCTATGCAGATACTCGAAGGCGAGTGTTGACCTTTGAGGTGGGAGACTTCGTGTACCTAAAAGTGCCACCCATCAGAGGACTTCGTCGATTCAATGTGAAGGGCAAGATAGCACCTCGGTATATTAGTCCATTCAAGGTGTGGGCTAGGAGAGGAGAGGTTGCTTATCAGTTGGAGGTGCCACCTCGATTGTCAGATGTGCATGATGTGTTCCATGTCTCTCAGTTGAAGAAATGTCTCAAAGCACCGGAGGAGTAGCTATCCATGGATGATCTTGATGTGCATGAGGATTTGTCCTATGCGGAGTACCCGGTCCGGATCCTTGAGAGGTCAGAGTGTAGCAGGAGAAATAAGAGGATTCCCATGTGCAAAGTGCAATGGAAGCATCACTCGGAGAAGGAGGCTACTTGGGAGAGAGAATATGAGCTCGGGAAGGATTTCTCCGACCTCTTCGGTAAGCCTCTTAAATCTCGGGTCGGAGTTTCTTTGAGGGGGGGAGAATTGTAACACCCTAAATTATATAAAGGGGGTAGATTTATTTTTGCTGCTTGGAGATGATTGATTTGAGTTTAAATTTGAAAAACACTAGCTAAAATTTGGTTTAGAAAAACCTAATCTGAAATTTAGAAAACCTTCTCCCTTTAAAACTCGGCTTGGGCCGAAACCCACCTCCTCAGCCCCGACCCATCTTTTCTTGTCCTCTTCGCGCTCGTCTGCCGGCTGCGGCCCACTCCCCTCTTTTCACTCGCGCCCGCCGGCCCAGCCTGCTCGTGCGGTGCTCTTGCGCACCTCAGATCCGCCCGTCGCTCTCGTCCACTTCCTCTTAGTCACCGATGCATAGGGCCCACATGTCGGCTTTCCCTTTCTCGTGCTCGCTCCCTCTCGCGCAGAGTCACGCATTCTGCGTGAACTCGGCTGTGGCACGAATGCCAAAAATTCTACCTCAATCCAGTGAAGTCGTTGTATAGAACTCGTTCCATTCTATTATGTGTACCAACTATTGATCCAAAAAATATTTCAGGAAGCACAAGTGAACTCTAAAGCATGGGTCCTCACACTAGCTATCCTAACCCGCTGGAAGGTGTGGAACGAGAGAAATGCCAGAATCTTCCGCAACCAAGAGAAGACCATTAAGTGCATCCCGAGCGAGATCAAGGAAGAAGCAAGGTCTTGAGCAGGGGCTGGAGCGAATCACCTAGCAGCCCTGCTACATGGTGGGACAACTTAGAACTGTAATTCTTCCGTTGGACCTCTATTTTCTGACTGTAACTAGGTAACATTAGGGTTCACATAGTGGAATCATGTAAATAATGCACCTTCTTATATAAAATTGAAGGGAATGTCAGGGGCTTTAAAAAAATTGAAACCAAGCCTAATCCTATACTAAATGAAATCGAGTACTCACCGGCGGTTTGTCGATGCCTGGGAGTCACTGAGACAGAACGACCGTCCTGAGAACCGCCCAAAAGTTGGATGGCTAGCTACTCCAGGTGTGAGGGCAGCCCACTCGGGTTCGATCCCTCCCGAAACCCGTTATCTCACATTTCTCTTAAAGTATCGGACGCTACTCCGTGTGTTAAAAAAAACAGAGATCGCCCAACGCCTTCTTCATCCCATCCGATGCTCCAATAGATCTTAAACGGCCCAGCCTCCCCCAATAGTGAAACATCTTGCCACCCCATTGCTTCAGCACCGCCGGTCCGCTGTTGCTGCTGTCGGAAGAACCAAGTCGGAGTTGCGAAAATGTCATCATGCACAGGAGCCGTGGAAACTTTCGAGGACGCTATGAACGGAACACGCACTCCCGATGACATAGAGGGACACGTCGAGTGGACCGCTGCGGAAACAAATTCGTTCGCGCAACACTATATGTCATGCCATGTAACCGGTGCGGACAACTTTACATTTGAATTGGACACACATAATAAAAAGATAAATTGAATAAGGGCACACTTTTGCACCGGCTTGAATATTTCAAAGGAGTAGATGAACACACAGATAGATGCAATTTTTCCAAGGCATTAAAATGAATGGTTTATCATTATTTTATATTATTTGAGTCGAGTATTTCAAAGTGCATCCAAATAAGAAACTGACACATATTAAAACTATGATTTTCAGTAATTAAAGTTCATGCCGTGGGCTGCTGAGGACCCCCGTAGTAGAATCTTCCATCCACAATGGGACTCACAACATAGAGAGTCTGGTTTAACTCGAACTTGCTCACGTCCCGCTTCAATGGCAAGAAACGACCGTTCTGAGATCTACGAGGTGAATATTGCTTATGGACGCAGCAAACCCTGCACCGGTTGGAAGGTACCCACTACCCATGGGTGGCGGATCGGTTTCAGGCCCTTCTGTGATGCCACCAAAAGATATATGAGTTGCCTTCTCTGCCAAGCCACCAGTGAAGAGCGATCTCGGGAAACGACCGATCAGTTCAGGATCTTGATCAATTCCGCAGTACACAATCCAGCCACTGTCACGCCCTGGTCATCATAAAGATGAACAGACGCTAATCACATGTACGCCAGGATCAGTTGATTCGTACATGCGTTGACGAAAGTGAAATATCATTACATAGCCATGTTCGAGTACACAACTAGTCTTACAATACGATCAAAGGTCTACAAATACACACCATAACCTATTTACAACATCTAAACAGTTCACAAAGATTGTACTACAGCGGAAGGCTAAATAGATAAGAACAGCTCTATCTTCACAGACAGTCGCACGAAGGATCGCCAGCCTAGCCCAAGTTTTCCGAGTTGACGATGAAGTCTTCCGGTGCCGCTTCTTCTTCATATTCTAATAGAAAAGTAAACGCTTGAGTATATAGAGTACTCAGCAAGTGTGGGAAGAAAATGACATGATTGGCTAAAACAAGGGAAGGCCAATTATGGCTTAAGCACTATGCTTAGAGCCTAACCTTAGCTTTCAATTATTAATATCATAATTAATAAGTAATACAACACATAATTAAAGATGATGAATGTAACTTGAATCATTAGTAACCACTATTTCCCAACCATAAGCTAATTATGAACTGGCCCCAAGCCGCTCTTGTCCGTGAGCACGGCTGTCATGACAGTTTTACCAAATCTCTGCAGAGAGTGTACCCTTTCTCCACAAGCAGTGATTTCATCCCTTGTTGCCAAGTGAACTAAGTGAACCTCCCTGTTTGCCCGTAGTAGCTAACCACATTACACACTTCCTTTGGTGTGAGGCCAGGAGATCATAACATGATCTTTACAAAGGTACCTCCGACTAGTGCTAGTCCTCTAAGGTTTCCACCACCGAGGCATTCCCGGAGTAACCCTCCACCTCAGAGCCCCCTCTTGAGCCTTGCGGTTCCCAGAGCAGTACCCCTGCATCATTCCCCGCACCATCCAACTACTAGCATTTTATCGGGAGAAACCTAATTAATTGACCAAGCTGCCCCATCTCAGTCTCGTGGTGGTACTATAAAGCTTAGTGGCTTCCTCCATAAATCGGTCTTTAGAATCCGGTGGTATCAAACCCAATCTCGGGTCTCGTGCAAACTGCACCATACCAAATCTATCCAACCACCAAATTCCTATCCACTACTATTGTGTATCCACCACACTTAAAGTAACCATAAAGTTTAACATGTCACAGTTTTATGAAATCCCATTCCCAATGTCTAAGCAGGGCTAAGCATAATTAATTACCTATCTACTTCCCAACCTACATCAGGTGACAAGGAATTATATGGAACAAGGCATGAAACATGAAATAGGACATCAATTTAATTAGCATGCATCTAACTAAAATCCTAAAATTGGTACAAGATGGTCAAGGACACTTGCCTTCTTCGAAGACTTGATTGTTGGTGAAGTCTTGGTCTTGGAGATTGAAGTTGGGGTCGTAGTACGACTCTAAGTATATTACCCAAGCATGGCAAAGAGAAATAAAGGCTAAAATAAGTAAAGAGCACACAACACATGCCATCAAACATACACATAGACATAAAACTCTATACTAAAGCGTCCCTACGAGGTATTTATTATTTTACATAGCCGAAATATGCATTTTATATTTATCTCACATTTTTAGGATTTATTTATGGCCTAAAATCATTTTTATTGAATTTTCTACGGCCAAAATGTATTTTAAACATTTTTAATAATTTTTCCATGGTCAAAATATATTTTATTTGAACTCTACAAATTAATTACAGCATAAAAACATTTTATACAAATTTTCCTAATGTTTTTATATTTATTTACCATTTTATCTAATTTCTACACATCAAATACCCCTAAAAACAATATTCAGCATTTAAATAAAAATCTAGGGGATGGTTAATAAGTTTTCTACACTGTACAGTGGCTAAATCCATAATTCTATTAATTTCCAGGGACTAGATTGATTATTTAACTGATTAAATCCAATTCCAGAGAATCCAGGTGTTAGATTGTAAATTCTGGGGGCTAGATTTGAATTCCAGAGGAATCTCGGGGGTGGCTGGCAAAATTCCAGGGGCCTGGGTGCAATTCCGGCGGCGGGAAAAGGACTTTAAACGTGGGCCGTCGATTTTGAAATGGACACACGGGATTTAAAATAACCGAAACGTTACGGCCTTCTAATCTTGGCCGTTCGGTTTAAACCGAAGGTCGGGATGCGGCCACGTCGCCTTTGGCGACACCTGCGGCGCACGGCGCAGCGGCGGCTGGGTCCCGCGGCGGCAAGCTCGCCGGAGTAGGCCAAATCGGCGAAAACGCCGCTAATTCTAAGCGTACTTTACACTAAACGAAAGAAGAGAGGATGGGGAGCATACCTAGGGGGGTCGCGAGGTCCGAAATTGGCCAGAGAATAGTCGGCGACGAGAGGTGGCGGCGGTTGGCGTCGGCACTCGTCGACTCTGGCGAAACCTCGGCGATCTCTCCGCGCAAACTTGTCCGGCGTGCTCCTGGCGACACGGCGAAGAGGTTAGAGAAGGAGGGAGCAAGGATTAGGTATTGGATCAACGGGAACGCGCGCGACGCACCAAGAGCGACGGTTGGCTAGGTTTTGGCGCGGAGGAGAGGAAAGAGAGGGGAAGAGGGGGATTTCATAGAGGGGAAAGCGGCGGCGGTTGCTGGCACGCGCGAAGGGGGTTTCCCCGGGGTGGATTGGCGTGGGGTGAGGCGGTTGGAGGAGGTGGGTGTTGGCGCGGCGCGGGCGCGGCGCGGGAAAGAGAGGCGACGGTTGCTGGCGGTTGGAGATGACAAGCGGGGTCCACGGGGCAGAGAGAGAGGAGAGGGAGGGGAGCTGGTTGGACTGCGGGTGAGGGGAGGGAGAATTGGGCCAGGGGGGAAATTTGGCCCAACAGGGGGTTTTCTTTTCTTTTTCTTTTTATTTTTCATTTCTTTTCCTTTGATTTGATTTTCAATTCAAATTTCAACGAATTCTACTCATTTGAACTTCAAAATTCACACAAAAATGCAACACACAAATGCACCTTGTTTTATATGATTTGTGTACATGAAATATGGGTGTTACAACTCTACCCCCCTTAAAAGGAATCTCACCCTCGAGATTCGGACGTCCTAAGAGAAAAGATGTGGGAAACCGGCCTTGAGATATTCTTCTCTTTCCCATGTTGCTTCTGCCTCCGAGTGATGCTTCCATTGCACCTTACACATGCGAATGACTTTGTTTCTGGTCACCCTTTCTGATGTCTCAAGTATCTTGGTAGGCTGTTCCACATACGACAAATCTTCTTGTACATCTACTGCTTCCATAAGTAACTGCTCCTCAGGCACTCTTAAGCACTTCTTAAGCTGCGATACATGGAACACATTATGTACATCTGACAAGTGTGGTGGAAGCTCAAGCTGATAAGCCACTTCACCTCGTCGTTCTAATATCTTGAATGGACCAATGTAGCGGGGTGATAACTTGCCTCTTACTTTAAATCTTCTCAACCCTCTCATAGGTGACACCTTCAAGTACACATAATCACCAACCTCAAATGTTAGATTACGCCTTCGAGTATCCGCATAACTCTTCTGTCTTGTTTGGGTTGCCTTTAGATTCTTCCGAATTTCATGTATTTGTCTTTCAGCCTCTTTCAATACATCAGGCCCAAATACTTGACTTTCCCCAATTTGATTCCAAAACAACGGTGTCCTACATTTCCGCCCATACAATGCTTCGAAAGGAGACATCTTCAAACTGGCTTGATAACTGTTGTTGTAAGAAAATTCGGCATATGGCAGATTCTTATCCCAACTTTGGCTATTCTTTAGTGCACACGCTCTTAACATGTCTTCTAATATCTAGTTGGTACGTTCTGTCTGACCATCAGTTTGAGGATGATACACCGAACTAAAATTTAAACGGGTATCCATTGATTCATGCAACTTCTGCCAGAATCTTGAGGTAAATTGAGTGCCTCTGTCTGAGATGATCTTCTTAGGAACTCCATGTAAGCATACAATCCTGGAGATATACAGTTCTGCCAACTTGGGACCATTATAAGTTTCTTTCACAGGAATAAAGTGAGCAACTTTAGTCAAACGATCCACTATAACCCATATAGAATCATATCCAGATTGTGTCCTTGGTAGCCCACAATGAAATCCATGCTGATTTCTTCCCATTTCCATTCCGACACTTTGATTGGTTGCAACAACCCTGCTGGTCTTTGGTGTTCCGCCATAATTAATTGACATGTATCACATATGGACACATATTCTGCTACATCCCGTTTCATTCCATGCCACCAATATCGATCTTTAAGGTCTTGATACATCTTTGTGCTTCTGAGATGAATGGAGTATGATGAGTTATGAGCTTCCCTTAATATCAACTCTCTAATCTCCTTGATATCTGGAACACAAATCCTCCTTCCAAGCCATAGGGTTCCTTGTTCATCCTCCCTAAAGTTCGGAGCTTTTCCTTTCTTCATTAATTGTTTGATCTCCTTGACCTTCTCATCATTCTTTTGTCCTTCTCGTATATCGTGTTCAAGGGTTGAGTCCACTTCCATAGCAACTACTTCAGTACTAGACACGAGACATAAGTTTAACCTTGCAAATTCTTCACATAACTGGGGTTGAAGAGCTTGTACTGACAAATTATTATATTGTCCTTTCCTGCTTAGAGCATCAGCGACCACATTAGCCTTTCCTGGATGGTAGTTGATTCCCACATCGAAGTCATTTATTAACTCCAACCAACGACGTTGCCTGAGATTAAGATCTGGTTGTGTGAATATGTACTTCAAGCTCTTGTGATCCGTGTATATCTCAGTTTTTTTTCCCATCAAATAGTGTCTCCATATCTTCAATGCATGGACAACAGCTGCCAATTCTAAATCATGTGTTGGATAATTCCTCTCATGTTTCCGAAGCTGTCTTGAAGCATAAGCTACAACATGTCCTCCTTGCATTAATACACATCCTAAACCATGACCAGATGCATCACAATAAACTACAAACTCCTTCTGCATATCAGGCATCACCAATAATGGTGCACTGGTTAACCTCTTCTTCAACTCGGCAAAGCTCACTTCACATTCAGAGGTCCACTTGAAAGCAACTCCTTTCTCAAGCAACTTAGTTAGTGGTCGAGAGATCTTTGAAAATCCCTCAATGAATCGACGGTAATAACCAGCCATGCCTAAGAATCTTCGTATATCATGTACACTCTCAGGTGTTTCCCATTTAAGAACATCGGCTACTTTGTCTGGATCCACTGCTATACCTCCTTCAGATATGACATGACCCAAAAATGACACTTCCTTTAGCCAAAACTCACACTTACTAAGTTTGGCATATAATTGGTGTTGGCGAAGCTTCTGTAGAGCCATCCTGATGTGCTCCTCATGCTCTTCTTCAGTCTTGGAGTAGATAAGTATGCCGTCGATGAACACCACTACAAACTTGTCCAAGTATTCAATGAATAACTTGTTCATTAGATACATAAAATATGCTGGAGCATTGGTCAATCCAAACGACATAACTGTATACTCATATAGTTCATATCGAGAGACAAATGTAGTCTTGGGAATATCTGAGGGCCTAATCTTGAATTGGTGATAACCCGAGCGAAGATCAATCTTAGAGAACACACATGCTCCTCTCAACTGATCAAATAAATCTTCAATTCTTAGCAGTGGGTACTTATTCTTGATTGTTACCGCATTTAAGGCACAATAATCAACACACAACCTTTGAGTACCATCCTTCTTAGGTACAAATATAACTGGTGCTCCCCAAGGCGATGAGCTAGGACGAATATATCCTTTCCCCAATAACTCCTCAATGTGATCCTTTAGTTCAGCTAGTTTTTCAGCATCTATTCTATACGACCTCTTATATATTGGGGCCGTTCCAGGTACTAATTCAATGACAAACTCAATCTCTCAGTCAGGGGGCATAACTGGTAAGTCATCTGGGAATACATCCGTAAACTCACTCACAACCCTGATGCCTTCTGTACTCTCAAGATGGTTAAGTTGTACAACTGCTTCTTGTGTCTGTTCTGGCTTGAACTCCACTGTCGTGCCATCTAGGTGTGTTAAGCAAACTGTCCTAGTTGCACAATGAATTACTCCTTGATTCTTTGTCAGCCAGTCCATCCCCAGAATGATGTCTAATCCTTGTGAGTCTAACACTATTAGGTTGGCCCACAAGACTACCCCCCTTATGTTTATACTCACTTTATGGCATAGATGCCTTGCCACCATCTCTCCTCCAGGAGAGTTTATCAACAATGGCCGATTCAAGAATGCAACTACCATGTCATGCTTCTTTATGAAATCTTTGGATATAAATGAATGTGTAGCACCCGAATCAAACAATATTGTGGCAGGGTGGGAATTAGCAGAAAACATACCGATCACCACATCAGGTGCTTCCTGCGCTTGCTCCAAAGTCACATGGTTGACACGTCCAGGTGCGTTATGCTGCTTCTTTGGACAATTGTTGGAGTAATGTCCCCATTCTCCACACTTATAGCACTGAACTCCTGCAGCATTGTTCTGACTCTTATTGCCTCCTGGTTGATTCCTCGGTGGTTGTCCATTGGGACGGTTAGCTGGTGCCGAAGGGCGAGGGGGTTGCATCTCCTGGCGAGGGGGTTGCATTGGCTGGCGTGGAGGCTGTTGTTGCTGGCGCATTTGCTGATTGTAGGGAGTGGGTGGCCTGTAGTTGGAGCTTGGAAATCTCTGTCCCGAGTACTCCCTCCGTTCTGAAATAATTGTCGTTTTAGACAACTAAATGATCTAGAAATGAACTAATGAAGGTTGTCCTAACGACAATTAAAACGAAACAGAGGGAGTAGTTCATAGGACGAGTCATCTGGTTTGTAGGCTGAGGGTTGAGACGAGGGCGTACATTGCTACTAGAGGCATGGCCCAGAGCCAACTTCCTCTTCCTTTCATCATCATCTAGTTCCTTCTTAGTCCTCTCCACCTCAAAAGCTTTGTCAACCAACTTCTAAAAGTCGATGTAGTCGCTGGAAGACATGGCAAACTTCAACTCCTTGTCCAATCCATTGTTGAAACAGAATTGTTTCTTGGAATCCGTATCCACATCTGTTGGGGCGTAGTGAGACAACTGGGTGAATGCATTCAAGTAGGCTCTCACATTCATACGGCCAAGCTTTAACATAAGGAACTCCTCACGTCTTGCTTGTATTTCTCTCTCAGGCACAAAGTGATTGCGGAAATTGGTCCTGAATTCTTCCCAAGTGATGTTCTCTGGACTTTGGTGGGCTTCAGTAAAAGCGGTCCACCAGTCAGCTGCTGGTCCTTGGAGTTGATGAGAGGCTAGAAGTACCTTCTCTCTTCCTTCACAGTGTATGAGCCTCAACTTGCTTTCAATCGTTCGAAGCCAATCCTCGGCATTCATTGGTTCAGTGACTGTGGCAAAGGTGGGTGGATGAGTGTTAAGGAAGTCCCTTAGAAAGGATCTGGGCGGATAAGGTGGTGGTGGTGGAAGGTTGTATTGTGGTGGTGGTGGGGGTGGGGCTTGCTGCATGTTGGTAACAATCTGGGTGAGGTTGTTGAGCAGTTGGGCTTGTATGGCCACCATCTGCTGCATATGTTGCGCTGTTGGGGCTCCTCAAGCACCCCTACCATTCCATCCTGGCACACCTCCAAGTCCTTCCTCTTGGGGCACAGCACC
Organism: Tuctoria greenei; assembly: GCA_036927565.1. Taxonomy (NCBI): domain Eukaryota; kingdom Viridiplantae; phylum Streptophyta; class Magnoliopsida; order Poales; family Poaceae; genus Tuctoria; species Tuctoria greenei. The sequence continues at coordinate 203,574,544 of JAYESD010000005.1, read as the reverse complement.
CCTTCCACGACCCCACAACTCGCACGACACACTAACAAGCCTATATACAAATGACATGGATGTGGACAGGATGCCGAAGCATTCCACAACTCACGTCGCACACACACACACACAACATGAAGCAAACTAATACAATACCATAGATAATACAACTCAAGACTAGAGAGGGCGCAGCTACACGCTCCTACATACTAAGGATAGGTGTCTTGAGTCGTCCAAGAGGGTAACAAGTCTACCCCTACTCGTCGGAGTCCTCCTCGGTCTCCTCCTCGGGGTCCTCCTCCTCCGTGTCCTCCCCCGATCTCACGGGTGAGTTCTCACGATGATCCGGAGAGTTTGGGTCCCACAGCTCAACGTCTGAAGCGTACTGAGGAGAGTTCAGGTCAGCTGTAGTGATCCTCGCGTAGCGTCGGCGAAGTCGCTCGTAGCTATCAACAAGGTCCCTGCTGTCCTGAAGCTCCTGCTGACAATGCTGGAGTCGTGAAGACAACTCCACATCGTCGTCCACAAGCCTCTCGCTCTGAGCGAGGTGAAAAGGCCCCTCGACGTCACGTCCAGTGAAGTCGGTTGTGCCACTAGGGCGCTGAGGGGTGTAGGCGTGCTCCGTGCACCCGAGGCGGAACCTGTGGGCGTGACTCCAGTAGGTAGTTGCCTCCCACGTAGCATCCTCCTCAGCAGCACGCCGGGAGCTCCTCCAAGCCGGAGAGAAGTGTGAGTGCAGCAGCTCCGAGTCGTAGTAGACGGACAGCTGGGAAAACCACTCCAGTCCACCAGTAGAGGGTATAGACACCCTAGTGGTGTGGTAGACGAAGCGAACACGGTACTCACGGTACCCCGCAGCACGAAGAAGAGAGCGAAGACGGGCACGCATCCTCGGGACAACACGTCCAGAAGAGATCAGCACTGTCTCCCTCCTGGGTGTGTGAGGTGCGGAGGGGCTGGCTAGGGCATGGTGAGGAACACGACCCCCAGTCGACTTACGTGCCGTCTGCTTGGTGCGCGCCATCTACAAACATTTGAAAAGAAGATAGAGTAAGATCAATAATCAATAAATTAAGTTAGAATTAAAACAATAAGTACAACAACATAAGAAGCACAAGGGTTGAGATGGGAAGCACAAAGTTTTGGAAATACTATTTTATAAGAAAATAGTATAGTCCTTATTTTCGACCATTTCTAACTAGGCTTGCGTCCTACGGGCAACACGGCTATGATACCACTTTGTCACGCCCTGGTCATCATAAAGATGAATAGACGCTAACCACATGTACGCCAGGATCAGTTGATTCGCACATGCGTTGACGAAAGTGAAATATCATTACATAGCCATGTTCGAGTACACAAGTAGTCTTACAATACGACCCGAAGGTCTACAAATACACACCATAACCTATTTACAACATCTAAACAGTTCACAAAGATTGTACTACAGCGGAAGGCTAAATAGATAAGAACAGATCCATCTCCACAGGCAGTCGCGCGAAGAATCGCCAGCCTAGCCCAAGTTTTCCGAGTTGACGATGAAGTCTTCCGGTGCCACTTCTTCTTCATATTCTAATGGAAAAGTAAACGCTTGAGTACATAGAGTACTTAGCAAGTGTGGGAAGAGAATGACATGATTGGCTAAAGCAAGGGAAGGCCAATTATGGCTTAAGCACTATGCTTAGAGCCTAACCTTAGCTTTCAATTATTAATATCATAATTTAAGAAGTAATACAACACATAATTAAAGATGATGAATGTAACTTGAATCATTAGTAACCACCATTTCCCAACCATAAGCTAATTATGAACTGGCCCCAAGCCGCTCTTGTCCGTGAGCACGACTGTCATGACAGTTTTACCAAATCTCTGCAGAGAGTGTACCCTTTCCCCACAAGCAGTGATTTCATCCCCTGTTGCCAAGTGGACTATGTGAACCTCCCTGTTTGCCCGTGGTAGCTAACCACATTACACACTTCCTTTGGTGTGAGGCAGGAGATCACAACATGGTCTTTACAAAGGTACCCCCGACTAGTGCTAGTCCTCTAAGGTTTCCACCACCGAGGCATTCCCGGAGTAACCCTCTGCCTCAGAGCCCCCTCTTGAGCCTTGCGGTTCCCAGAGCAGTACCCCTGCATCATTCCCCGCACCATCCAACTACTAGCATTTCATCGGGAGAAACCTAATTAATTGACCAAGCTGCCCCATCTCAGTCTCATTGTGGTACTATAAAGCTTAGTGGCTTACTCCATAAACCGGTCCTTAGAATCCGGTGGTACCAAACCCAATCTCGGGTCTCGTGCAAACTACACCATACCAAATCTATCCAACCACCAGATTCCTATCCACTACTATTGTGTATCCACCACACTTAAAGTAACCATAAAGTTTAACATGTCACAATTGTATGAAATCCCATTCCCAATGTCTAAGCAGGGCTAAGCATAATTAATTACCTATCTACTTCCCAACCAGACCCGGCTCTGGCCCTAGGCGGGAGGGGCGACCGCCTAGGGCCCACGCCAGGGAGGGGCCCTTGACTATCTCATATGCTGGTTTTGGAAAAAAAAAATCACGTAAAAATTTTGTAGAGTGTGGCAGCCTGCTTTCAATGTAGAAGAAACATCCTTAATCAACAATCCCTTGAGCTTGTGTGTCGTATATGAGTCCCCGCCATTGCATGAACATGAGTTTGAGAGCAGCGATGGAGAACGTCCTCACGTGTACGTGTCTACATGATTGACGACCAGGAAGGTAGCAGGCGAATGTTTCCTGTGAGTCATTCTCGTCACTTATTTGCATATGTCATGTACGATTTGTGGTGATAAGGTAACATCTCTGGTATGATCTTATTTTATATATCTAAATATTTCACAATTGTAGGAGTTCTAAAGTTGCCGAAAAAAAATATTTTGTCTGATGCAGTGATGCTGCAAAATAAGTAAAAAAACAAAAGGTGTTTTAAATAAGTATTTTCTATCAATTAGTAGTGTTGATAATTTTCACCTTTTTGTCGTAATATGATTTTGCTCATGTGTCCAGTACTTATTATTTGATGTTCCAAAACAAAAAATACACGTCTAAATACTTTACAAATAAAAGTAATCACTTATATAACTAAACACGTATATACACCTCTAGTATTAATGGGCCCATATGTTGTTGACTTTGCCCTAGGGCCCTCCAAAATGTAGAGCCGGCCCTGTTCCCAACCCACATCAGGTGACAAGGAATTATATGGAACAAGGTATAAAACATGAAATAGGACAACAATTTAATTAGCATGCATCTAACTAAAATCCTAAAATTGGTACAAGATGGTCAAGGGCACTTGCCTTCTTCGAAGACTTGATTGTTGGTGAAGTCTTGGTCTTGGAGAATGAAGTTGGGGTCGTAGTACGACTCTAAGTATATTACCCAAGCATGACAAAGAGAAATAAAGGCTAAAATAAGTAAAGAGCACACAACACATGGCATCAAACATACACATAGGCATAAAACTCTATACTAAAGCGTCCCTACGAGGTATTTATTATTTTACATAGCCAAAATATGCATTTTATATTTATCTCACATTTTTAGGATTCATTTATGGCCTAAAATCATTTTTATTGAATTTTCTATGGCCAAAATGTATTTTAAACATTTTTAATAAATTTTCCATGGTCAAAATATATTTTATTTGAACTCTACAAATTAATTACAGCATAAAAACATTTTATACAAATTTTCCTACTGTTTTTATATTTATTTACCATTTTTATCTAATTTCTACACATCAAATACCCCTAAAAACAATATTCAGCAATTAAATAAAAGTCCAGTGGCTGGTAAATAAGTTTTGTACACTGTACAGGGGCTAAATCCATAATTCTATTAATTTCCAGGGACTAGATTGATTATTTAACTGATTAAATCCAATTCCAGAGAATCCAGGGGTTAGATTATAAATTCTGGGGGCTAGATTTGAATTCCAGAGGAATCCCGGGGGTAGCTGGCAAAATTCCAGGGGCCTGGGTGCAATTCCGGCGGCGGGAAAAAGACTTTAAACGTGGGCCGTCGATTTTGAAATGGACGCACGGGATTTACAATAACCGAAACGTTACGGCCTTCTAATCTTGGCCGTTCGGTTTAAACCAAAGGCCGGGATGCGGCCACGTCGCCTCTGGCGACACCGACGGCGCACGACGCGGCGGCGGCCGAGTCCCGCGGCGGCGAGCTCGCCGGAGTAGGCCAAATCGGCGAAAACGCCGTTAATTCTAATTGTACTTTACGCTAAACAAAAGAAGAGAGGATGGGGAGCATACCTAGGGGGGTCGCGAGGTACGAAATTGGCCGGAGAGTAGTCGGCGACGAGAGGTGGCGGCGGTTGGCGTCAGCACTCGTCGACTCCGACGAAACCTCGGCGATCTCTCCGAGCAAACTTGTCCGGCGTGCTCCTGGCAACACGGCGAAGAGGTTAGAGAAGGAGGGAGCGAGGATTAGGTACTGGATCGACGAGAACGCGCGCGACGCACCAAGAGTGACGGTTGGCTAGGGTTTGGCGCGGAGGAGAGGAAAGAGAGGGGAAGAGGGGGATTTTATAGAGGGGGAAGCGGCGGCGGTTGCTGGCACGCGCGAAGGGGGTTTCCCCGGGGTGGATCGGCGTGGGGTGAGGCGGTTGGAGGAGGTGGGTGTTGGCGCGGCGCGGGAAAGAGAGGCGACGGTTGCTGGCGGTTGGAGATGACAAGCGGGGTCCACGGGGCAGAGAGAGAGGAGAGGGAGGGGAGCTGGTTGGGCCGTGGGTGACGGGAGGGAGAATTGGGCCAGGGGGGAATTTGGCTCAACAGGGGGTTTTCTTTTCTTTTTCTTTTTCTTATTCATTTCTTTTCCTTTGATTTGATTTTCAATTCAAATTTCAACGAATTTTACTCGTTTGAACTTCAAAATTCACACAAAAATGCAACACACAAATGCACCTTGTTTTATATGATTTGTGTACATGAAATATGGGTGTTACAGTCACCTGATGGGGCATACTGTTGTAATGTGCATCAAAATGAAAAATATTTCTGTTAGTTTATGCAATCATGAGGAAGTCAAATCACAGTAGCAGAATAGATATACCCTTGATGACTTTTAGATTGAGATTCCGCTTTTGTTTCTGCTTTGGAAATGTGACATGATCTATAACATCTCCAGGAACTATTTTTGCACCTTTTTCAGGCTGGAAATCAGGGCACTTCATGTTAATGCAGCCTGTGCTTTGCCACCAATCATTCTACGCAGTAGTGACATTAGAGGAGAGAAAAACACATGTTAAACCCAAGATGTGCTACCATAATAATAGCAGATGTTGTGTACTTTCATTTAGGAAAAACAAACACGGTCCACTTGGTATAGAAATGGGTGTGTGAATCACCATACTCGGATGGTAAAACCTATGGATAAATAAGCAAAAACATCAACCCAATCTCATGGATGCAATATCACACACATATATAAACCGGTTGTGTGTACTTACATTCCACCCAATCATGATGACTTTCGGGTGGGACCGGTGATCCCAAGCATATATCCGAACTGTGGCCTCACTCCCTTGTTCCTCTGTCAACAGGAATCCATATACGTCCAGTGTTGCTTCGAACCCGTAGTAACCATCAGGTTTGGTGGCATCATAATTTACTTCCTTTGTCATATGGCAAACAACAATAGCCATTCATGAATTCCACAAAAAGATCACAGGTGAAAGTTTTGCTTCCGTTGCATGAATTTACGGTCCACGTGGCAGCTTGAAAGCCCACTTTCGCGGAGGAGGTCGGGTCCTGTCTTACGGTCCACGTGGCAGCCATGGAGCCTGTTTCTAAGTGGAGTGAGAACTCTAAGGTTGTGGGACACGTGGCAGCGGTGGAGCCCGCCTATACGAGAGGTGGCCTGTCTGATTCTTCGAACCACGTGGCAGCACCGGAGAAGAGAGGACAACTAGGCGGCTCTAGCTTGTGCGCGAGGGTACATGGTATGTCGGATATCGACAGTGGCCCTTTGGCCCACCCTAGGGGGAGGCGACGAGCCCAAGAGTAGATCCCTATCTCTGCTTCCCCGCGCTTGCCTTTTAATTTTTTCTTGATCAGATGAAGCGGTGGACGCCTCTGCCATTGTGACCACGTGTCCCTCTCTGATTGAGGGGTCATGGCAAGGGGATCTTTGCTTGCTGTGACATTATCGCAATGGTTCCCAATGCACCTGCTGCACTTCTGCTGCTTTCACTTCCGTATTTATAGGAACCACTGTGTTGCCTTCTCAGGCGGTGAACTGCCTGGGCCAATTTTTTTGACGAGGGACATGAGCCCGCTTGTTATGGATGCCGTGGCACGAGCCGCTGATTCTGAGCCCTCCCAAATTTGCACGGTGCGCTCAAACGTCGCTAGAGTGCTTTAAAAGGGTACCTTTGTGGGTAATGGTGGTTCCTTACGCACGCCCCGAGCATACGAGCCTTCGACTTCCTCCTTGAATGCCCACTCCTTGTTCACCTTCGAGTTTCTCAACTCCTGCTCCAATGGACTCAGCTTTGCCTCCTTCCCGGATGGAGGACGTCTCATTCGTGAGGCGGCTTTTTGGCTAGGAGGACGAGGAGCGGCGGGATTTGATCCATCCCGGCTCCTTGCTACTAGAGTTGGAGGAGAAATAAATCGTCTTCTTCGAGGCGTACGCCTACTCTGGGTTCATCCCTCTCGTTTCCTCCTTTCTGGTGACAATTGTGGAGGTTCTTGGGCTCCAGCTTCATCACCTATCGCCAAACTCTCTGGTGGTGGCGGTGGTGTTCCCGTATTACGGTGAGATGTTTGTCGGGGTGTACCCGTGCGTGCTAGTGTTTCGGCAGTTCTTCGTGCTGAGGCGGACCGGGAAGAAGAACAAGGCAGAATTCCTCGGCGCCTACTACTTCCAGCGTCGGGCGAAAAACCCCTCCAAGTACATTACTCTGCTCTCCTCAACAAAACGACCTGGCTGGAGGAGAGACTAGGTGATCGTACACGCCGACGCCCACGATCGCATGGTCCTACCCACCGACTCGCCAACGGTTAGGAAGACGGTCTGGGATGAATGCCCGGGGATGGGATCGGCGTATACTCCGGTGATGGAGAGGATTCGATTCCTAGCGGACCATGGCCTGTCGGAGCTGGCGGTGATGGCAGACTTCGTAAGTCTACACCTGGCCCCCCTCCAGCACTGTTGCCGCCTGCATGGCTCTACTTCGGACTGCAGGATGGCACCAGGTTGCTGAGAGGTCACGATACAGAGACGACCCCACAAGAGGTGTTCGATGTAATGTCCAAGGCATGCGACGACCCACTGTCGCAAGACGTCTTCATCCTCCCACGGTCTTTCCCACCGCTTTGAATGAATCAGGACCTTCGGACGAGGGTTCTGAAAGAGATGCCAAACCTTGACGCGATCGGTCTTGCGCCGCGGTAAGTTGGTGACGAGAGCCGGGGGTTGGTCATCGACGATCCTCCACAACAGTCTGCATCTGCTCCAGGCTCTAAAGCTTCAAAGGCAGAGGACACACCCTCTGTTAGAGGGAAAGGCAAGGCGTCAGTCCCTTACATCGGCAATGGGAAGGCACCAGTCCCCGACAAGGGGAAGGGAAAGTCGCCGGTAGTCGAGGTTGTGAAGGAGAAACACCCTCTATTGCCGCCGAAGGGGCCGCCGCAGGTGGCCTTCGCTCCAAGTCAACATCCCCCGACGCGCCCCTTCTCAACATTAGGTGTCGATGGTTCTTCGGTGGGAGGCTCAGCCCGTCAAGCAGTGGCTCCGCCAACGTCTATGGTCGGCATATTTTCCAACATTCCCGTCGCCAGCGCAGTCCAAGGTGCCACAGGGGGCTCCGTGATCGTTACGCCTACGGAGCCTCAGGCCAAAATGCCTCGTGCCTATGTCGGCGACGGCTCGGAAGGAGGCTCCTGGAGTGGCTCCGTTGGAGTCGGTGGAGATACGCCGATGCAGGGTGGTAGCATTGTTGGTGCTTTTGGTGGAGGCCTGGTCGGGACGACCTCGCGTGCCATGCCGTCGTCAGGACCCGCGACTTCAAGGCCACCGAAGGTGGAGGCTCTTTGGAGCTTCCGAGGATGACGGTAAGGCATTCTTACCAATGCTTGCTTATTTATATTGCCTGCTTTTGTTGATTGATCAGGCCTTGATTTTGATTTACAGGACCATGTCAGCTGTTGTGACGCCCTTACCGCCAAGGGTAGTGTCCCAGAGCACTTTGAAGGCGGCCCAAGGGGCTACAACTGCACCGGCAGAACAGACCGTCGGGACAGTTCAGGGGAGCGCTGCTCTGGCACCCACTCCTAGTGCGAGTGATGAAGCTTATCTGGTCGTTGTCCCTGAGGAACCTCCGACTTTTACGTTGGAGGCGATGTTGGAGCCGACTCGGCAGGCTGAGGGCCCAACCTCTGAGGTTGTTGATCCGGCAGGTGGCTCCCTAGGCGATGGTGGTGTTGCCGCTTTAGACGGAACCACAACTTCTGCTCAGTCCCCGGAGAGGTGGCCCCCGGTACTAGTGGTCTCGCCTTCATCGCCGGAAGAGGAAGGGGTTCCCGAGATGGTTATCGGGCGGCCCTTATTGACTTCGGCAGAGCTAGAGCGTCTCTCCAGCGTCGTGGCCTCGTGCAGTCCAGCATTGAGCTGGTGCAGACCAACCTCCGCTGAGCGCAGGGGGCCCATTCTGTAGAGTGGGAGAGGCTGCAAGCAGAGGGCGATCGCCTCTGGTCCTGGGAGGACCTCTTGAGGTCCACGATTGCTGATGTAAAGGCGAAGCACCAGCGGGAGGAAGAAGAGCTGGAGCTGAAGCACCGCTTGGTGAAGGCCATGGACGCCATGTAGAGGATTATGGCCGACGCAAGGCGTCCAGCGAGGCGGTTGATGCCCGCCTGCGCACCCTCAAAGCAGGTCGAGAGGCCCACAATCGTCGCGAGGCCACCGTTGCTGAGCGAGAGGCCACTATTGCTGAGCAAGAGGCGGCAGTCCAGGCAATGATGGCTCAGGTTGAGGCAGAGCAGCTCATGCTGCAGTCTCAAGCTGAAGACCTTGAGCTTCGGGAGAGCAACTTGGCACGGGACCGGGAGCAGCACCTAGCTAAGCACCAGGAACTCCTCCCGCTGAATTTTGATGTCTGGACTCGGGAGCTGACTTTAGAGTGTCGCGCCCGGGAGCTCGATCAGCAAAAGCGTCAGCTTGCCTAGCATATTGAGACCGAGAGTAGAGCGGTGGTGGAGACAGTGGCATCCCACGTCCTGGTGTGCTACCACAGCCGGTACCCCGAGTTGCCGCTCGAGCCGGTTTTCGAAGGCCCTGTCGAGGAGCGCAAGGCGGCAACAGCGGTGGAGGTTAAGGATGTCACCAAACATGTCGTAGCGCAATTCACCAGGGACTGAGGCTGGCAGCCCATCTTTGTATCCGGGGTTCGCCCCTTTGTAAATAATTCTTAATGAATTTGAATTTGTGTTTACCTTCTTGGCTTGTCTTTGCGCTTCTCAAATGTTGCTCTGAGTCCTTAGCTGTGTAAGGGTTTGAAGAACCTTTGTCGAGCTTGTTAGTTTTTTAGAACCAACGATTGCACAATTAATATGGTCGAAGTGTTGTATGTTGACCTCCCGCCTATGGAACCCCCTTAGAGGCCCCTTGGTAGATGTGGTTAGTTGGTTGGGCACATCTACCACTTGATCGTAGGATGTCTTCGATGGGCCCCCAGCGAAGCAGGGGGAGTTGGAATGGATTGCTTCAGTGTCGCCCACCATCGTCACGGCAGCGTCGATGGCAGGCCCCTTGGGAGGTGCCGGAATTGACTGCTTCAACGTTACCCACCATCATTGTAGAGATGTCCACGGCAGGTTCCTTGGGAGGTGTCAGAGCTGGTTGCTCCGATGTCAGCCACTATCATCATAGATACGTCGACGACTAGTGCCTTGGGAAGTGCCGGAGCTGAATGCTCCGGCGTTGTCCACCATCTTCGTAGATACGTTGACGGCAGGCCCCTGGTGTACATGCTACCATAAGAGAACCATGTTAGCAACAAGAGAAGGGCAAGAGAGTTTACTCACTTATACACGCTTGTTGTTGTCGTTGACGTGTTGACACATCGACGACAGGCCCCTTGGGAGGTGCTAGAGCTGGATGCTCTGATGTTGCCCACCATCATTGTAGAGACGTTAACGGCAGGATCCTTGGGAGGTGTCAGAGCTGTCTGCTCCAACGTCGTCCACCATCTTCATAAATATGTCAATGGTGGGCCCCTGGTTTACAGGCTATCACAAGAGAACCATGTTAGCAACAAGAGCGAGGTATGAGAGTTTACTCACTTATCCACGCTTGTTGTTGTCGTTGACGTGCTGGTACGTCGACAGTAGGCCCCTCGGGAGGTCCTGGAGCTGGATGCTCTGGCGTCGTCTACCATAGTCGTAGAGATATTGATGGCAGGCCCCTTGGGAGGTGCCAAAGCTGGCTGCTCCAGCGTCACCCACCATCGTCATAGAGACATTGACGACAGGCCTCTTGGGAAGTGTCAGAGCTGGATGCTCCAGCATCGTCCACCATCTTCGTAGATATGTCGACGTTAGGCCCCTAGTTTACAGGCTACCACAAGAGAACCCTATTAGCAACAAGAGCAAGGCAAGAGAGTTTACTCATTTATCTGCGCTTGTTGCTGTCATTGACGTGCTGAGACGTCGATGGCAGGACCCTTGAGAGGTGTCGGAGCTGGATGTTCCAGCGTCGTCTACCATCTTCCTAGATACGTTGACGGTAGGCCCCTTGGGAGGTGCCAGAGCTAGCTACTCCTGCATCATTCGCCATCATTGTAGAGTTGTTGACGACAGGCCCCTTGGGAGGTGCCGGAGCTGGCTGCTCCGGCGTCGTCCACCATCTTCGAAGATACGTCGACGGTAGGCCCCTTGGGAGGTGTCGGATCTGGCTGCTTCGTCGTTGTCCACCATCATCATAGAGACATCGACGGCAAGCCTCTTGGGAGGTGCCGGAGTTGGATGCTTCGGCATCGTCTACCATCTTCGTAAATACGTCGACAGTAGACCCATAGTTTATAGGCTATCACAAGAGAACCCTGTTAGCAACAAGAGCGAGGCAGGAGAGTTTACTTACTTATATGCTCTTTTTGTTGTCGTTGACGTGTTGAGACGTCGACAGCAGGCCCCTTGGGAGGTGTCGGAGCTGGATGCTCCGGCGTCGTCTACCATCTTCGTAGATACGTCGACGGTAGGCCCCTTGGGAGGTGCCAGAGCTGGATACTCCCACATCGTCCACCATCTTCGTAGATACGTCATCGGTAGGCTCCTTGGGAGGTGCCGGAGTTGGCTGCTCTGGCGTCGTCCACCATCTTTGTAGAGACATCGATGGCAGGCCCCTTGGGAGGTGTTGGAGCTGGATGCTCTGACGTCGTCCACCATCTTCGTAGATACGTTGACGGTAGGTCCCTGGTTTACAGGCTATCACAAGAGAAACCTGTTAGCAACAAGAGCGGGGCAGGAGAGTTTACTCACTTATCCATAGTTGTTGCTATTGTCGACGTGCTAGGACGTCAAAGGCGAGCCCCCTAGAGGTGCTAGAGCTGGTCGTCCTGCACATATGATAGAAAGAGGGGGACTAGTCTACTCGCCGGTTTACCTGTTCCTCTACCTTAGCTCTATCATGTCTTACTGTCCTGGACTAACGCAGGGGGCTTGGGTAATTCGATGCAATGGTGCTCCGTGGTCCGGCTCCCGCCGTCCTCAGGGTGTGAGCTTTCTGGCCCCAGTACTCGATCGTAGCGCTGGGAGGTAGGGCATGTATGCTTATGGTACAGGACTAGACTAAGCGGTTTACACCCTCTGGACCTCCTGCTCGGCACAGGCCTTTCCTAGGAAGCCTTCTGGCGCCACAGTACCCTAATGACGAGAACAGCCGGAAGAACCTCTCACACACTGCAGGTACCTCAAGCGAACCCGCCTATATCAGGACTGCATGACTCCAACATGGATGAGTTACAGAGCATACAACCGTGCATATAAAAGGTATATACAATAAACAAGTCTAGTATGCATGATCATAAAATTAACGCATAATTTAATGAACAATGTTTTTAAGAAAACATGAAGTAAAACAGTGATTCCTTTTCGGCGTTCATAGGGGGAGACAGGCTTTCTACAAAAGAGGGCAACGACTTGCTTCCAGATGATGATGAGGGAGGCAGGATGTACATGCTTAGGGTTCAGGACCAAGATAAGTTGACTACACACTCTAGACCTGACCCTCCTGGAGTTCGATTGTCCTTAATTCTGCTCCTAGGTCCTATGAAAACCCTTACACTGTCCTACTAAGTTTAATATTTACAATAGGGGTGCTCGAAACTCCAAGGTAACTATGATGGTTGCGGGGCAACCTCGTTGTCTACAGCTACTTAGCGGGACGATGAGCGAGCATTCCTACTTCCTACCTTGACCGCCTGCTTTGCAAGTGGTCTGAGCAGAGCTGGAGCTGAGCTCGGCAGCTTTGACGGGGGTGTCTATGCTGTCGGAGGGCTGCAGCCGGAGCGCAGCAGGTGCTCCACGCTGACCCGAGCTCGGCGGAGGCTGACTTGATCTAGCGCCGTTCGGGACAGGTGTTGGGTCTGCTGTGAGGGCTTAGAGCTGCTCCAAGGCTAACACCGCAGCAGTGCGGTCTCCGTGGACCCTTAGGACGGTGGAAGAGGTTGGCATTTTTAGTATAAGGTAGCTGTAGTGGTCTACGACCATGAATCGATACAGGGCGGGCCTGCTGATTATGGCATTAAAGGGGAGGTTGACTTCCACGACGTCGAAGAGGTAGAATCCCTACCCCCGTCATGTTTTGGGGCATTTGGAGGGGTCGAAGCAGATCGGCGTCTCCTTCCACCGGTGGTGCAGCACCGGAGTGGGGGCAGGGGCTATTGAAGCCACCACACGACGAAGGTTCTTGACCGCGTTCTGGAACGCGGGATCCCAAGACTCCCAAAAGATGACATGGAGTGTCTTGCGACGCTCGTGGTCGCTGCTATCATCGGAGTCCTCGTCTTGGTGGACCACTTTGACGGTCCGCTCTTGCTTTTTGTACTCCATCTCCTCGTCATCGTTGACCTTGGGGTCGACCTGCTGCTTGCCCTCCTGCTGGCAGAAGGGGGCACCATCCGGGCGCTGTTGTGCCCACTCTTGGTAGCGGGCGATGCATCTCTTGCTCTCCCGACACCCTCTCGCAGTGTGGTCGCGAGTCTTGTGCATCGGGCAGGGCTTTATGCCATCGTCAGCGGCAGGTGGCTGACAGGGCGCTTCTCAGTGAGTGGGGGTTTGCCACCACTGGTCGCGGCAGCTGCCGCGACGGAGGACCCATGCATTGACTTGTTCTGACCGCCACCCGAGTTCATGTTCTTCTTTTTGCCGCTACTGGGGGTAACGACATCTTCTCCAGTCTGTTAGCCCCACCCGCTCCGGGGGCGGGCTGAGCATGCCAGTCGCGCCCTTCTGCCGCCCTGGCACATCAGTCAGCGACGGAGAAGAGCTCGGAGACGTCTTGCACGTTGTGCATGGCTAACTTCTCGAACATCTTACGATCATGCACTCCCTGGCGGAATGCCACTATAACAGAGGCACTCGGGATGTTGGGGATGAAGTTGCGTACCAGGGAGAAATGTTGGATGAATGATTGCATTGTCTCCTTGGGTTGCCGTCGCACGACGTGGGGGTCGAGCTCGGTGTCGGGACGTGTGTAGGAGCTGCCGAAGTTCGCCGTGAACTGCCGGCACAACCCATCCCAAGAGGTTATAGACCCCTTAGGCAGGTTCATTAGCCACGAGCAAGCCAATCTAGTCAGGGCGATCGAGAAGTAGTTTGCAAGGATGGTCTCATCTGCTCCTGTATCAAGGAGCATAGTGGTGTAGATCTGCAGGAACTCAGTCGGGTTGATACTTCTGTCAAACTTCTCTGACATATGTGGCTAGAACTTGTGTGGCCATGTCGCGATGCGGAGGGCAGAGCCAACGTAGTGCAGCCTCTGATGGGCTTCACCGGAGAGGCATACATGGTAGCATACGCCAGGGGGGTCTGCTGCACAACATGTGGCGCCTGCAGGACTTGCGATTGTGGCACCGACTGAGCCATGTGTTGCTGCAGCGGTACTGGCTGCGCCAAGTACTGTTGTTGCATGTCCTGCTACACCGAATACATTAGGGGGGCTGACGAGCCAACATACTCCTGGTTAGGTGGCGGAGGGTTTACCTGCGGTGCACCTTGGATGGAGGACGCTTCATGAACATAGCATTGGGGGCCATATTCTGCGTCGAGGTTGCGCCGCCTCTCTCGCTGCCGCTCGATGATGACTCGACCATCCATGTGAGCTTGACGACAGTCAAGCTCAGCCTCAGGTCCTCCGTGGGGAGCCGACCAACGCTCGTAGACCTAGAGTAGTGGGAGTTGGTAGTGCGACAGTCGATGGACGGCGTGCGCAACAACGACACATGACACCTTCCCCTGTTGGAAGAGTTGATGGCCGCGACGACGAGGTGGTCGATGAACTGAACCCACTGCTGAGCCTCTCCCTAGGAAGCATTCAGCGACGATGGGTGGTGGAGTAGAGCCCTGACCGCTGCCAGAACACTCTCCGGGCTTGCTGTCAGCGGTGCTGGAGGAGCCGACTGGGCCGAGATGTGTCGTGATGCGTTGTCCTGGCCAGCTGCACCTGTACGGGGACGTGACGAACCAGAGAGCACCGCTCGAGCGACGGATCTGGTCACTGGACGACGGCCACGGAAACCGCCTTCCACGGGCCTGATGAACACCATGGCCGTGAAAGAGCTACCACTTTTTTGAGGGAAAAAGCCCCTACCTGACACGCCAAATATCAAAGTGTTAATGTGACACTCCCCCCGGAACTGCTAAGGAGCAGCCCACGGAGGTTCTTGTTCGGCGGGGCTTAGGCCTCAATCAAGTGTTCGTGCGCGAGAGAGTGTATGAGATGGTGGTTTTTATGTTGTTCGGGCCGCAAGGAGTGTAACACCCTACTCCACGGTGGATTACATTGCTAGTGCGTGTGTGTGCGTGTGTGTATCGGGGATTCGATGTTGGTCCTTTGTAACGGTGGTGGTCTGGTCCTTTTATAGACAAAGTCAGATGCCTTACAAGTGGGATCTCGGGGCTCGACAGGTGGTCCCGGGGCGATCTTACCCTAAAGATCTAAGGCTTCTTGCATAAGCTTCCTTTGATCGTGGCTTTGACGACTTGCCGTCTTGCCGCCTGAGTTGCCAATGGCCCATGCGACCTTGCTGACAATGGCAGGGAATGTCCCGTTCAACTGTCTCTGTCGCCGTAGGCTACCCACTTGGCAAGGTGGTTTAGGCTTGCAACGTCTTCACTACAATGCGATTGGTCATAGCGGTACCTGACATTAAGCGCGCGTTGCGCCATGCGTCTGTGGAAGCCGCGTATCTTCAAGTCTTGACAAAGACAAGGTGCACCGCCCTCTTAAATCCCGCAACTCTCCGTCCAGAGCAAGTGGCTGGACTACGTGGCAACTCGGGAGCTCACCTTCGCGGAGGAGGTCAGGGCCTGCTTTACGTTCTACGTGGCATCTCGGGAGCCCACTTTCGCGGAGGTGGTCGGGTCCCGTCTTACGGTCCACGTGGCAGCCCCGGAGCCCGTTCCTGAGTGGAACAGGGACTCTAAGGCTGCAGGACACGTGGCATCGACGGAGCCCACTTATATGGGAGGTGGCATGTTTGGTACTTCGGACCACGTGGCAGCATCGGAGCCCTGTCTCACGGGGGAGAGGGATCCTTACCTGTCGGACACGTGGCTGCTTGGGAGTTCGTCCCCATGGGGGAACAGTACTCTCCTTCGGAGTCTCTTGAGGGTACCCCAGACCCTGTATCTGAGGCAGATGGGTCCGGGCTTTCTGTACACATGGCGCCCTTCGACCCTTCCTCTGCTGGAAGGCATGACATCTAGACGCCTCTAGCTTGTGCGCAAGGGTACCCGGTATGCCGGGTACCGACGGCGTGGAATGAAGCTTATGTACTTGAGAGAGATTTTGATATTATTACATCACAAGGTTGTTTGCTTTCTAGTCGTTCTCTCTTGCGCACAAGAAAAATATTCATTATGCCTGTCAAAAATACAAACAAAATAAATCAAACCAAAATTTATGTTTCCTACTTTTTTTACTAATAAACCTAAAAAGTTGCCCATTTGATGAAAAATTTGTGCACAATCCGTTTGAAGATGTGTCGCGTCCTGGCTGTTCGACTCATTGCTGCAGTTTCTATAAAAATCAATTGTTGCTACAGTGAATGAGTTGTCGATTAGCCACCGAATGATTTGTACCCATTTGTTATTTTTTAAATTGACATTCTGTTTTGTAAATTTCAGTTAAAATATTACTTTTCGGAAAAAAAAAGGCGTGTTGCTGCCGACACCAGCTCATCACCGTCTCCTCTTGTTCCCTGGCTATGGCGTAAAAGTGAGGGTACGGATCCATATGCTCTGCATTGGCACTGTCTCAAAGTGCCAATGCAGAGAAGCCTTTCACGGCATTAAGTCCGGTCCAGACAATTTGTTTTGAAGCTAAGGGATGTGATGGGTTATGCATATTTTGATTTAAAAACAGCACGGTTCTGTTGCGTTTCTTCTTTACCATCTCTTTCGTCTCCGATGCGGTCAATGGCCTCTGCATCTTCGGTTGTTCCTCGCAGAGCTCATGGAGTCATGGGCTGCCGTGGTTCACGGAAGCTCGACTACTTTCTCTCACGTCGCAAGCGAAGCCATGGCAGCCGGAACAAATTAAACAAATTTGCAGAGGCCTCTCAAACTGGTTTAGGTGCTCTCGCTTGTCAAGCAGCAACCGCACGTTAGTACTCCCTTCATCCTAAATTATTGTCATTCTTTAGTTTATTTTTGAATATAGAGTAATAAGTAATTTAAAATGGAGGGAACAGAAAAAATAAACTTGGCAGAAAAATGGAGGGAGCAGAAAAAATAGAGAGAGCAGAAAAAATACTCTCTCCGTCTCTAAATACTTATCGTTTTCTAGTAAAAAAATAAATAAGAAGACGACAAATATTTAAAGAGGGGGTGAGTACCACATAACACAGCACATCTCAACGCTCATCCACTAAATTAAGGTAAAGGCAAGCAGCAAAGCTACATTGCCTAACACTCCCACCAGGTTGTCAATTACAGTAGGACAAAATAACTGGCTTTAAAGGAAAGGTAAAAGGTCATGGACTATACAAGCATGTGCCATCTATAATACATTGAGAAATGCAGCACTTTATTAAACTCTAAAATATCAAATGGTGTAGTGCTGGAACCTGTCCAACAAGGCGTTCTGTGTGGCCATCGCGGACGGCGTGCCGACACTGCTTGTCGTCGTGTCAGTGTCGCCCAGATGGAATTGAGTTCCCCCTAACGGCGGTCAGATGAACAGTGGTTTGAACGCTAGCACCTTGGGCGGTGGCATCGCCTTGGATAGGACTTGCAGCACCTGCAACATGGTCGGCCGTTCTGAGGGGTTTGGGTTGCAGCACGCCAGTGCGAGGAGCAGCAGCCTCGTGGCCTCGTTAGCGTCAAACCTTGTGGTGCCAAGGTTCTGGTCCACGGCGCCGCACAGCGCACCGCGGCCATGCATCTGCCATGCCCAATCCAACAGCAGCGGACACGTGAGATCCCCGAGCAGCGCTTTCCGACCGGTGACCACCTCGAGCACAAGTGTGCCGAAGGCGAACACGTCTGTCTCACGCGTAGCCTTGTGGCTGATTGGATACTCGGGCGTGATGAACCCGTGTGTCCCCGCGATGCTAACGTCGGTGTACCAGTTCTTGTCATGCTCGATGACGCGCGCCAAGCCGAAGTCACCGAGCCAAGCGCCGAAGGCTGCGTCCAGGAGGACGTTGCTCGACTTGATGTCGCGGTGGAGAACCAGGCAGGTGTACTCGTGGTGCACATAGTGCAGCCCCACGGCAACATCGGCCACAATTGCATACCGGCTCTCCCAGCTCAGCACGGGGAGACACTGGTGGAGGCCGCGGCGAAACAGGTGAAGGTTGACCTGCCCAAGATGGCGTTGAATGGTAAGTTGATCAGCGCCACGTCGAAGACCAACTTCTCGATCCTGTAATTCTCCCGAGTACGAAAGGTCACCGGGAGAGTAATGGCACCAAGTGGAGTTATGGCCCTCGGACCTACTCCGGAGAAAGGTCGGGAGGGGCGAAGATCCGAAGGTCGGAGCTGAAGCTTGATGAAAGCTTCGAAGCTTATGAGGTTCAGCCTCGAACCTCCGTCCACCATTACATGGTGGAGCTGGATATTATTGATGGTCGGAGATACCATCAGTGGAAGTTGACCAACTCCGATCATGTTCCGCGGGCAGTTCGAAGCATCGAAGGTGATGGTTGTATCCATCCACATCCGATGAGGCTCCGCCCTGGCGGTGGGATCTACAAAGGCCATGTCCTGCCGCATTGTATTGAGGACACGATGAGAGGTGATGTCCCACGAACCACCGAAGATGGTGTTCATGGTCTTCCGACGCTCGTTGTCGGAGACGTTGGAGTCTTCGTCAACGGAGGTATAAACAACCTTCAAGACCTTTTTGGGGTCCTGAAAGCCTAACTCCTCTTCAGCTGAAGCTTCGTCGACCTTTTGTTTTCCTTCCCTTTGACGAAAAGGAGCTTCTTCCCAGCACTTGTTGTAGCGCTCGGCGAGGTTTTGGACCTCTCGGCAATTTTCTAGGTTGTGGCTGTCCGTTTTTTGTATGGGACACCACATCTTGGAGTTTCCACCGTCTTCAGACGACGGCCGAGATCATTTCTCGGGGCATGACCCCCGGCCACCCGGAGCTGCGGCAGCAGTGGCAGTAGGTGTGCCGGCCGATGGCTTCTTCTTGCCATTGGACTTTTTCTTCTTCTTGCCACTCCTGGAGGTAGTGGCTTCACCCTTGGAGGACTTTTTGTTGGCCTCCGGAGGTGGTTGAGAGTGCATTTCACGGCCCTCCGCAGCCTTGGCACACTTGTCTGCCAAGCTGAAGAGTTCCGTGACGCTGGTGACTTCCTTGGTCGCCAGCTTCTCCAGCATCTTCTTCTCTCGAACGCCCTGCCTGAATGCTATAATAACAGAAGCGCTTGAGATAGAAGGAATGGTATTTTGTACCTGGGAGAACCTCTGGATGAAAGATCGCAAGGAATCTCCCCATTTTTGCTTGACAGCAAAAAGGTCCAGTTTCGTGCCTGGTCGGGTGTATGAGCTCCCGAAATTGGCAGTGAATTGTTGGCACAACTCCGCCCAACTATTGACGGAGTCAGGCGGGCGGCTCATGAACCAAGACCTAACGGTCCCAGTTAAAGCCACAGGGAAATAATTGGCCATCACGGCCTCATTTCCCCCAGCCGCAAGAATAGCGGTAGAGTAGATTTGAAGAAATTCGGCGGGGTTAACAGTCCCGTCAGATTTCTCTGGTAGGTGAGGCTGGAACTTTTGCAGCCATCTGACCATGCGCAGGTGCATGGCCAAGGCAGAACAACCTCACCTACTCCTTCAGGAGCAGGACTGTCCCGAACCTCTCGCCTCTCGCGAGCACGCTCGATGTGGACGCGGTCGTCTTGTTGACGGTAACGACGATCGAGCTCCGCCCGGAGGTCATGAGTCGAAAGGCTCGTTATCGTATGGGTACGTCGCGCCCCGGAAGGCAGCGATGTCACCTGATGAGACGCAGCACGCCTCCTGCTGTGAAGTGTGCGGACCGAGTCTACCTGACAAGGTCCGATGCTACGATTGGGCCCGCCCTGAGGGGGGAGGACCTTGATTGCTGATGCGATCGGCTGCTGCTACAACCAAATGATCTACATCAGCTCTCCACTGCTCCATTGCACCCTGAGATGCTCCTAGAGGCAGTGGACATTGGAGGAGAGCACGCGCAGCATAAAGCGCGTGTTCGGGGTTATTGTTCGCCGATGCAGTGACCGACGTGGATGCCCCATCTCGCTGTCCAGCTTGATTCGCCGGTGCGGACGGTGGCGGTGGTGGTATGACTCCTGCTAGAGCCACAGCTCCTGTTGGCTGCTGCATGTTGGAGGGGTTACCTCCAGCAGGTTGCGCAGCATGGTTGCCGTTGGATGATCCAGCAGCAGAATTCACCATCTTTGAATCTCAGGCACTGCCTCCCCCTACCTGGCGCACTGCCTCCCCCTACCTGGCGCGCCAACTGTCGTAGTGTGATTCTGGCAATTCTCCTGGTACTACCATTAGTAGGCCACAGAGTTTTGTAGTTCGGTTAGGGCGCACGGAGATTCAGAAGAAGGTAGCGATTTGACACAAGTATTTATGTGGTTCGGGTCGCCTGAGCGTAATACCCTACTCCACGGGTGTGTTGCTGTTGTAATGAGCATCTCAGCACTAGAGTGTCAGAGACTAGAGTGTCTTGAGCGTGTCTGGAAGCCTCTCCCCTTGTGTATCACTCGGCCAGTCCTTTTATAGTACAAGGACTGGCCGTTACATTGTTAGTCTGGCCCGACATGTGGCCCTGGCGGTTACTGATGCTTAATACATAATTAATGTGCTTAATTACCCTTAATAGCGTGGTAACGCGCCTTGACAGTGGCATTACTGGTATTAAGGGATCTCCGATCGTGTGTCATTAAGATAGCATTAATGACACTTAATCAGGTCTTGAGGTCTTTAATGTTCCTTGAAGGTCTGAGCTGTTGGAGGTCCACCAATCTGCCTGTTGAGGTTGAAGGTCCAGCGGTTGGACGAGTGGCAGCTCTGGAGCTTACTGTCTTGGACGAGTAGGTCCGGTGCTGTTGTACACGTGTCGGTACCGGAGCTTCTCTCTGTCGGGGGTTAAGTCCGGGGGTGCCACACAGGTATCTAGTCCAGAGCTTTCCCATGTATGGAATGTAGCTCCGGTTTTATGATACACGTGGCAGCACTAGAACTAACCATAGAAGGGAGGCAGATCCGGTTCTGTATGACACGTGGGGCCTTCGGAGGTCTTCAACTCAGACAAGTGGAGTTCCTTTGTGCTCTTTGCAATCCCAAAGGGTATCCGGTACGCAGCGTACCGACAAAAAGCTATTTGGTTCCATTGGGAACCCTAATGCCATTCCCCTTCTCCACCGACACGGGCAGAGAGGCGAGTGAGGCAGCGGAGTCACTGAGAACTGAGAGTGGCGCAAGTGCCAGTACGGAGCGCCTCCGCAAGTCGCACGCCAGCGTGCGAACTCGCCCTGCGGGTTGTCGCCATCGTGCTGCTTGCCGGCTGGTGCTGTCGCAAGAACCCCATCGCTCTTAGGGTTAGGGTTAAGAGATGACCGGAACCCTAGTTTCCGTGGCTTAACACGGCGCCACCGCCATCTTCCTTGCTGGTGTGCGCGCTCGACCGAAGGTGACGCGTTGCCGTCGAGCGAGGTGGCGCGCGGTGCGACTTAGTCAGTGGATCCGACGAGCCCTAGGCTTGCCCTACCCGGATCTCTCATAGGAGGGATAACCGGTGGTGCGCCGCCACTTCGGCCACCGAGCGCGGAGCTCATGGTGTGTATCGAAAGGCGCGCAACTTCCCGACGGCCTCATTGGAGGCTTGTCGACGGTGGTCGACGCGCGGCCCCTTGCACGGTGATAAACCGGCGAGGTGTCCGTAAGGACATAAGCCCGTGAAGACCCTAAGGTGATATGCATCTTCATTCTTTTCTTAATTTTGGTTTGAATTCACTTGATCTGAGTTTGAGTCTGAGTGTGAATTTGAGACCCTAAATTGACTAGGATTGACTGATTACTGACTTCTTGGTTCGAATCCAATGTTCTGAGTTTCTAATTTTGGATGCTAAGATTGAATTCGAACCCTAAATCCCCTTCTAAGTTATTGGTTTCGCTTTCTCTGAAACTTAGTGTATATGTAAGTTCAAAATCGAAACCCTAATTTGATTCTTGATCTGATTTCGATTTCAATTCGAACTCGAAACCCTAATCTGAAATTGTCTCCTTCTAATTATTTTCGAGACTGATCTGAGTCTTAGGAGTTGATCTTAGAAACTCAAAATACCTAAGCCAATTAGGATGGCTCTTGGTACCATTGTTAGATTTCTTAGATTGGATCTTATGCCTAATTGGTGATTAGGTCTTCAGTTGTTGACGTGAACAGAGAGTACTGCAGTCTAATTACATGGACAAGAATTACAGATTAATGCTAGGGCATACCTGAGAGAATATCTGGGTGCAGGAGCGTTCAGAAGCGATGACCTGCTGTAGATGACGGAGTCAATGGCGGCGGTTAAGCCTTAGAGCGCCTTCCCCGACCTTCTCCCTTTACCTGATCGGTGGCCTGACGTATTGGACGTCCTTAGTTGTAGATGCAAGCATCTAACTGAATTATGAGGGGTGTCTATCTATTTATAGGGAAGGAAGCAGCCGAGGTGGCCTCCAACTGATCCGGTTGGTGTGTTTCGATCAAACACGTAGGAGAGATTTTCTAAGAGATCGAGTCGGTTACAAAGTAAACGACTCCTATTATCTTTTCTATTTGAATCAACGTGATCAAATTCTAACAGACTAGTATTAATCCTACGATTTTGTAGTTTATTTAGAGTACTGTATAGTATTTGTACGATTTGCCTTTGATCAGAGGCAGCATTTCCTTATTTCCTCTCCCTTTCATATTTTTAATTACTGAACATTGATAAGGCCGATTTGTTATGTCTCTGTTGGTTGTGCTCTTAATGCGAGTGAGTACTTTTCTGATTCTTGCCTTCTTGGTTCTGCGGAAAGGAATGGTTAGAACATAGGAGGGAGGGAAATAATTGGCCCAAATACAAAACAATTTTTTTGAAGGGGATGCAAACTTTATTTGTGTCCAGCAAAGTGCTTGTAACATAAAGCTGGGAAATACGGAGTATGTTGTTCCGGAAGTAAGGAGTTGAGATCCTTCCCACGCTGCATGTATTACAATGCAAGAAACTTTGCTGTCAGGTGTAGGCTGTAACTAACTACCCACATTCCCTGCTTGTGTGCCATGAAAGAAAAGACCTCTACTGGTTTATCCGAACTGCCTCTGCATGTGTTAGCTCGTTGCAGGTTTACATCTTGAAACCACTGAGAAAAAAAATAATTGCTCATTTTCTATCCGTGAACGAATGATTGTCAAGTGATTGACTACTGCAAAACAAATATATCTGCAGTATTCAACGATTTGATCTGTGGCTCTGAACTGTCCGAATTATGGGTCTTTTCTTTTCTGTTCAGTGCTTTATCATTGCCATGCTGATAGACAGTTCCATGAACCAGGAACAGCTGGATACACGCAGGAAAGGTTTATCTGAAGCCGTTAGGCAGTCACATTTCTTTCCTTTTCTCTTCTGACCTGTATTTTCCCAAGTGTAGATTTCATGCATTTACATGTATATATACATCAAATCTGCTAGTGTAAATGCAATGTGGCAGGTTGCTGATAGTGACTCATGGCCTACTTCTGCGAGTGATGTACAAATAGGAAAAAAATTGACAGCAACAGTTTGAAGATAGTTGGCTTCAAATCTGCAAGAAAGTACTGTCCAGAAAATAAATATAAACTTTTGAGCTAGTTAGGTTTGAATTATAGGCATGGCAAGCAGGGCACTCGAAGAGATAATGATAATTTCGTCTGTTAAGCAACCAAATCAAATGATTGCAGGCTCGGATTGGAGTCTTTGAATTGCAGTTGATTGCTTGATCAATAATGATGCCCTTTGTTGATCTTATCATGGACGGAATTTGGCGAAACATTGGGCAGAGTTGTTGTGGCAAAAAAATTGGGCCAACCTCCCAATGATGGGGGTTTGCAGGATCCTTTCGAGCTCGGCGTTGCCTTGCCCTACACTCCATATGGAGCCATACTTCACTAAGGAACACACGTGCCATTTGTGTATTCTCCCTTTTGCAGCAACCGATTTAGGTGATAGCAATCTTGCGGCGACATGTAAGAAAAGGTAGACAGACAAGGAGTGGGTTTATATTTGCACACTCACAGGCATTTTGTGCAATGAGAACACAGGTCCGTGCTGAGCTGGCGATGGACATGATGCATGCATTCACCAGTTGACGATTTATTTATATGCAAATGCTGAGTCCTAAATCGGTAAAGGTAAAAATTAGAGATCAATTACAGTTGATATATGAAAACTTGAAATTATGTACGTGCAGTGATATTATATAGTCTTGAAAACCACTTCTTTTGAAGACCTTTTCTTGCAATAGAGCTGAAAACTGACAACGTACATGCCGACAAGACGACGTACACAATGAACTCAAGAGGTACGTGAAGACGTACATAACATTGCTATAAACTAATACAACGTACGAACATAATTAATGATCAGCAAGATTTGTTCTAAGATTGCAAAGTTAATTCCTCTTTCGAGTACGATTGGTTTTTTGCTTGTACTAATTAAAAGTATGTCCCCCAGCAGGGGTGAGCAAAAGACCGGAACCGAAAAACCTAGACCAGAATCGAAAAAAATCGAAATATCGGGTATCAGGTACATATACGGATATCAAATTTAAATAACCGATATATAAATTTCGAGTTCGGGTATCACTCTCGAGTACCCAAACTACCCGAATAACCGATCTATAAGATCTCATGCATGATAAATTATTATACAAAATATGCACACTCTAAAATTTAATATTTTATTTGTGAGTTATAAAATGAGAAGATATGAGTTTTAAAGGTTCATGTAAGATACATCAATAGTGGACTTATAATTTATTATCCCGTAAAATTAAATTTATGAATGATATTCGATTTATGCTCACTCTGAGATTATATGATAGGTATAATATATAATTTGAATATTTCGGATAAGACCGAAAATCGAAGTACAGAAGCATGGACATATATGTATGTCCTTTCATTTCTTGTCCCCAGTGCAACCACAACGATCACAAAAAATGAAACAAAAGCTCCTGAGTTACATACTTTTGTCCGATAAAGTTGAAGATTTTATGGACTCACACCAACTAAAGAATCAAGAATTCAAAATTAAATAAACGCAAGATATAAAACATTTGGTACTGCTCCCCGGTCTCACATTATTTATCATTCTAGTTTTCTATATTTTTCTTGTATGTTATTCTCGTTTTTTGATACATCTCTATATGTTTATCTCTCCTCATCCGGCCCTCCTCGTTTGTTGCGCAATACAACATTTTCAGATAGATAATGCTCACTTCTTTCTCAAAAGATAGTCACCTTTAGTTTTAAAAAAAAATTAAAGGTGACAATTTTTTGAGAAAGGAGGGAGTATGAACGGAGTGAGTACTCGTGCATTTGGTTCTGAATTTCAGAGTTGCGTTTGTTTGCCAAAC
The DNA here is from genome assembly GCA_036927565.1 of Tuctoria greenei. Lineage (NCBI taxonomy): Eukaryota > Viridiplantae > Streptophyta > Magnoliopsida > Poales > Poaceae > Tuctoria > Tuctoria greenei. The sequence goes on along the minus strand of JAYESD010000005.1, from coordinate 203,549,195 downwards.
AAGCCAGCAGAGATGTGAAGGAACTGATTACAATCTTTTGCACGTCACCAACTCTAGAGACCCATCTCTTTCTGCTGTAGCACTACACATGACCACCATGCAGTGTTTGTTTTGATATATACGCCCTCTGATGAGAAAAGCGGGCCGGGCTGGGAAACTTGCCAGGGATTGATCACTGTTCAGCATGTGAGCAGAGCAGGAACTGCATATGGGAATGACGCAAGTAAGACCATCCGCAGTGGTTCACTGTAAAGCTTACTGGACTGGAAATATAGAGTAGATTACTGAAAGTATAGAGTTAATGTCCAGAGTGAAATGCTGGAAGTATAGAGAATATACTTGAAGTATAAAGGGATAGAGTATGTTTTAGAGGAAACCGCTGCGGATGGTCTAACACTTGGCAGTTTATGTGCACTGACTGTAAGGATAGCCTGATGAAAAGAGGCAGCTGGAAGGACAACAAGTGCTCTAAAATCTAGATCCAGTGGTAATTTGTTTAATCTATCTTTAAGTTTTGTTAATGCAGTGGCTTTTCCTAATCTATAGAGGTTGACCCCAGCATCACATGGGCATGGCTCCTCATAATGTGCATTTTGATTTTTTTTGCGGTTCAGAACTTCAGATTCATTCGCAGTAGACATATGATCAGAGGAGGTAGACATCTTATCCCCGTAGATTTGATCGTATGGAACGTGTATAAACCCCTCTCCTCTAGTGGTGAAGCTAGTGTTGCAAAGATCCAAACTAGTTTTAATTTTAGACAAGTATACCTAAAATTACTTGGATTTGTGAAACTTATTTAGGTGGAGCATACATTGCGAAATATGTATACAGCAGAATTCTTGTGGCAGCCATACGATGACAACAGTTAGTAAGCAGTAACAACAGAAAAGACATGACCAGAATTAGTAAAAGCCTTTGCTGCAGTACATAGTTACAAAACTTCAGATCTTGTCACCGCATCATGCTGACAAAAGACTTCTGAAAAACCAAGCAGAAAAAGGCAATTCTTGTGGCAGCCTGTTCCCGAACCGCATCAGGAAAACAAGGAAGTTTTTTGTTGGTTACCATTTTATTACAGCCAAAATCAACACCGTTTTTTTTTTTTTTTTGCTATTCACAATCAACCCCCTCTCCTCTTCTCCTACCTCTCGCCCTTTTTTCACCTCGTTTTCTTTCCCTCCTGTTTCCAACTTTACTCGAGTGAGATCCATATATAACCGAACAACCACCGCTGGACATCTCTCTTCCTCTCTCCCGCCATCTCTCTCTGGAACCAGGGTGGTTGTCAAGCGGCATTGAGTTGGAGTTCTAGGCCCTTCATAGTTCCATTGGTACAAGAGCGAGAAGCAAGGGCGCCAAAAGGAGGGAAGAGGGAGACGTGAAGAGCGAGCGGTACTGGAAAGGCGCATCCTTTGCTTCTAGTCGCCTCTTCTCGCTCCTTGTGGGAGAAAGAGAAGCGGGAGAGCAGATGGGCGAGATGGTCATGGCTGGGTATGGCCTGGAAAAGGCAGTGCGAGCCAGCGTCAGCTTCGGCACGGCGTGCGGCGCGCTGCTGCGCGAGCTTGAGGTGCGTTCCTCCGCTAGAACGATTTTTTGTCCAGTTATCTGTTTGCGGCGTACTTGATTTGGTTCGTTTCTTCACGAAGAATTGAGAGGATTTAAAAGAACAGACCGGAGTTTGAAGATGTTTGTTTCTTGATTTGCTTGTCTCTTTCAAATTTGAGGCAGGACGGAGGTGCTTACTTGTTACAGAAAGTGGCAGACTTCTAGCCGTTCGGAGATTATGACATCTTCATAGTTCGTGGACACGAGTGCAATTTCTCTCCAAAAATCTGATAGAGGTTTATCCTATTTAGAGAAGAACAGTAGGAAATTTGTGGGTTCTGCCTGCAGCTTTCTGAATTTGAGAAGTCGCAACCTCCGATTTAACTCGCCATCCCGTCTTGTTTGTCACGCTTCTTTAGAAGAAAAGGGAATTCGGAAATGTGTCCCACTGATTTAGATTTATAATTCGTAAACCGTTTGATGAAGTTATGTATTTGGAGGCAAAAGGAGCTTATAATAACAGGGGGCTCCAGCCCCACTACTAGCTGTCGAACAATGGAGCTTCCTTTTGAGTCTCTCCTACAATTTTGATGGAGGAGAAGAGCGCATATCAGTAAAATAGTCTCATAACTATGTGTCAACCATGTGGTTAGTTGATTGGCTAACAGGGACAACCTCAAAACTTGAGGTCTAGAGTACAATCACTGTAACACTTTGAATTTTTTAGACTTCTCTTTTCTTTAAGGTAATGTTTAGCCGTTAGCCCCCTATAACTTGGGGCTGGGTCCGCCACTGCCTATTGTGCCCCTAGATGATGTAGCAAGACAAAGACGAATATATTATCATCTTGTGCGGAAATTCATCTTATTGCTTGAAATACTGATTGTATTATTACTAGCATGGCAAGAGAAATACTTGTTTATGTAACGTTCTTCTGGAATAACTGTAATAATCTTCAAAGAGTATTGAGGAACCAAAATTTGAAAAATTCTAGACTGGTTTTATGACAACAATTCCATCAAGTAGAGAGGGGCCTGGTAAGAGAATGCTAAGTCACACGTCCTTTTATCTTTCGTGGACATTCTTTGTATGTTTAGTACCCCTAATTGTTCTATGGAGATGTAGTCACCCTGTGCTTGTTCATCAAGCCATTGGCAGACATTATATGCCATGTATTGTTTCTTTTTTTTTAGTTGAATGTTGCAATCACAAGTGGTATTCATGTGTTTGCATAGATTTTTTATGAATAAGTTTATTGTATTTAATATATTTTTCTGCTTTGTTTTGTTAACATACATTTGTTGTCTATCCGGAAACATAATCCATTGTTGCGGTGTCTAGAAATAGACTATAATCCCAGTTGATCTTATCCCGGTTGTAAACATACTTGTAATCTAAGAATGATCCCTAGGGGTCCTTGTGGCAAATTTTTTCTCCAATTTGTTTGATCATCTGACAAATGAACTTTGTTTTAGCAAATATGGACAGAGATTGGGGAGCATGAACAAGATAAAGATCGCAAGTTCCAAGAACTCGAAATGGAGTGCATGTGTGTGTACCGTCGAAAGGTTGATATTGCCAATGCTGAGAGAGCCCAACTTCATCAGTCACTCATGGCCAAAGAAGTTGAGCTTAAAGCTCTAGTTGCTTCTATTGGGGAAAATACCCCACGATTTAAGGTATTTTTGGCTCTTGCTAAAGCATTGAACATATGAACCTTGAAGATATTGTCATGGATCCTGTGATTCTATGTTTTGATTTGTCTGTCATGCCTCGGATTTGGAAGTTGCATCAATAACGTGTTAAAATGTTTGTCAATACTATGTTGCACCTTGTTCAGAATATATGATATTCTGTAGGTTGGCCATCTTTTTCTAGTTAATGATGGAAACATATAGTGACTTGCGCAAGTGAGTTGTTTCGTTGGTGCATTACCATGTCAGATAGATACCCCTCCGTTCTCAAATTAAAGTCATTAGGACAACAACTTTAGTTCATTTTTGAATTAGAATTCTTGTCATAACGACAACAATTAAAAACAGAGTACACTAAAAAAACTGGACCTGCAGGGGGTAAGACAGCCCCCATACATTGCTTTAAGAAGAAGATCTTCTCATGCAGATCCAGAAAATCCCCGAACCCCCACCCCACACTTAGACAGCGGCACCGTAGCCCATGTGAGAACGATCAAACGACCTGGACCGGTCCTTAGACCTGTGCTTTGGTTGTGGGACAAACGAGAGGATTTTTTTTAACCCAGCCGGAAATTCGCTCCCACGGGGAGTCGAACCCGGAAACTGAAGAGTGCTACTTAGAGCACCTAACCAGTCTGGTTAAGGCCCCTTTTGCAAAAATGGAGTACACTAGCAACAACTTGTACAAAAAACAGTTCGAGGAACTATGTAGTCAGTTGAAAATTATCAAATATGGTGTTTTTCTTATAAGTTAAGCCAATCTGCATGGTGTATCTCAAACTTTCTTCTTGCCACACTATGCACTATGAAATATACCTGTTTCATGACAATATAGTTGGATTTCATGTGCAATATATGTACCATGGCATCTGTGCAAATAAATTGTCTCTTCAAAAATTGTTGGGTTTCATTTCTAGCCGACCCCAACTTGTTTGGTACAAAGGCTTGGTTGTTGTTGTTGTTGTGGCATCTGTGCAAATAAAACTGTGGGGTCTTCTGATCCACGGCTTTGATACGCATCAGACATTGTGGAAAGTAGTTGTCTGCTTATGGAATGTTAAGATAGTGGTAAATTAAAAAAGTGTGGCAAACAAAGCTGTAATATTATGCCTTTATGTATTCTAGAGTACTATATTTCATATGTTTCAGAATCGTGAAGGTTCATGGTTTTGTGCCAGAGACAAAAAGCATGCTGTTCGCGTCATTGTACAGTATGAATTAAACCGGCATAGTCCATCTTTTTAGTAATATGAGATGTTCATCTATAGGTCGATGAAAAACATACATCGTTGAAAGATCAACTTGCTGCAGTGACACCTCTCTTGGAAGATCTTCGGGCAAAGAAAGGAGAACGAATCAAACAGATCTCAAGTCTGGAATCTCAAATTTATAAGATAAAAGCCCAAATTTCTGATCACAATTATCATAAGAATGATGGTTCAGTCAAACATCTTAATGATGATAATGACTTGTCAACCAGAAGGCTTTCTGATCTTCAAATGCAACTGCGCAGTCTTCAGAAGGAGAAGGTGAGAATGGTTTCATTGAAATTCGTTATTTGTGGAACTTCAATCCACTCATCAAATAGACATAAGTACGAACCATTGAAAATGATCAATTTTACCTTGAACTTTTTCTTGGGTATGCTGTGTTCATAAAAGAGAATTAATTATGTTCTCCTTCCTTTTTATTCAGTCGGATCGCCTTCAAAAGGTATTCATATATGTTGATGAAGTTCACTGCCTATGTGCAGTGCTTGGGATGGATTTTGCAAAAACTGTGCAAGAGGTGCATCCCAGTTTGCATGGAACCGACTCGGAAAATTCTACAAATATTAGTGATAGCACTCTTGAAGGTCTTACTCAGACTATCCTGAAGCTCAAAGCAGAAAAGAAGACAAGAGTTTTGAAGGTAATTCCTCATAGTCAAATTAGGCTGGTAACTCAACTTTCGTATTAGCTTCTCTAACGATTTGGCCATGTGTTCAGTTGCAAGAGATTGTGGAAAAACTTCATAAGTTATGGAATCTGATGGAATCAACTGAACAAGAGAGGAGACACTTTGCTCAAGTAGCAGCTGTTCTTGGATACACCGAGGAAGAAATCACCTCCCCTGGCATTCTATCATTGGAGACAATTCAGGAGGTTCGGCAACCATCTGTGACTTGCTGTTTTATTAACATGCTGTGATTTAAGCTGACTAGTATTATTGTTGGATTTTTTAGACAGGAGAGGAAGTTGAAAGGCTAACTAAACAAAAGGCAAGTGGAATGAAGGAGCTTGTCCTTAAGAAAAGGTTAGAACTGGAAGACATCTGCAGGCATGCACATATGGAGCAAGATATGAGCACAGCACCAGAAAAGATCATTGCTTTGATTGATTCCGGTACTTATCCTGCTGAGATGGCATACAATAAAAAGTTGCTGATGATGAATATTTGAATAAACAACATTCCACTTTCAGGTTTAGTGGATCCTTGCGAACTCCTTTCCAGCATTGAGGTGCAAATAACCAAAGCAAATGAAGAATCCTTAACAAGGAAATATATCATGGAGAGAGTGGACAAATGGTTATCAGCTTGTGATGAAGAGACTTGGCTTGAGGAATACAACCAAGTATGATTCTTTTATACTTAAAACTTTATATTTTTAAATGCATGGACTGAGTATGATTTTCCACACTTTTTCTATCAGCATGTTTGTGTTAAATATTCAGATTGGCAAACAACATAGAATTTGCACCTCAGCTCAAATTCATGTTTTCAGTAACATCTTCAATGTTTACATGTTTCCCTTTGCAGGATGATAACAGGTATAGTGCTAACAGGGGTGCCCATCTGAATCTCAAGCGTGCAGAAAAGGCAAGGGTACTTGTCCAAAAAATTCCAAGTGAGGCTTCGTTTTTGCAGCTGCTAACACTATTAAATTCAGTTTGTTTTGAGCATGCTGGTGCATTCTTCTCATTTATTTTTGTGAACTATGTTTGTGGGATCAAAAGCAAATCATGATATAACATTGGTTGGTTTATGTTAGGATATAATAGTAATATTATATTACATGATGTATTAGGGACTCATTTGCATATTTGTAATCCCTGTACATCTATTTATAGAGGCCTCCGGACTCCTCAATAATAGAAGATTCAATATTTATAACATGGTATAAGAGCTAGGTTATTTTTTCTGGCGGCGGTGGCGGCTCTTCGGATCTGATTGATTCAGCCGCCGCCGCCCCGCTCGTCGCGTCGTTCTGTAGGCTTCCGTGACTTCATGTGGCGTCCAGATCTTCGTGTGGCTGATTCTTCTCGTCCTTGTGGTGAAGATCGATTGTGGCTTCGTTCTAGTCTCTGCGATTCGCGTCTGCCGCGCGCTCTCGGACAACGGCACAATCGGCTCGGTCCTCTTCGGCGCCGGCGGCGTCCGGACGAGGAAGCGCGCGTGTTCGCTGTAGCGGGCGAGGCCTTGACAGGCAGGAGGCGCTGCGCCTCTTGGACACCATCGCAGGTGGGCTAGCAGGCGGGGATCCCTCCCCTGAAGCTTCCAGAAGCCTCGATGTGTGTTCGTCTGTCGGCCAGTGGTTGTCGTTGATTCGGCAGGAGCGAGCGCGGAGATCGCCGGTGATGAGTGGGAGCGTGTTCAACGCCTTCAGGTCGCTGGTGCCGGCGGTCTGGAGCCCACGTCTGTACATCACGCTGGTGCGCGGGCTGTCGGACACGCGCCAAGTTCACGCTGAGCCTCGTGGGCAGCATGTGGCGGTGCTGCTCATCTACAACTCTGATGCTTCATCGTGTGGATGATGTCAGCATGACGTCATTGTGACGTCAGCCACCTTATCATCTACTTCGATGCCTCGTCACTTTGTCTACTCATCGTATGCCTCTGCTTCCTTACCTCATTCGCTGGTGAGGCATATTCATATTAAAAAAAAACTGACGGCGTCAGCTCCTCTTTGATCTGGGATGGAATTGCGTCTTTTGGGCGCCTTTGTTTTGGCTGCCTGTGACGTCTTGATCCATCGTTGATTCGGAAGCTTCTCCTCTGTCTCGTAAAAAAAACTTGTTGTTTACGCCGCTTTTCTTTGTGCTCTCTCTGTCGCTTGTCGCTGCTTATTTTGCGCTTTTGCCATTTTTGGTCATCTTCGTCATGATGACCTTTTCTTCTTCGGTGAGAATTTCTGTTGTGCGGAGTCTGGCGCTTCTCAATGGCATCGATTACTGCGACTGGTTCCTCGTATGTGTCTACATATGTGCGGTCTACGACTTTGAGAGTTGCTCACGGATGATCTCTGGTTGCTACTGGCTCTCGTTGTCGTGATTCACAACACCTTTTGGAGTTTGACTGGCTTCGTCTTCATTCCGTGTTACTGCTTCATCTACTTCGACGTTCTGCTTAGTGACACCAAGAATCATCTTTGTGGCTTCAGCATGTTTTTTTTATCTCTTCAAACTCAATATTCTTGATGCACCTTGAGTTTGAGGGAGGTGTTAGAGATATAATAGTAATATTATATTAGATGATGTATTAAAGACTCATTTGCATATTTGTAATCCCTGTACATCTATTTATAGAGGCCTCCGGCCTCCTCAATAATAGAAGATCCAATATTCATAACAGTTTACTCTGTCTAACATACTCAAACAAAAAACTTCACAAGCTTAACATACACATTTTTCCTGTATATAAGTCTGCTTAGAGTCACCTTCATACTTGGTATGTAGTAGATTGTAAACTACTCTGGTTTTTTATGCAGCGATGATTGACAACTTGATAGCCAAAACTTTTGCATGGGAGGATGAGAAAAATGTGGCATTTTTATACGATGGAGTAAGTCGCAGAGATGATCCACCAAATTTAACAGAAATCAGGTTGACTAGATATGTTCCATATAATCAAGGAATACTAATTTGTATGTGAAGGTGCGTCTGGTTGCCATTCTGGAAGAGCAAAAACTTAGAAGAGCACAAAGGGATGACCACAAGAGGCTCAGCCGGGTAAAAATTAACACTACATCATCTACTCTTTGGGGCACTACAATCACAAGAAAAGAGCCCTAGCTTATGTATTTTCTGACATATTACAGGACCAGAAGAAGATCCAGACTTTATTGCTAAAGGAGAAGGAATTGATTTTTGGGTCAAAATCTAGCCCCAAAAAGACAAGCAGCTTCAACAGGCGGACGAGCAGCCATCATCCAAATGGAAATGGCACTGGATTCATGACCCCGGTGCCCCGCCGAGTTTCAGCTGGCAGTGCCACACCTGAGCTTCTAACCCCGCGGTCATATTCTGGCCGGTACAATTACTACTTCAAGGAAAACAGGCGGCTAACACCAGCTCCACTGAACTTCTCCACAGCTTCAAAGGAGGATAGCATGTCATCCTTTGCCTCAATCAGCGGCTCAGAACCTGATTCTCCGTTGTATTTGCACTAAGTATGAGATATTCAAGGGTTTTATTCTAGTGGATCCAAGCTTCTTTCAAAGTTCAATCATCACTTGAAGTTCTGCTGATCCTGATTTTGTGACTTTTCAGGTTAGACAGGTAACTTCCTTGGTGAGAAGGATGGATGGATACCCTAAAGATTGGACCATTTTATATTTAGCTGTTAACATTGCTAGTGAGTGACGACAGATTGTGACCAGATTTAGATGAGATTGCTTGTAGATAATATCTAACATTCATGGTTTTGTTGTACCTTAGAATCAAGTTGTAAGTCTTCCATTAGGCGATCGATCTATTTGTGTTTTGTTATAGGAGTGGTTGCTCTCTTTATTTTCTCGTCTGAAGACCTGCACTACAGGTGGTGTATCATTTGTTTTGAACGTGAATGTGATAATGTCTTGTACTCTTATCTATTAGACCATAGCTGTGTGCTATGGGAATCTAACAGGTGTCTTCTTGTCAGAACAAGAACCGTCTTGCTTATTGGATCACAGTTCAAGAACAAGAACCGTGGTCCTTTGTACGCACATGGGGTTTCCACGTTCCGCAGCATTTGATACTTTTAGACCTCCAGAAGTAGGCGCCGGCCACAAGAATGATCGTTTCATCAGTGCCTATGGCATGTCGATTATTATCCATAACAGTAAGAATTGGTATAACCAGGGCAGGGCAATGAGAAATATGAGTTTCCAGCATACATGTTAGTCCTAGGTTGTTCCAGATCAAGTGGCTGACATTCCAAACAGAATCATCCCAACGTGTTTTTGTACAATTGGCAACATGATTTATCGTTTCGGTTTATGCATTTCAACCACCGCATTACCAGACCGCTCTGGTTATGCTTTCGTGTGGCTGCTCTGCTACAAAAGAAGCTACATAAGCAACTTGATTTCAGTCATAGCTCCTGAACACAGACAAACCTTTGTGTACAAACATTGGGCACTAGCCAACAAGGCAACACGTCCCTCGTCTTCCCGCGTGGTATTTGCAGGGGAACTGAGAAGTAACCTACAAAGAAAAATGTAAAGAAGTTAAACATTCTGTAAGAAACACAAACAGATCACCCTGCGGTTAATATGGTGAAAGAGAGTTAGCATGATAATTCATGTTCGAACAGGGAAATGCTCATGTTCTATCCATACAGGAAAATAGTCGTGTAAAAGTGCAATCATTTATCATTGCGAAGATTGTTACAGATGTGTCAGTTTGCAAAGCGCAGAACTGGAGCTCCAATTACAGTTGTAATTCTAGTTTGTTTTGCCAAAAAAAATAATGGAAAAATATTTTATCACACAACATGATCATAACAGCTCCGAAGTTCTGGCATACAAGTGCAATATTCAAAATGGCAAGCATGTGTTAGGAACACGACAATGGAACAGTAACCCACAGCAGTTTGGAGTTTTCCAGTCATGCTAGTGGTAATAATCAAACTACCTAAATGGCTTCTGAAACCTGCAATACTCTACAGACTACTTCTAGAATGATACTCACAAGACTGTTATGTACTTTTAGCTAGGATTTTTTCAGATTTTAAGCCTACCTTTTACGGAATTCTGCAACTTGCTTACTATTATTAACATGTAGTCATGTACAATACATATTTTTAAATCCTTCATAACCAGCACTGATCCATGGTGCAAAAGTTGAATACCTGGTTTGCTGTGTAAACTGTAAAAACAATTTGATCTGCCATATATTTCTAAATAGATATTTAAAGATCCTGTTGGTCCTGATTCTTGATGCAAAACTCTGGCAGTGCTAATTCTAAAATGGATCACATTAAGACAAATCAATCTGACACTGATAAATCCAACAAAATTGCAAAGGGGCATGGATAAGTAAATCGGCACTTGGTAAGGCTACTGCTGCGGTGAAAGGAGACTTATATCTGAATTAATCACTCATACAAAACCATGTTGAACAGTAGAGAAGTGCAAAATACTCTGCTAATGCATGACTATAATTTGTACCTTTGGCATTAAATCTCTTTGCAGTGATTATTCAGGGATATGGTAGACCCAATTTTGTACATATCATTCAGATGCATAAACCTATCTATTACATTATTGTCTAAGGAAAACTTTGCATATATCATGAATTAGATGATCCTCAATAAGAACAGCTATTAAACATCCTCGTGGTGAATACTAAAATTGCTCACTCTCAGAACACCAGGCTCACATTGTGCTGCAAACATCATCATGAACTCAGGTTGATTATAATATTTCACAGTTCACACTATATCTTTCTAGCCGAAGTCTAGATGGCCATTCAATAATCAATAGTATCGTCTATATGATACCACGTTCATAATTACAGATACTTGAATTGTGTCCTTACTCCTACCCTCCTGAGATCACGATTTGAAACTGTTGGAGTTGATCTCCAACGGAACTCCGCTACATGCCTAATTGAGACGCGCCAGCTGCATATGGCTGTGGGCCCCCTTCTCACCGCACCATAATAGAAGGGGCACGCAAACCAACGTTTGCCGTGCCCCACACAGTGCCCCAACATGCCCAATATCTGACCCGATCTAAAGGGGTGCGAAAGAGGAGGGAAGAGCCCTCGGCGCCGTCACCTCCGCCACTCCGCTCGCCATCGACCTCGCCGCCGCCTGCACCAAGCTGCCTCAACCTCCCCATATCAACTTCGTCTTCCAAACCCGAAGGCACGCTACCCGTATCGATCTCCTAAACCCTAATCTCTAAGATCCGATTGATTAAGCTTTGACCTAGTAGATCTTGGCTATTAGGGAGTGATTAGAAAAACTAATAGAAACTACTAGTGGAACTAGTCTATAAATCTTGCTGCAAGGTAACAGACATTGCATACAACAGAATACCAAATGTAAAGAACGAAATTCGCACCATTGGAAGCTAAGAGCTCAGATCAAGATGAACAGCTGGATCAGTACCTTTGCTATCAGAAGTCGAAGTTTTTGATGTACGTGGGATCCTTCTTGGCCCGCTCCTGAAACTTGCGGAACCATCGGTCGAGGATGTCCGTGGGCACAACAAGCTTGCCACCATCGGCGCCGCAGAATGACTGCATAAAGTTGAACAGATTCTCACCGACCCTGAGCGCGACGCGCTCGGCGCGCTGCTCGTCGGGCGGCGGCGGTAGTGCGGCCGCGTCCTCTACGGCCACACCCAACTTCGGAGGGCCCACGGGAGGCTCCGGCTCGTCGCCTGCCTCCGGGAGCGGGAAGCTGGCCGAGGGGCGCGTCGGGCCGAGCGCGCCTAGGAACGCGAAGGGGCGGTTGGCGGCAGCCTGGAAGTAGACGGCGACGGCCTTGCCGGGCGGCAACGCGGCCGCAGCGGGCGGGAGCAGGAAGACGACGGCGGAGCGCGGCGCGGCGGCGAGCGAGAGCGTCGAGAGATCGAGGAGCCAGGAGTTGGGCGCCACCTGCGCGAAGGCGGTGGCGTCGAGGGGGAAGGTGTGGTCCGGGAAGACGACGCCGAACATGGCTAACGGCGGGCGGACTGCAGCTACGTGGATGCCCCTAGGGTGTCTGCGTTACGGCGGTGCGCGGCGAAGCGTTTTGGGTGGAATGGAAGCCGCTTCACCTTCACCTCGGTCATTTGGAGCAGGACCGTGGAGCTAGGTTCCATTGGGTTCTAGGGGAGGATGGATGTTTCTAGAAGATTACGGAGTATCTCAACTTTGGTCCGATAGTGTTTCCTTTCCTCACCTAATGCGTTAGGGAATGTTTGGGGATGTTTGGTTTGGAACCACAATTTGCCACACTTTGCCACATCTAAATTTAGTCAAGTTTGATCATCTTAGTCATGTGTTTGGTTCATAGCCACAATTATGGCAAGATTCCTTGCCATCTAACTGGGTCCCACATGTCAAGGTCTCAAAAAAGTGTAGCAAGATTCCCTTAGGTTTGTCAAGTTGTGGCTGAAAATTTAAGGGCCTGTTTGGTTCTTGACCTCAACTTGCCGCACTCCGCCACGCCGAACCGTAGGCTAGCTTCGGCTGCGCTTGGTTGTCGTCTACGCGTAGGCAGCCACAAGTGCTCGCCGCAGTCTGCATGTTCATTTTTTGCGCCCCCGCTCGCCACAAGTGTGGCGCCGATTTTGTTCGCCTCACTTCCGGCAGCGCCGCAGCCCTGGCGTGGCGATTTATGGCCAAGAAGCAAACAGCCCCTAAGCACCTAACTTTAGTCAAGTTGGGCAAAAATTTGTGACAAATTATGGCAACCTTAGTATATAAACCAAACAGACCCTTAGTCTTGTACACCATTATTTTCATTTTTGTTTTCTATGCATATTTTATTTAACCCTCTTGATTTCATGTGTCCGGATTCCGGAATGAGAATGACAAGTAAAATACAGGAGTAACTTCTTTTCAGAAACAAATATAATGCAAACAACTTTTTGATCTAATCGTGTGAACAACTCTTTTAATCTATATGATCTTCATCATTGTAGTTTTTCACTAAAATGGCATCCACCTACCAACACAAAATATTGTTGTCACGTGTAAGAGCTTAGGTGAAACAAACACTAAAAAAGTATATTAGAAGAGTTATTTGCACCATTACACTAAAATAATATTTGCATCCTAAGTCGTCCCCTTCTTCTCCTAACAAAATATAAAATAAAAGAGATGAGTATTTAGTTTTTGAGATCACTATTCAGTTCATAAATCGTGTGTTGCAAACAGATAATAGCTTATGCGGTTGGAACTTGGTAAAGCTTTAGAGGGAAGGTAGTGGTTAAAGTTTGAAGTCATCACCACATGTTTTACAATTGAGGTTGTCAAAAAGTTTAGAGTCCATTTTACTAATTATGAGTAAATGTGATTTTAGACTGAAATTCTGTGAGTGATATTTAAAAAAAAAAAACTAACAGCTGCTTGGCACCTTCCCTCCTCAAGGAGGTCTAGGTCTTCATGTCGGAGCTGATCCTGCATGGCTTCGTCGAAGGTCCGAACCCGGAGTGACTCCAAGGTGATTTCTGGACGAAGGATTGCTTTAGCTCTATACACCAGGAAGAAGGGTGTCTCCCCAGCTGACCGGTTTGGAGATGTCCTGTTGGCCCAGAGAGTGGGCGGAAGCTTTTCAATCCAGTTGGCACCATGTTTTTTCAAGTGCTCATAGGTGCGCGTTTTGAGTCCTTTAAGGATTTCAGCATTTGCTCTCTCGGCTTGGCCATTGCTTGCTGGGTGAGCTACGAAGGCGTAGAAAACTTGAATGCCGAGGTCTTCGCAATATCCTTGAAATGCAGAGCTTGTGAATTGGGTCCCATTATCAGTGATGATTTTGTTTGGGACTCCAAATTTGCATACAATGGACTGCAAAAAGTTGATAGCAGATTGCTTGTTGATTGTCACAACTGGAGTTGCTTCCGGCCACTTGGTGAACTTGTCAATGGCAACGTACAGGAACTTGTAACCTCCGACGGCTCTTGGGAAAGGTCCCAAGATGTCCCTCCCCCCCACGGCGAAGGGCCATGTAGGAGGTATCATTTGTAGGGGTTGAGCCAGTGTGTGAATTTGCTTTGCATGAAATTGACATGCCTCCCATTTCTTCACCAGCTCAGTTGCATCCTGGAGTGCTGTAGGCCAGTAGAAGCCATGCCGAAAGGCTTTACCAACCAGCGTGCGGGAAGACGTGTGGTTCCCACACTCGCCTCCATGGATTTCTGCGAGGAGCTCGCATCCTTCTTCCCTTGTGATGCACCGCATTAGGATGCCGTTGGCACCGTGTCGGTAGAGATCCCCTTCTACCAACGTGTATCTTTTAGCCAATCCGACTACCCGGTCAGCGGACACATCATCGTCAGGAAGGATGTTGTCTTTCAAGTAGTTCCGGATCTCCGAGATCCATGCATCAGAACTAACTTGAGCATTTGAGTCTTGCGTGCTGGGTTGCTCGGAGCTTCCGGGAGCACCTACGACCCTTGATGGCTACCATGGTAACAGGGCCATCGGGACCGTCAGCTTCGGGATGCTGATCTCGCCCCCTTCGCTCAGTTCGGCAGACTGAGTTGTGGGTTTTGACAACCCCTGGACAAAAGTTCCGTCAGGAGCCGGAGCTCCGGTTGACGCTTTCGTCGAGAGTTCGTCGGCTTCAGCGTTGTGGGCACGCTGTACATGGTGGAGATCTAGGACTTCGAAGTCCTTCTGAAGCCTCTGGACTTCAAGGAGGTAAGCAGTTAGCTGGAGATTGTTGCAGGAGCATTCACCCTTCACTTGCTTAATGATGAGCTATGAATCTCCCTTGACCAGCAATTGCTTGACACCGTATGACAGTGCCACCTTTAGTCCGTAGATGAGTGCTTCGTACTCCGCCATGTTGTTGGTCGCCTTGAAGTCAAGGTGTACCATATATTTTACCTTCTCCCCGGTTGGTTCAAGGAGAAGGATTCCAACTCCGGCCCCCTGCTTTTGTATGGAGCCTTCGAAGTAGAGGGTCCAATGAGGCTCGGTGAAGGCCGGAGCTTCGTTCTCCGGCTTCTGCTCACTGGGGCCCCTAGGGTTTGATGGAGAGGGAGTCCATTCCGCCACGAAGTCTGCCAATGCTTGACTCTTGACTGCTTGCCTTGAAATGAATTCGAGATCGAATTCGGCCAATTCTGTTGTCCACTTTGCAATATTCCCAGTTGAGTTGGGATTATGCAAGATTGCTCGAAGTGGGTAAGAGGTCACCACTGAGATCTTGTGAGCTTGAAAATAATGGCGAAGCTTCCTGGAGGCGATAAGAACTGCATAGAGCTGCTTATGCACCTCTAGGTATAGAGTCTTGGCATCATGTAGTACTTCACTGATGAAGTACACTGGGCGCTGAATGGTCCGGACCCTCCCGGAGGGGCCCGGAGCTTCCTCTCCACTGACCCGGATCCTCCCGGAGGGATCCGGATTTTCTTCGAGGACCTCTGGGTCCTGACTGGAGGAACCCGGAGCTTCTTTAGAAACGACCTGGATCCTCCCGGAGGAGTCTGGGTCTTCTAAAGTGGTTTCTTGTGGATTCGAATCTGGGAGCTGGGACCCAGACTCGCTTTCAGGAACCTCCGGACCCTCCCGAAGGGGTCTGGATCTCTGAGTATGGGGTAGTTCTGGTCTCTCCGCGACCAGGGCCATACTGACGACTTCGTCAGTAGATGGAATGTAAAGCAACAAAGTCTCACCAGGGTTCAGAGCTACCAGAGTTGGTAGGGTGGTGAGGAACTGTTTTAGCTCCTGGAATGCCTTTTCTGCTTCTTCAGACCATTGGAATAGTCTGGACTTCCTCAATAACTTGAAGAAGGGAAGTGCCCGTTCTGCCAGTCTTGAAATGAACCGGCTGAGGGCTGCTAGACATCCAGTTAGCTTTTGGACATCTTTGATGCGGGCTGGTGGCCGCATGTCTTCAATGGCTTTGACCTTCGCCGGATTAGCTTCTATGCCCCGGTGACTTACAAGGAAACCAAGAAGTTTTCCGGAGCTAACCCCGAAGACACACTTGTCTAGGTTTAACTTTGTGCGGGTGGCCCGCAACTTATCGAAGACAGCCTGCAAGGTGTCAAGAAGTGACTCCTTGTTTTTGACCTTGACCACGATGTCATCGACATACACTTCTACTATGTCTCTAATGAGGTCTTCAAAGGTTTTGTACATAGCTCGTACAAAGGTTGAAGCTGCATTCTTGAGACCAAATTGCATGGTTGTATAACAGTACAATCCATCCACTGTGATGAAAGAGGTATGCTCTTCATCTTCCCTAGACATTCTGATTTGATGATACCCAGAATATGCGTCTAGGAAACACAGTAATTCACACCCGAAGGTGGAATCCACTATCTCATCTATTCTAGGTAGTGGGAATGGATCTTTTGGACATGCCTTATTTAGTGTTGTGTAGTCGATACACATCCGAAGCTTCCCGCCGGCCTTGGGCACAACGACTGGGTTTGCCAGCCATTTTGGATGGAAGACTTCTCGAATGAATCCATCTTCGAGCAACTTCTTCACTTCTTGTTGAATGAAGTTCTGTCGCTTTACAGATTGCTTCCGAGGCTTTTGGTGCACAGACCGGGCGTCAGGGTAGATCTTCAGATTGTGCTCAATCACTTCCCTGGGGATCCCAGGCATTTGTGACGGTTGCCAGGCAAACACGTCGACATTAGCCCAGAGGAAAGCGATGAGCGCGAGTTCCTATTTGTCGTTCAATCCTCCCGATATACGTGTGGTCTGAGCGGCATCAGAACCGATTTGGATGACTTTGACAGGGATGTCGATGTCGCCGCTTGGCTGCACACGAGGTGCAGATGTCGAGCCTCGTTGACGAATGCTCGGGGTTTTTGGAGCTTGCTCCTGCCTGGAGTCCTCCTCTTGCGCCGTGGTAAGTGCATGGAGTTCTTCCAGAGCAGTTACTCCGACAGTACGATCTCCGCGAATCCGTAGAATGCCTACTGGTGTTGGCATCTTTAACACCAGATAGCCATAATGAGCAACTGCCATGAATTTGTACAAGGCAGGCCTACCCAAGATGGCATTGAAGGGTAAGTTGATCTGAGCAACGTCAAAGACCAACTTCTCGGTGCGATACTTCTCTCGTGTACCAAAGGTAACGGGGAGAGTAATAGCTCCTAGTGGGGTAATGGCTCCCGGACCTACTTCGGAGAAAGGTCGGGAGGGGTGGAGATCTGAAGGTCGGAGCTGGAGCTTGGTAAAATCTTCGAAGCTTATGAGGTTGAGCCCCGAACCTCCATCTACCATGAAATGATGGAGGTGGATGTTATTGATGGTAGGAGATACCATCAATGGTAGCTGTCCTGCTCCAACCATGCTTCGAGGGCAATCCGAAGCATTAAAAGTGATGGCTGTGCCCATCCACTTCCGATGAGGCTCCGGTCTGGCTGTAGGAGCTACAGCAACCATGTCCCGACGTATAGTCTTGATGATGCTACGGGAGGTGATGTCCCATGATCCACCAAAAATGGTGTTCATGGTCTTCCGACGCTTGTTGTCGGAGACATCAGAATCGTCGTCGACGGAGGTGTATACGGCCTTCAGGACCTTTTTGGGATCCTAAAAACCTAACTCCTCTTCAGCCGGAGCTTCGTCGACTTTTTGTTTTCCTTCCCTCTGCCGGAAAGGAACTTCTTCCCGGCGCTTGTTGTAGCGCTCGGCAAGGTTTTGGACCTCCCGGCAGTCTTCCAAATTGTGGCTGCCCGTTTTGTGAATTGGACACCACACCTTGGGTTTGCCGCCGTCTTCAGAAGACGGTCGAGGTCACTTCTCAGGGCATGGCCCCCGGCCACCCGGAGCTGCAGCAGCTGCAACATTGGATGCACCAGACGACGGCTTCTTCTTGCCGTTGGTCTTCTTCTTCTTCTTGCCACTCCCGAAGGTAGCGACTTCTCCTTTGGAGGACTTCTTGTGATCCTCCGGAGTTGGTTTGGAGAGCATTTCACGGCCCTCCGCAGCTCTGACACATTTGTCGGCCAAACTGAAGAGTTTCGTGACACTGATGATCTCCTTGATCGCCAGTTTCTCCAGCATGTTCTTGTCCCGTACACCCTGTCTGAATGCCACAATGACAGAGGCGCTAGAGATAGAAGAGATAATGTTTAGTAGCTGAGAGAACCTCTGGATGAATAATCGCAGGGACTCTCCCCCTTTTTGCACGACTGCAAAAAGGTCCAGTTCAGTGCCTGGTCGGGTGTATGAACTCCCGAAGTTGACGGTGAACTGCTGGCACAGCTCCTCCCAACTGTTGATGGAGTTGGGTGGAAGGCTCATAAACCAGGACCTGGCGGTCCCAGTTAAAGCCACTGGGAAATAATTGGCCATTACAGCCTCATTTCCTCCAGCTTCCAAGATAGCAGTGGAGTAAATCTGAAGAAATTCAATAGGATTGACGGTCCCGTCGAACTTCTCCAGTAGGTGAGGCCGGAACTTCTGTGGCCACCTGACCATACGCAGATGCATGGTCAGGGCTGAACAGCCTCCTCCTACTCCTTCAGGAGCAAGAACGTCTTGAGCTTCTCGTCTTTCACGAGCACACTCAATATGGACTCGACCGTCCTGTTGGCAGTATCGGCGATCAAGCTCCGCCCGGAGGTCATGAGTTGAAAGCCTGGATACCGTGTGAGTGCGTCGTGCCCTGGAGGGCAATGACGTCACTTGTTGTGATACAACACGTCTCCTGTTGTTGGAAACGTGTGGACCAAGTCTGCCAGACAAGGTCCGTCGCTGCGATGGGGCCCGTCCTGAAGGAGGAGGACCCTGGTTGCTGATGCGGTCGGCTGCTGCTGCAACCAAATGTTTCACATCAGCTCTCCATTGCTCCAGTGCATCCCGGTATGCATCCGGAGGTGGTAGGCGTTGGAGAAGAGCACGTGCTGCATGGAGCGCGTGTTCCAGGTTGTCATGATTTCCCACGCAGTGACTGACGCCGGTGCACCATCGCATTGTCCAGCTTGATTTGCTGGTGGAGGTGGCGGTGGTGGCAGTGTGACTCCTGCTGGCGCTGAGGCCCCTGCTGGTGGCTGCATATTGGAGGGATTGCCCCCAGCAGCTTGGACTGCAGGGTGATCGTTGGATGATCCAGCAGCTGAGTTCACCATTCTCGAAATCTCAGGCGCCCCCTACCTGGCGCACCAACTGTCGGTAGTTTGGATCCGGCAGATCTCCCGACACTACTAAAGTGTTAAAGGAGTTTGATGTTCGGTGTGGGCGCGTGGAGATTCAAGAAGGTGAATTGTAAATAGCACGGGAGACACGGAGATTTACGTGGTTCGGGCCGCCTAAGCGTCATACCCTACTCCACGGGTGTGTTGGTGTTGTATTAGCTGTATGAGCTTGTGTCAAGTGTCTATGACACGTGTGTAGCGTATCTGAACGTCTACAATCCGTCGTCGGCCTGTCTTTTTATAGTACAAGGGCAGGCTTACAAGTTAGCCTGGCTCGACATGTGGCCCCGATGGTTACTAGTATTGATACTCATTCAACACATTTGATTGCTCTTAATGACCGGGTAATGGGCTTTGACAGCACCGTTACTAGTAATTAAGGTCGTCCGATCGTGTGTCATTAATATGGTATTAATGACACTTAATCGGGTCTTGAAGTCCTTGATTCCCCTTTGAAGATCCAGAGCCGTTGTGGAGTCTTCCGGAGGTTAGAGGCTGAAGATCCGACGGTTGGACACATGGCAGTTCTGGAGCATACTGTGGGAAACAGGTAGCTCCGGAACTACCTAACACGTGTCAGATCCGGAGCTTCCCTCGGTGTAGGATTAGGTCCGGGGGTGCCATTTCGGTACATAGCCCGGAGCTTCTCCCTTGTGGGCGGTAGCTCCGGTTTGATAGTACATGTGACGGCTCTGGGATTAACCATGTTGGAGAAGCGGGTCCGGTTAAGTCTGACATGTGGGCCTCCGAAGGTCTTCAAATCAAATAAATGACTTTCTCTTAAGATCTTTATAATCTTAAGGGGTGTACGGTTCCCAGGGTACCGACAACTATAAACCCTAGAAATTAGATAAGCATATGAAGACAATGATTTTTATCCTGAAGTTTAGACCTATAAACAGTTACGCCATGTTTAAAAAGTCTATAAAAGAACATGTACCTTTAAGTCGTTTTCTCACCCAAAGGATCCTAAAAATCAAATTTGAGCTTTTCACTATAAAATCTCTTCAGGGAAGAAAATAGAAACTTGAGACGTCACCACACGCCTAATTGTTTAGGATCAAAACTTTCAGAGTGTGTTTGATTTGAAGGATATAGTAGGACGTGACGGAACCATTCTACTTTTCAAATATTTGTTTTGGGGATATGTGAGACGAGGTCATCTTTGGAAAAGGAATATTCTCACTAGATGCGGGATACATCTATTCCAGAAAAGAGGCGGATGAGTCACTTTGTACAGTTAGCAATAATCTTTCTATAGACGTCCGAAAATCTATTTCATGTAGCTTGATAAGAAAATTTTAAATCATAGATACATAATTCTTTACACTTAAGACCTATTGCTCATGCCATCCTTATTTTGGTCAACCCGTCGTGGAAGCTTTTACCCCCTCCGTCCTAAAAAGTTTGTCGCTTTGTAGTTCATTTTTAAACTACAAAGCGACAAACTTTTCGGAGAGAGTACCAGAGAAGGTGCTGCCGGTCGCCTATTCTGGGTCCGTCGCCACCCGGACGCGTGAGGGTCACCCTCGTTAGCTGAGAAAGAAAAAAACGCCCGAAAAAAAAAAACTTCCATCCTCTCGCGACGCGCCCCTCTCCAAGCCGCCGGCGGCGCCCCTCTCCACAGCCGCGGCGCTCGCTCCCGAGCCACCGACGGCGCCCCCGATCCCAGCCGTCAGTGGCGCCCAGCTCCCCACCCGCAGAGCGCGCTCCCTAGCCGCCGACGGCGACCCGCTTCCCAGCCGCGGCGCTCCCGAGAAGGCGGATGAGTTCCACGCCGCTGGCGTCGGATACGACGATTTCAGGTTTTTTTTCTTCGTCCTGCCCATCTTTCCTGCGGCCTCGTCATCGTTGATTCCGGCTATTCGTCGTTCCTCCGCCGCAAGATGCGTCCCTCACTCGATTTTCTTTGATCTGCGAAGGAAAAACTTCATCGAAGCAAGAAGGACCGGCCTCCACTCTTTTGTGTTAAGATCCGCGCGCCAGAAGATTTGTAGCTCGGATCTGTGCAATTTTCTCTTCAGAGGACTGATGCATGCCTCGATTATTGGAAGACAGTTTTGATGGCTGGAAGAAGTAAAATGTTTGTTTACAGGCTTTGTTTTGGTGCTTGCATGCACATAAGCGGCTAGTGTTCTATTTTGAAAGCAGTATGTTAGGACTCTCTATAAACCCCACGGGGATGTGACGGTGATTATTCAGTTATTCGGTAGTTCAATTAGAATGGTAAAGAGCTAGGGATGCTGGATAATCGTATAGTAAACTTGATCTCTGTTTCCTTAAGAATGGAGGTAATTTATCCGTGTAAAAAAAGGAACATTTTAGTCAGACATGAAAAAACATGCTAAATATCATGTTGTTCTTCAATACCTGAAAGCACGTGTTGTCTCATTCATGAATGTGACAGAACAAAATACATCGAGTTCGAAAACAAAATTTCCTAAACATACATAAATCTTATTTTGAAGTTGTGTGTATATCATTTAATCGTAATGTCTCATCTCTTCATTCAAACAGGATATGAGACCATTCCATCCCATGTTACCCCACAAAATAAATAAAAAATAAGGACCGCTCCATCCTTCCAGACAAATAGAAAACGAGGTCATCCCATCTCTGCAAATTGGAATGGATCTATCTTTATCTCATTTTGTCTCCTAACCAAACACATCTTTAAGCAAATATCAACACAAGCGATGTGCAAAACAGTGATCTTCACAAAATCTCAACAGATGCTTCTCATGGATTTGCTTAAGTGCATGCATCTAATCCTAAACTACTCCTTTCATCTCAAAATACTTGTCATTTAGAACAAGAATTTTAGTTTATTTTGAATTGATTTTTTGTTCTAAATAACAAATATTGTGAGACAAAGGAAGTATGTACGAAAGATTAAGTAAAGAAAGCACAAAATTCAGACAAACCACAAATGATCTCATGGGCTAGCGAGCGCATGCACACAAGCTGTCAGTCAGGAAGCATCAAGAAGGAGGTAAATGCTAAAGGAATGGTGAGCAAGATAAAAAGGACTAAAAAATTAAAAATTGTCAGTCGCACTGAAGAAAAACATGGAGGATGGCGCTGCGCTGTCAATCCATGTCTCAGCAGCACAAGAAATTTCAATGCAACCCCCGCATTATTCTACGAATTTTTTCTGCGCCTTCTATGAGGGGAATAAAAAACAAATAGGTCGAGCCTATCTATCTATTTCTGCCTCCCTTCTCTCTCATCCGTCCCTCTCCTTCTCTTTCCTATCTTCTCTCTCCTCCGTTTCTCTTTCTCTCCCCATCACACCCACAAGGAAGTGAAAGAACCCTAGAAGAGGCAACAGTCCTCTTCAAGGTAAGCAAGCCCCCCAAAGCTCTCGTTTTTAATTGTCCAGGCTCGTTGCTACCGACCAGCGCGGCAGTGAAAGATGGATTTTATTTTTTTGCCATGTGGGTTTCATTCATTGTTTTCGCTCCACCTGTGTACTGCCATACCCTTCCTCGGTCGAGCCGGCCCAAATCCGCGCCATTCCGTAGATCCCCATCGCCAGATTCAGTTTTGACGCTTCCGTGATGCAATGGAGATCTCGTTGGATCTGTCAACCTCGGGGTCGGCCTGGTTCCGTGCGAATTTGGGCGGTGTCTCAGATGGCTCCTGAGACCTAGGGTTGGGTTGAAATTTCAAGTTTTTTTTTTTGAATTTTTTAGCATGTCTTTTATGCATTCATTATTTTTTACCTCTTTCTGGGAATGGTCGTTTAGGGATTGGCGATTGGAGGACAATGGTGGCGACGGGCTGACCAGGCCTGCAGAAAGATTCAGTTTTCGGGGTCCGATTTCAGATCCTAGAGTTGGGTTTGTTTGTCCGACCAGCGGAGATGGACGACGATGGTAGCCTGGGATTTCGGAATTGGGGCTTCTACGAGACGGTGAAAGGTAATCTCGGCCTGCAGCTGATGTCGTCGGTGACTGCTGACCCGGACACAAAGCCGCTGCTACCAAACGGTGGTACCTTCTTGCAGCACCATGGGCATCATAATGGCCCGCACCAGCACCACTCGCAACATTCTCACCATCCCCGGGATTGTGGTGGTGCGTCTGGAGGCATGCCCAATGAGCCGTCTTCTGTACACATGGACTTTGTGCGCAATGAAGCTTGGTTGCTCCCTTCACAGCACCAGCACCAGCATCAGCATCAGCATCCCCGGCAACAGAAGGTCCTTCATCATCTCCCTGTTGGACCTCTTGGTCATCCTGGGCATGGTAGCCATTTTGTGCACCACCACCCGACTGGCTATGGGACGATGGTGGATGCACATGGTTTGCACACACTCCAGATGATGCAACCACAAGTGGAGGCACAGGCACAACCTCAGTCTCAGCCGCAGCCGCAGCCACAGACACAGGATCCTCCTCCATTTAAGGAAGAGAGCATGCAACCATCACTGGTCGAAGACCATTCTGTGGTAAAGAACGAAACACCTGTGAAGAAGAAGCGGCAGGGCCAGCAGCCAAAGACACCAAAACCAAAGAAGCCTAAGAAGGTTGCTGCTCCAGAGGTGGATGGGGCACCTAATAAGCCTACACCCCGAGGGAGGGGGCCAAGGAAGGCTGTGGGAATGGTGATTAATGGTATCGATTTGGACCTTTCAAGAATACCAACACCTGTGTGCTCGTGCACTGGGACTCCCCAGCAGTGCTACCGATGGGGTGCAGGTGGTTGGCAGTCTGCATGCTGCACAACTTCTATCTCGACATATCCACTACCAATGAGCACAAAGCGCCGAGGTGCGCGTATTGCCGGAAGGAAAATGAGCCAAGGTGCATTCAAAAAGGTGCTTGAGAAGCTAGTTGGTGAAGGATACAACCTTAATAATCCAATTGACTTGAAGACATTTTGGGCGAAGCATGGCACAAACAAGTTTGTTACAATCAGGTAAAAGACGTGCTATGTTCATTGACGTGTAGGCTCTAGTGTTGCAACTTTGCCTGTTTATTGTTTGTAGTCATGTGCCAATACGTGGAAGTTCTTAGAAGTTAGAAGTAGCATGTAGCCATGCTCTGTTCTGTTGACTTTACCTGAAGCCTCAGATCTGGACATCATGGAAGTCTTTGTACCCTCCACTTGCAACTTGTACTGTAACATCATTCTCTAATTCAGGTTGTATGAAACTTAATGCATTAGATGCCCATATTTGTGAAAGTTTTCTCTAATGATTTATTAGTATCTTTTGGACAGATATTCTTAAAAGAATTCTACCATTTTTAAACCAGTTTATTGCAAACGCTGCAGAGATAACATGTAAACATGGGCTGAAGAATTAGTTACTATATAGAGCAAGAGAATTATAGGGACGAGCATCTTTCTGGCTATAATATATCAATGTGTGAAAAGACTTTTCACAAGTAAAGTGAAAAGGAAATTAATGGAATTAAAACTGATGTGTCCTCATTACCTTACAGTATTATGTGCAAAATAAAGTTTATAAAACCAACGTTTTCTGTAAAACCTTAGTATTCTCTTAAAACTCTAAAAAAAACTTTGTATGCAAAAGGCAAAAGGGTCCTTTGTATTTCTTCCCTATCTGCTACCCTTACAGTTTATGGTGCTTTGCACTTAAATGTTAACATCTGTTGTATTTGCTTGACATTTGCTAGAAACCTGTCATTTTTCTGTTCACGGGGAGTCTACCGACAATTCATTGTGCAGTTTGTGCTTGACATCTTTTGGTGGCGTTTGGTAGCTTGATCACTGGTATCCTACAACCGTTTCTCTGTTTATGATGATATGATACCGTGCCACAAATAGTGGGGAACTGCCTGCTACCGTTTCTCTTAATATGGTAATGTACCACAAACAGTGGGGGTCTTTTGTTATGGTTATTAACATCTATTTATAAGGGAGCATAAATTTGAGGTGTTAAAATCTGGTTAAGCTCGAATGGAGGTTAGCCTAGCCATGCCACATTTTTTGAAGACTTGAACTTATACTGTAGATTTGCCTATGCCTATAAAGAGGATTGTTTCCAGCTTCCTCTTGTTGTTCATGTGTTACAGGGGCTTACTGCATTTTGAGATGCGGAGACTGGATAGTTTTTGTGTTTTTGCTAAATCAACTATCTAGTATTAACTTCTATAAATTTTGCAGTCGGTAAAAAAAGCTTGAGCAACCTAAGTTGTAGCTTTTCTTTTGAATTTTATGGTTTTGGGGGGAATTGCTGTTTTCTTCTGAATGCATGCTTTTTAAGTACGAGGATCTGTGATTTGCATATTGCACACAATTGTTTTGACTTTTACTTCATCTGCATAGCAAATTCTATTTCTTCTTATTCTTGTGTCAATAATATATTTTTAAAAAAGGGAGCAATGAGTTTCACAAAGTTGGCCTTTACTTCATCTGCATAGCAAACTCTATTTCTGCTTATTCTTGTGTGAATAATACTCTCTCCGTTTCAATTTATTTGTCGTTAGGACAATTTTTATTAGTTCATTTCTAGTTCTTTTGATTGTCTGAAACGACAATTATTTCGAAACGGAGATAGTATATTTTTTTTTTTAAAAAAAAGGAGTCGCATTTGTGGCTCGTTTTTGCATTTACATCCCTGTCTAATACGCCATTTGCATCACTGAAAGTTTCTAACAGTCGTATGGGGACGGCTGAGCCGCAAATGCTGAACAGGTAGCTCGCACCACCAAATTAAGCTGTGGACTCCCTTTTCATGCTAGCTGCTGGTCTCGAGTTTTGTCTGCATCTTCGCGTGGCTGCGACACAAAACAGAGGCAAGTGCCCCCAAAAGGCCAAAAGTGCTTCCCAGATCGAGGAAACGGATGGTGACCCAAAGCCGCGATGGCGTCAACACCGAGCGTTGTTTCAGGTCTCGTGATATTCAGAGTTTACTTGGTAAAACGATCCGGATCAGTGCGGTGAATCTACAGCGTTGTCATGGAGAAACGAGAGAGTTGCACGTAGATTCGATAAATAGAATACTACATCTGTTTCCTTTTATTTGAAACTGATTAGTATAAAAATGAACTAACAGTGTCAAATAAAAAGAAACGAACCGAGTAAAATACACCACTTGTGTAAAAGAACAGAAAGAGCTTAAGGAAATAGAAATGGACAAAGAACGGAGGCATCTTGTCGAAACTCTGAAACATAGGCGAAAGCCAACACGAGCGATGTGCAAAACAGTGGTCGTCACGAAACCTCTACGGACGTTTCTGTGTGCCTCTCATCGATTTGCTTACGCGCATGCATCTAATCCTGGAACTATACAAAAGATTCGTAAAGAAAACCACTAAATTCAGACAAACCACATCTGATCTTCACACGTTAGCGAGTAACACCTTTGGCACATGCACACACAAGTCATCAGGAAGCATCCAAACAGGAGGTAAAAACAAAAGGAATGATGAGCAAGATAAACAAGTACTACAAAATTAAAAATTGTCAGTCGCAGTGAAAAATGAAATTAAGAGCCGCGACATGGATGGATGGCGCTGTCTCAATCAGTCGTCTCAGCAGCACAGAAAAATTCAGAGCAACCCCCCCGTCATTTCTCATATTTGTTTCTGCACCTTATATCTGCACCTTCTTCTATGACGGCAAAAGGAAAACAAGTAGTGCGACCCTAGTATTCCTGCCCCGCCCTCTTCTCTCTCATCCATTTCTCCCTCTTTCTCTTTCCTCTCTTCTCTCTCCTCGGTCTCTCTCTCTCCCCGTCACACCCACAAGGAAGTGAAAGAACCCTAGAAGAGGCAGCAGTCCTCTTCAAGGTAAGCTAGCCCCCCAAAGCTCTCGTTTTTAATTTCCCAGAGCTCGTTGCTACCTACCGCTCCGTGTTCCAAAAGGAGGCGCAGCAGGGAAGGATGGTCTTTTGTTTTTTTGCATTATGGGTTTCGTTAATTTTTTTCGCTCCGCCTGTGTATTGCCGCATCCTTCCTCGGTCAAGCCGGCCCAAATCCGCACCTTTCCGTAGATCCCCGTCGCCAGATCCGGTTTTGACGTTTCCGTCATGCAATGGGGATCTCGTTGGATCTGTCGACCCCGAGGTCGATCTGCTTCGGTGCGGATTTGGGCGTTGTCTCGATTGGCTCCTGAGACCTAGGGTTGAGTTGATATTTCAAGATTTGTTTTTGAATTTTTAGCATGTCTCTTACGGATTATTTATTTATTTTTGTTTCCGGGAATGGTCGTTTAGGGATTGGCGATTGGAGGACAATGGTGGCAATAGGCTGACCAGAGCTGCAAGAGGATTCAGTTTTCCGGGTCCAATTTCAGGTCACTAGCCGAGATGGACGACGACGGCAGCCTGGGCATTCGAAATTGGGGCTTCTACGAGACGGTGAAAGGCAATCTGGGCCTGCAGCTGATGTCGCCGGTGACCACCGACCCAGACACAAAGCCGATGCTATCAAACGGTGGTACTGGTACCTTGCAGCACCATGGGCATCATAATGTCCCGCACCAGCACCACCCGCAACATTCTCACCATCCCCGGGATTGTGGTGGTGCTTCTGGAGGCATGCCCAATGAGCCGTCTTCTGTACACATGGACTTTGTGCGCAATGAAGCTTGGTTGCTCCCTTCACAGCACCAGCATCAGCATCCCCGGCAACAGAAGGTCCTTCATCATCTCCCTGTTGGACCTGTTGGTCATCCTGGACATGGTAGCCATTTTGTGCACCACCACCTGACCGGCTATGGGATGATGGCGGATGCACATGGTGTGCACACACTCCAGATGATCCAACCACAAGTGCAGGCACAGACGCAACCTCTGTCTCAGCTGCAGCCGCAGCCGCAGACACAGGATCCTCCACTAAAGGAAGAGAACATGCAACCATCACCTGTCGAAGACCATTCTGTGGTAACGAACGAAATGCCTCTGAAGAAGAAGCGGCAGAGCCAGCAGCCAAAGACACCAAAACCAAAGAAGCCTAAGAAGGTTGCTGCTCCACCGGAGGATGGGGCACCCAATCGGCCTGCATCCCGAGCAAGGGCGCCAAGGAAGGCTGTTGGAATGGTGATTAACGGTATTGATTTGGACCTTTCAAGAATACCGACACCTGTGTGCTCATGCACTGGGACTCCCCAGCAGTGCTATCGATGGGGTGCAGGTGGTTGGCAGTCTGCATGCTGCACAACTTCTATCTCGACGTATCCACTACCAATGAGCACAAAGCGCCGGGGTGCACGTATTGCTGGAAGAAAAATGAGCCATGGTGCATTCAAAAAGGTGCTTGAGAAGCTAGCTGGTGAAGGATACAACCTTAATAATCCAATTGACTTGAAGACATTTTGGGCGAAGCATGGCACAAACAAGTTTGTTACAATCAGGTAAAAGACATGCTATGTTCATCGCCGTGTAGGTTCTAGTGTTGCGACTTCACCTAACGTGTAGCCATGCTCAGTTTCGTTGACTTTGCCTATTTCAAGCCTCAGATCTGGACTTCATGGAAGGATTTGTACCCTTCACTTGCAACTTCTACTGTAACAACAGTCTCTAATTTCAGGTGTATGACATTTAATGCATTAGATGCCCATATTTGTGAAAGTTATTATGTGGAGTATGTTTTCTCTTATGATTTACCAACATCTTGGACAAATATTTGTAAAAAAAAAACCACTTCAACCTGTGATTTCTAAGCTGCACAAATAACCTGTCTTCTATCTCTTATACAATCATATCTAACTCAACATGGGCTGAAGAAATATTTACTATATAGAGCAAGAGAGCTGTAGGGATGGACACCTTCCTCACAACAATATATCCATATGTGAAAAGGCTTTTCCCATGTAAAGTGAAAAGTAAATTAGTGGAATTAGAACTGGTTTGTCCTCATTACCTTACAGTATTATGTGCAAAATAAAGTTAATTTTCTAAAACCAAAGTCTTCTGTAAAACCATAGTATTCTCCTAAAACTTTTTGAACACTTTGTATCCATAAGGGCTCTTTGTATTCATTCTCCAACTCCCTACTCTTACAGTTTATGGTGCTATGCATTTAAATGTCAACATCTGTGTATTTGCTTTGCTTGTCGTTTCCTAGAAATGTGTCATTTCTGGTTCAGAAAGAGTATATTGACAATTCATTGTGCTTGACATCTTCTGGTGGCGTTTGGTAGCTTGATCACCGGTATAGTGGTATCCCACAACTGTTCCTCTGTATCTGATTATACGATAATGTGCCACGAATGGTGAGGATTGAGCATGTGACCGTTTCTCCGTAATATGATTATGTAGCGGAAACAGGCTGCTTTCAACAGCACAGAAAAATACAACATAGTCAGGCTGATTCTTTTGGAGACTTGAACATTAATACGGGATTTGCCTATGCCTAATAAATAGGATTGCTTTTAGCTGTAATATTTATGATTGATTGCCTAATTCCTTCACATATATGTGGGTGTAGTAAGTAAAACTAAGTGCACTGGTTTTTTTTCCTGCTGTCATCTAGCCGGACAAAGTGCTTTTCTTGTTAATCCACGAAGTGTTTGCTAACCCACGAATTTTGTGAACTCAGCGTTTTCAGAGGATGTCGTCAGCAACAATGGTTGCTGTTCAGGTGAAAAACTGCATTGGATCGGATCATTCTTGCCAACCCAAGGATACGTACACTCCAAAATCAAACAGGCACTAAGAATTTATGGGCATCTAGTTTGATTCTTTTGCGCTCTGAAAAAATTGCTAGGGTGGAGCCGCTTTTGCGCTGAAAAGTAAGGAAAACCCGTTCTCAACTTGCTTGAATTCAAACTAAATAAAGAAACCAAACATCATTGTCTGTCATTTATCTTAGCTAGAAAAGACGGGGAGGGAGGAGTATGTCGCGGTTGAGTTGACCACCAGAACTAAAAGAGGCGATGACCAATGCCTATCGGTTTTCAAAAATAGGAAGCCTCAAGCCTCTCTTCTTTGTCGCGCACGGGCCTCTTCTTCCCACCGTCACGTGCTTCCTAATGCTTCAGTGTTGGGCAATGGGCTTCTTTCATCGCTGGGTCTTGCACTGCTTCCGTCGCGTTGGCGCCAGCCACCTGACTGACACAAGCAAAAGAACCGGAAGCATTTCCATGCGTTCACATGCATTTTCCTAGGAAAAGAAACTGATGTAATCATATGTGAATTCAATTTCGAAAATTTGAAATGTTGTTACCTACAGTGAGTCCAATGCAACCTCTCCAAGATGCATCCTCTCTGGGTAAATCTCTAAGTTCCATGTGTGAAAATTGTTAGAAAATATGATGCAATTTACAGAACAATTCTGGAAAACACAAGAAAACAACAGCGATCAATACCGGCAGACAGACGAGACGAGAAATATCGCGTACGATTTGAAGCCGGAGAAATTGCTTTAGATCTGGCAATGAACAGTCGCTGCACACATTGGTGACGACGTTAGGTCGCAGCGCCCGATCTACTCGGTAGACGATCCGTGATGAAGAACGCGAGCAGTCGCGCGAAGTGCTTTCCAAAAACCTTATTCGACCCCTCCCAATGCAGGATCGCAAGGGTGAGCGGTTCCGGAGACCTGCTCTCCTGATCGTCGGTGCACGCCGGCGCTCGGGATGGAGTAGACTAAAAAGCGGTGCAAGGAATGCGAAAGTGGGATCATCTGCCCTACCGCGTACATCCGTATTTATAGAGTCATGCGAAGGCAGTTCGGCTGCGATCTGGAGGATCCGCATCCGATCCGACTCTGCAGTTGTAAACGCATTCGTCTCCAACAACTTGAACTCAGTCTCGGAAGCCTAAAATTCAGAAGCTCTAAAGCTCAAAAATATAAAATCAGTCTTCTGTAAAAACATAGTATCCTCCTGAAACTTTTAAAATACTTTGTATTCAAAAGGGATCTTTGTATTCATTCCCTAACTCCCTACCCTTACAGTTTATGGTGCTATGCATTTAAATGTCCACATCTGTGTATTTGATTTGCTTGTCGTTTCGTAAAAATGTGTCATTTCTGGTTCAGAAAGAGTACATTGACAATTCATTGTGCTTGGCATCTTTCGGTGACGTTTGGTAGCTTGATCACTGGTATAGTGGTATCCCACAATTGTTCCTCTATATATGATTATACGATAATGTGCCACAAATAGTAATAATGTAACACAAACAGGTTGGTTTCAACAGTACAGTTAAATACACATGTCGAAGTGTTTGAAACGACACTTCCCCCGGATCTGCTAAGGAGCAGTCCGCAGAGGTTCTTGTTATGGTTGGGGTACGCAGAGATCAAGATCAAGATGATGACACTAGAGATTTATGTGGTTCGGACCGCCTGAGCGTAACACCCTACTCCACGGGGTTTGTGTTGTATAATGTGAGTCTGTTCGCTAGTATGCCTGTTAGCTGGGATCAGCTCCGCTGAGATGATCTCCCTGGGTACGTGCGGTACAACCCTTTTATAGTTCTAAGGACTGACCGTTAAAATGCTTGTCTGGCCCTACATGTGGCCTTGGCGTATTTAATAGCCTAATACACTGTCTAAAGGGTATTAAGTATGATTAATAGAGTGATAACATACCTTAATGGTTGTGTTACCCCTATTAACAATGCTCTGATCGCGATGTCGTTAATATAGTATTAACGACACGTAATTAAATCTTGTAACTGCCGCTTTAATTACCCTTGATGGTTCGTACTGAGGGAGATCTGCCAGTGTATACGTCGATGAAGGTCCGGAGGCTCCACACGTGGAAGCTTCGGAGCTTTCCCTTACGGGAGGTTAGGTCCGGGGCTACTGTGCACGTGTCGGCACCGGAGCTCCTTTCTGCTCGGGGTTAGGTCTGGGACTGTTGTACATGTGTCGGCACCGGAGCTTTCCTTCGTTGGGAGCTTAGTTCCGGTTTTCCTTTACACGTGTTGACCCAGGAGCTACCCATACGAGGGGAGCGGGTCCGGTGCAATGTGACATGTGGGGCCCGAGGAGACCTTCAACTCTGGCGTGTAGAACTCCCTTGTACTCTTCGCGGTACTAAGGGGTACCCGATACGCAGGGTACCAACAGTGGCCCCCGGGCCCAACTCTGGGAGAAATCCTTTGGGTTAAGTTATTCTACCAGAGGTGGGGCCATTCTCGATTTCCGCGCTTCGATTTTAAGAGTCTTCTAATATGCTGTTGGAGCGATGGTCCGGGAGTGAACCATCGAAGCGTGCCTTGTTATGAA
Organism: Tuctoria greenei; assembly: GCA_036927565.1. Classification (NCBI taxonomy): domain Eukaryota; kingdom Viridiplantae; phylum Streptophyta; class Magnoliopsida; order Poales; family Poaceae; genus Tuctoria; species Tuctoria greenei. The sequence continues at coordinate 203,516,730 of JAYESD010000005.1, read as the reverse complement.
TGCGGAAGATGAGATCTTTGAGTGAGGATCTCACACAATTGAAGGTCACCAGTTCCCAATACGAAAACTGTATTAGTTCCGCGCGCCCTGTCAGGGTGCCGCCATCAGGTTTCCCGCCGCTCATCATGACAACGGTTTGTCTTGGGTAAGAACCTCGATCTCTTCGTCGGGGTGGCCCCAGGCCCACTCGTCATTGACAGAGTAGACTTTTGAAAAGTGCCTTCGATCTCACTGTGGTTTCCATCCAAGCGTCGTATAGGCTTACTTAAGAGGGAAAGTGTGCACGGTTTGAGGACTCTTTACACCTTCGATCACATTTGTGCTTAGAGCCTCCCAAACTCCGCCTAACTTCCCTTCCTTTGCTCCGCTTTGCCGTGATGGAGTTGGGTCTCCCCAAGAGCCGCCTCAACAGTGACGATGATTTAAAGAAGGTCCGGACCTATATGGGGTGGTCCAGCGACCCCTTCAATCACTTGGTTCGTGCTGGAAAGCTCCCGTTCAAGAAGGAGCGTAATGGCGACATGATGTACTTCTCGGCGTACGCCATGGTGGGATTCATTCCACCTTTCTCTTCTTTTCTTTTGATGCTACTAGACTTTTATGGTCTGCAACTGTATCACTTTGGGCCCCATTCTCTTCTTCTCGTGGCGACGTTCGTCCACTTTTGCGAGATGTGGGTGGGTATTTCCCCCTGTGTCGAGCTATTCCGCACCTTCTCGCACCTTCTTCACCATCCACACCACCGGCAAGGGGATTGAGCTTCTTGGCTTCTACTATTTATTGAAGCGCAAGAACTGCCCCTTCAAATACTTGAAGTCATTTCCTTCCGGCAAATGGGACAACTGGAAGAAGGATTGGATCATCATTACAGCAGAGGAACACGCAAAGTTGGAGCTGCCCGAAGGTCTCCCCAACATTGACACCGACGTCTGGAGTGTAGTTCCGTTGCTGTCAGACGCCTTCAACCCCATCTTAACCAGGATCCGCGAATGCGTGGAGGGTGGAGTGACTCCCCAGATGGTTTTCTGCAACTTCCTGGTCAATAGATGGGCTCCACTGAAGAAGAGGGAGAATCTCGCGTGGGCCCTCAATAGCGTGATGGATGACGACCGTATTGAAACCGGTCTGAAATCCGACTTGAATGATGAAGCTTTGGAGCATCATCTTAAGAAGCTCCAGCATGGGATAAATGTCAACGGCGACAACTTAGTTCTGCTGGCAGCTTTCCTCCCTCTGAACATGGAGGCGCAATTCAGTAGGGAACTCCGGAGGAGAATGGCGGTGTTTGACGACCTTGGTGAGGTAGAAAGGCGTCCGACCACCAGGTTGGTAATCCCTGGAGCTTCCGAGGGTGGTCCTGCCTCTGCCCCGAGCCGGATGATTGAAGACACAGACAAGGGCAAGGGTAAAGAGCCACCTGAGCCCTCCAGCCAGAAGAGAAAGTTGAAGCACGCTGACGGAAGGTCTGTCAGACCTGCCCCTTCTACCACGGCTCCTTCTCCCCGGCGGGGGAGGTCTTCTGCAGCTACCCTTGCTCTGGTGCAAGCATCTTTAAGAGGCGTCAGCTCCGGGCAGTCGACCCCGACCTCAGTGCCGGCAAAAAGCTCCAGGCGTGGGAGTTCTTCCTAGCCCAGAGAAGCTCTGACCGAGAAGACTCCGGCTGCTGCAAGCGGCCCTCAACTGAGGTTTGAAGTCGTTGTCTCACCAGACTTGGTGGGCTCTGACTCCGAGCCTCAAAAGAAGAGGTTCCGAGGTGACTGGGTGGTAGCATCCCTAGGTAAGCGTTGATTGCTCACCCTAAAATGCTAATCTTGTTTTTGACGTGTCTTTAATCTTTTTTCCCTTTATTTCTAGGGTGTTGAAGAAGGGGCTGGGAACTTCAGCGCTTGTCGCAACGACCGGGATTGCACCTGCTGAAGCTCCGACTTCAAGCACTGAGCCTCCTCCTCAAGTGGAGGTAGAAGTTGTGCTCCGACGCCAGCGTTTGTGGACTTGGGCTCAGAGTCCTCGCCCAAAGCTCCTATGGTAGCTCTGGACCACAGGAGAGAAGTCGAAGATATACCCCTGGCGATGGTGGCGTAGGCTGATGCTCCAGCACTGGTGATGCCAAAAGTTCCGGCCTTTGAGCCAGAAGTTGTCGAAGCCCTGGCCGCTGAGCCAGAGGTAATTGAAACCCCGACCATTGAGCCGGAAATCACTGAAGCTCCGGGCCTTGTGCCAAAAGCGGTTGAAAGTCCGGTGGCTGAGCCAGAGGCGCCTAAAGCTCCGGTTGTTGAACCGGAAGAAGCTGCCGTGTCGGAGACTAAGCCAGTGGTGGTAGAGGCCCCAGATGAAGCCCCTGTCGTTGCTTTGGAGGTAGCCGAACTAGAGCCGGAGCTGCCTGAAGAGGTGGCAGCAGGTCCTCCACCTTCGGAGCCAGCAATTGAAAGCATGGAGGCAGCACCATCAGCTTCTGCTCTGGTGGTGGGAGTTCCCCTAGTGGGTTCCTCTTCTGCTACTACTGAAGGGCTCCCAAAGAGCGGTCCTAGTGCCGCAAAAGCTCAAGGGTCCTCTCTCGTAGAGTGGGACCCTTTTTTGTGATGGAAAATCCTCTAGAATATGCGGAGATGGTCCCAGTAGGTACGGAGCCTATCCCTCTGGCGTTGTCCATAGACAACACCTGCTCCAACCTCCGACAGGTCCAATTGGCCTTCGATCATGAGAGAAAAGCCCTAGAGGAGGAGCGCAAACACCCTCAAGCATTGGCGCAACAAACTCCATTTTGAGACTAGACTTGCCCAGACAAGGCTGGCTGACCAGAAGGCGTGGATAAAGGGGGAGAAAGCCAAATTAGAGTACTGGGATAAGCTACTTGAGGAGAAGGAGGCCGCCATCCGGGCACTCAATGCTAACTCCAGGGAAATCCTTGAGCAAGCCAAGGAGAGACGTGATGCTGCTGATGAGCGTCACGAAAACCTCAAAGAATTGAACGAGGATCTCCTGAAGCGCCGGCTGGACCTGGAGGCAAGGGAAGAAAAGCTCCTGGAGCAACATGATAATATCATGAAAAGAGAGGCGGAGGTCACCCAGAAGTTGAGTCTCGGTGAACAGAATTTGGCGGACCGCTCAAAGAAGTTTGAGCAGTGAAGTGAAGATGAAAAGAAGAAGTACTGAAAGATGGGGCGGGAGCTCTCGAAAAGGGAAGCTGACATTGCCACTAGGGAAGGGAAGGTGAAAGGAAGGGAGAAGGATTTGGCGGAGAGGCAGAACCGCATCCACCTCGGGGAGACGGAGCTGATCGATCGTGAAAAGCAAGTTGCTGGGAGTATGCAACACAACATGCTAAATTCATCGAGTGCCTCGCCCGTGAGGGTTCGGAGCTTGCAACCGCCCGGAAGTCGCTAGAGGAGATGCAAAACTTGAAGGAGACCGAGTCCATCCAAGTATGGAACTTCTTGGGGTGAGCCAATGACGTGCTGACGCCACTAGGGTTCAATCCTGTACGTCAGAACAACCCAGAGTTGGACTTGGACCGAGCGCTAGTGGCCCTCAATGCTGCTGGCGGCAAGCTCGACGTGATGGGAGATGTCATCGCAAATCAGCTGGAGACAAAGGGGAAGTCTCTGGCTACGAACGTGGCAGCATATGTGGTGTCATGCTACGTAAGCAGAGACCCCCAATTTTCCCTGGACCCGGTGCTTGAAGGTCCCATTGCCGAAGAGGAAGATGCCGCCAAGGCCAGTGTCCAAGAGGTTGCTAAGGAGGTCACCTTTTTCTTGCAGGACTTAGATCCTCTAGTAGCTAGGACTTCTTCTCTTTGCTTTTTACTGTAATCCCAATTTTGTAATCCAGTGCTTCAAATTAATGAAATCCATTTTGCCCATGAACTTCACTCTATCTTTGTCTTCAATATAGTGTGCTTCGTCTTTTTGGCCCCCTGGTATATGTGTACAATTGGAATGTGTGCATATACCAAAGGTTTTGACAGTATATTGATGACTTGAACACTTCGTACTTTTAGACTTTAGGTCCGAAGTCTTTATTTCTGAGGTGTCAACAGCAGGCCCCCTGGGATTGGCGAAGCTTTGTAGCTCCGACAGTATCCAATATCAACATATAAAACGTTGACGATAGGAGCTTTGTGGCTCCTGAAGTCACCACACAAATAGTTGGATTTAGGCTTCCCAGTTGTCTTGAAGCTTAGAATTTCTGTTTTTCCTGCACATTAATACAAGGAACAAGTAAAATTTGTCCTCTTGTCTATAAATCATTTTTGTATTATTGTTCTTATTTCATTTTTACCCCAAAGCAATTCGATATGGCAGCGAGTATATTGATGTAACTCTTCCGGACCCATATGCTTTTTTAGTACTCACCCTACTGAGGTCTGCCGGAGTGTAGGTAGAATGACATACTTAGGGTGCAGGACCAGGCTAAGTCGATAGCACACTCCAGACCTATGTTGGCTTGGCGTTCAGGCAAGTAGACTATACAACATGTTAAGACCCAAAGAGATTAACAATATAGCTTGCGACACATATGAATAATTTGGGTAAAAACTTAAAAAGAATAGCACAACTTCATTATAGACAAGAAGGTTAAAAATGATAAATTGATAGATCGAGCCTCGTACAAAAATAAATGCACGTGGAGTCTGTTCTCACACAATGACGTCTTTCATTATAGGTATAGTTTACAGGGAGACAAGGACACACTTAGGGTGCGGGACTAAGCTAAGTACGCTATACATCTTGTAGTAACCCAGGGTAGGCAGTTACACTTTTAGTGCATTGACTGTATGAAGTGTACTTGAACTTTCCGGACCCTCCCGTAGGGGTCCGGATGTTCTCCCGGAGGACCTACTCCTGTCTGTTTATCGACTCTATAACATACATCATGTGTAATTATAGACTCACCTCCATGATTCTAAGCATAAAACTTACGGAGGTGCTCTATGTTCCAAGGATTAGGAAGTGGAGTCCCATCCTTAGTTGCTAAGCAAACGTATCCGGGTCGAAATACTTTGATTACTCAGAATGGACCTTCCTAGCTGGGGGAAAGTTTGTTCATTCCTTCACGAGTTAGTATCTTCCGAAGCATCAGATCGCCTTCCTCGAGTTATCGGTTGCACACATGCCTTTGATGATAGTGTCAGAGCGCTTGGTGGTAACGTGCATTCCGAACAGCTGATTGGCACCTTCCCTCGTAGACAAGGTCAAGGTCTTCACGTCGGAGCTAGTCCTGCATGACTTCGTCGAAGGTTCGGACCCAGAGGGACCCTGTCGGTACCCTAGAAACCGTACACCCCTTGAGGTTACAAAGATCTCAAAGGAAATCCATCTACTTGGTTTGAAGACCCTCGGAGGCCCACATGTCAGACATAACCGGACCCGCTTCTCCAACATGGTTAATCCCTGGGTCGCCACGTGTACAACCAAACCGGAGCTACCGCCCACAAGGGGGAAGCTCCGGGCCACGTACCAAAACGGCACCTCCGGACTTAACCCCAGACCGAGAGAAGCTCCAGACCTGACACGTGTCTGGTCGCCCCGGAGCTACCTGCTTCCCACAGCAAGCTCCAGAGCTGCCACGTGTCCAATCGTCGGACCTGCCAGCCTCTAACCTCCGGAAGACCTTGTAACGGCTCTGGATCTTCAAAGGAGAGCCAAGGACTTCAAGACCCGATTAAGTGTCATTAATGCCATATTAATGACACTTAAACGGACGATCTTAACACCAGTAACGACGCTGTCGGAGCTCGTTACAGGATCATTAAGAGCAATTAATCGTGTATCAATACTAGTAACCGCCAGGGCCACATGTTGGGCCAGGCTAGCTTGTAATGGCCTGCCCTTGTACTATAAAAGGACAGACCGACGAGACACGCGGGGAGAAAGACGTTCACGAATGAACTCACGCGCTTCATACGCTCATTACAAGCTCAAACAGCTAATACAACACCAACACCTCCGTGGAGTAGGGTATTACGCTCAGGCGGCCCGAACCACGTAAATTCTTGTGTCTCTTGCGTCAATTCTTACACACCTTCTTGAATCTACGCGCGCCCACACCGAACATCAAACTCCCCTATCACTTTAGTAGTGTAGGGAGATCTGCCAGTTCTCAACCGCCGACAGTTGGCGCGCCAGGTAGGGGGCGCCTGAGATTTCGAGAATGGTGAACTCTGCTGCTGGATCATCCAACGGCCAACCTGCTGCTCAGGTTGTTGGGGGCAATCCCTCCAACAGGCAGCCACCTGCAGGAGCCTCAGCACCAGCAGGAGTCACACTCCCACCTCCATCGTCTCCTCCAGCAAATCGTGTTGGGCAACGTGATGGTGCGCCGGCGTCGCTTACTGCGTCGGCAAATCATGACAATCCGGAACACGCGCTTCATGCAGCGCGTGCTCCTCTCCAACGCCCACCACCTCCGGATGCATCTCGAGATGCACTGGAACAGTGGAGGGCCGATGTGGAGCATCTGGTTGCAGCAGCAGCCGAACGCCTCAGCAACCAGGGTCCTCCTCCTTCACGAAGAGCCCCGTCGCAGCGGCGGACTTTGTCTGGAAGACTTGGTCCGCATGTCTCCAATAGCAGGAGACGTGCTGCGTCACAACAAGTGACGTCGTTGCCCTCCGGGGCTCGACATACTCACACGGTATCCAAGCTTTCGACTCACGACCTCCGGGCGGAGCTTGATCGCCGGTACCGCCAGCAGGATGGTCGTGTCCATATTGAGCGTGCCCGTGAAAGACGGGAAGCTCAGGACCTTTCTACTCTTGAAGGAGTAGGAGGAGGCTGTTCAGCCCTAGCCATGCACCTGCGCATGGTTAGATGGCCACAGAAGTTCCGGCCTCACCTGCCGGAAAAATTCGACGGGACTGTTAACCCCGCCGAATTGCTTCAAATATACTACACTGCAATCTTGGCAGCTGGAGGAAACGAGGCCGTGATGGCCAATTATTTTCCAGTGGCCCTAACTGGGACCGCCAGGTCCTGGTTTATGAGCCTTCCACCCAACTCTATTAACAGTTGGAAGGAGCTGTGCCGTCAGTTCACTGCCAACTTCGGGAGTTCATACACCCGACCAGGCACCGAACTGGACCTTTTTGCGGTCGTGCAAAAAGGGGGAGAATCTTTGCGGTCATTCATTCAAAGGTTCTCTCAGGTACGAAACACTATCCCTTCTATCTCTAGCGCCTCTGTCATTGTGGCATTTAGACAGGGCGTACGGGACAAGAAGATGTTGGAGAAGCTGGCGATCAAGGAGATCACCAGCGTCACGGAACTCTTCAGCCTGGCAGATAAATGTGCCAGAGCTGCGGAGGGCCGTGAAATGCACTCCAAACCAGCTGCGGAGGATCACAAGAAACCCTCCAAAGAAGAAGCCGCTACCTCCGGGAGTGGCAAGAAGAAAAAGAAGACCAACGGCAAGAAGAAGCCGTCGGCCGGCACATCCAACGTTGCAGCTGCTGCAGCTCCGGGTGGCCGGGGGCCACGCCCTGAGAAGCGACCTCGACCATCTTCTGAAGACGGTGGCAAACCCAAAGTGTGGTGTCCCATTCACAAGACGGGCAACCACAATTTGGAAGACTGCCGGGAGGTCCAAAACCTTGCCGAGCGCTATAGCAAGCGCCGGGAAGAATCTCCTTTCCGACAGAGGGAAGGAAAGCAAAAGGTCGACGAAGCTCCAGCTGAAGAGGAGTTAGGGTTTCAGGACCCCAAAAAGGTCTTGAAGGCCGTCTACACCTCGATCGACGATGATTCTGACGTCTCCGACAACGAGTGTCGGAAGACCATGAACACCATTTTTGGTGGATCATGGGATATCACCTCTCGGCGCGTCATCAAGACTATGCATCGGGATATGGCCGCTGTAGCTCCTACAGTCAGGCCGGAACCTCATCGAAAGTGGATGGACACATCCATCACTTTTGATGCTTCTGATTGCCCGCGGAGCATGGTTGGAGCAGGTCAGCTACCTTTGATGGTATCTCCTACCATCAATAACATCCAGCTCCACCATGTCATGGTAGACGGAGGTTCGGGGCTTAACCTCATCAGCTTCGAAGCTTTCACTAAGCTTCAGCTCTGACCTTCGGATCTCCAGCCCTCTCGACCTTTCTCTGGAGTAGGTCTGGGGGCCATTACCCCACTCGTAGCTATTACTCTCCACGTTACCTTCGGGACCCGGGAGAAGTATCGCACCGAGAAGTTGGTCTTCGACGTCGCTCAGATCAACTTACCATTCAACGCCATCTTGGGTAGACCTGCCCTGTACAAATTCATGGCAGCTGCTCATTATGGATACCTGGTGTTGAAGATGCCAACACCAGTAGGCGTTCTCCGGATCCGCGGAGATCGTACCGCTGGAGTAACTGCTCTGGAGGAACTCCACGCACTCACCACGGTGCAAGAGGAGGACTCCAGGCAGGAGCAAGCTCCAAAACCCCCGCGCATTCGTCAACGAGGCTCGACCTCTGCACCCCGTGTGCAGCCAAGCGGCGACACCGACATTCCCTTCAAAGTCGTCCAAATTGGTTTCGATGCCGCTCAGACCACCCGAATATCGGGAGGATTGAACGACAAATAGGAACTCGCACTCATCACTTTCATCCGGGCTAATGTTGACGTGTTTGCTTGCCAACCGTCACAAATGCCTGGGATCCCCAGGGAAGTGGTTGAGCACAATATGAAGATCTACCCCGATGCCCGGCCTGTGCATCAGAAGCCTCGGAAGCAATCCGTAGAGCGGCAGAACTTTATCCAACAAGAAGTGAAGAAGCTACTCGAAGCCGGATTCATCCGAGAATTCTTCCATCCAAAATGGCTGGCAAACCCAGTCGTTGTGCCCAAGGCCGGCGGGAAGCTTCGGATGTGCATTGACTACACCACACTAAATAAGGCATGTCCAAAAGATCCATTCCCACTACCTAGAATAGATCAGATAGTGGATTCCACCTCCGGGTGTGAATTTCTGTGTTTCCTAGACGCATATTCTGGGTATCATCAAATCAGGATGTCTAGGGAGGATGAAGAGCATACTTCATTCATCACAGTAGATGGATTGTACTGTTACACACCCATGCCCTTTGGTCTCAAGAATGCAGCTTCAACTTTTGTACGAGCTATGTACAAAACTTTTGAAGAACTTATCAGAGACATAGTGTAAGTGTACGTCGATGACATCGTGGTCAAGGTCAGGAACAAGGAGTCACTCCTTGACACCTTACAGGCTGTCTTCGACAAGCTGCGGGCTACCCGCATGAAGCTAAACCCAGATAAGTGTGTCTTTGGAGTTAGCTCCGGAAAACTTCTTGGTTTCCTGGTAAGCCACCAGGGCATAGAAGCTAATCCGGCGAAGATAAAAGCCATTGAATACATGTGGCCACCAACCCGCATCAAAGACGTCCAAAAGTTAACTGGATGTCTAGCAGCCCTCAGCCGGTTCATATCAAGACTGGCGGAGCGGGCACTCCCCTTCTTCAAGTTATTGAGGAAGTCCGGACCATTCCAATGGTCCGAAGAAGCAGAGAAGGCATTCCAGGAGCTGAAACAGTTCCTCACCACCCTACCAATTCTGGTAGCTCCGACCCCTGGTGAGCCTTTATTGCTTTACATTTCAGCTACTGACGAAGTCATCAGTATGGTTCTGGTTGCGGAGAGACCGGAACTACCCCACACTCAGGAATCCAGACCCCTCCGGGAAGGTCCGGAGGTTCCTGAAAGTGAGTCTGGGTCCCAGCTCCCAGATTCAAATCCACCGGAGTCGTTTCAGGAGACCTAGACCCCTCTGGGAGGGTCCATGTCTTTTCTGAAGAAGCTCTGGGTTCCTCTAGCCAGAACCCGGAGGTCCCCGAAGAAAATCTGGACCCTTCCGAGAGGGTCCGGGTCAATGAAGAGGAAGCTCCGGGCCCCTCCGGGAGGGTCCGGACCATTCAGCGCCCGATATACTTCATTAGTGAAGTACTATATGATGCCAAGACTCGATACCTAGAGGTGCATAAGCTGCTCTATGCAGTTCTTATTGCCTCCAGGAAGCTTCGACATTACTTCCAAGCTCACAAAGTCTCGATGGTGACCTCCTACCCACTACGAGCAATCTTGCATAATCCCAATTCAACTGGGAATATTACAAAGTGGGCAGCGGAATTGGCTGAATTTGATCTTGAATTTATTTCAAGACAAGCAGTCAAGAGTCAAGCATTGGCAGATTTTGTGGCGGAATGGACTCCCTCTCCATCAAACCCTGGGGGCCTCAGTGAGCAGAAGACGGAGCATCAAGCTCCAACCTTCACCAAGCCTCACTGGACCCTTTACTTCGATGGCTCCATGCAGAAGCAGGGGGCCAGAGCTGGAATCCTTCTCCTTGCACCGATTGGGGAGAAGGTGAAATACATGGTACACCTTGACTTCAAGGCAACCAACAACATGGCGGAGTATGAAGCACTCATCTACGGACTAAAGGTGGCACTATCATATGGTGTCAAGCAACTGCTGGTCAAAGGAGATTCACAGCTCATCATCAAGCAGGTGAAGGGTGAATGCTCCTGCAATAATCTCCAGCTAGCTGCTTACCTCCTTGAAGTCCAGAGGCTTCAGAAGGACTTCGAAGTCCTAGACCTCCACCATGTTCAGCGTGCCCATAACGCTGAAGCTGACGAACTCTCGACTAAAGCGTAATCCGGAGCTCCGGCTCCTGACGGAATCTTTGTCCGGAGGTTGTCAAAACCCACAACTCAGCCTGCCGAACTGTGCGAAGGGGGCGAGATCAGCATCCCGAAGCTGACGGTCCCGATGGCCCTGTTACCATGGCAGCCATCAAGGGTCGTAAGTGCTGCCGGGAGCTCCGAGCAACCCAGCACGCAAGACTCAAAAGCTCAAGCTAGCTTCGATGCATGGATCTTGGAGATCCGGAGCTACTTGAAGGATAACATCCTTCCTGACAATGATGTATCCGCTGATCGGGTAGTCCGATTGGCTAAAAGATACACGCTGGTAGAAGGGGATCTCTACCGGCGCGGTGCCAACGACATTCTAATGTGGTGCATCACAAGGGAAGAAGGCCGCGAACTTCTCGCAGAAACCCATGGAGGTGAGTGTGGGAACCACGCATCTTCCCGCACGCTGGTCGGAAAAGCCTTTCGGCATGGCTTCTACTGGCCTACAGCGCTCCAGGATGCCACTGAGCTGGTGAAGAAATGTGAAGCATGCCAATTTCATGCAAAGCAAATTCATACACCAGCTCAGCCCTTACAAATGATACCTCCTACATGGCCTTTCGCTGTGTGGGGGATGGACATCTTGGGACCCTTCCCAAGAGCCGTCGGAGGTTACAAGTTCCTGTACGTCGCCATTGACAAGTTCACCAAGTGGCCGGAAGCAACTCCAGTTGTGACGATCAACAAGCAATCTGCTATCAACTTTCTGTAGTCCATTGTATGCAGATTTGGAGTCCCAAACAAAATCATCACTGATAATGGGACCCAATTCACAAGCTCCGCATTCCAAGGATACTGCGAAGACCTCGACATACAGGTTTGCTACGCCTCCGTAGCTCACCCAGCCAGCAATGGCCAAGCCGAGAGAGCAAATGCTGAAATCCTTAAAGGACTCAAAACGCACACCTATGAGCGTTTGAAAAAACATGGAGCCAACTGGATCGAAGAGCTTCCTGTGACGCCCGGTTCCGAAAAATGAACCAAGCTAACGCATATGTGTGCCCAGGATGTTCAACACACATACACGAGTGATTCACAAATGATAAACATATAATTACCACAGCTCAAATTATTAAATAAGTACTCTTATTACATAATTCATTATATCCTCGAATACAAGCTCTAATGAATATTAATGACACGTTCAACTAATGCAGCGGAATAAACTAATTAAACAACTAAGCAAAAGGGATAGCGCAGCTCCATGCAACACCACAGGCAAAGCTGACGGTAGACACGGCCTAGATCTCCACATTATCGCCATTAAACTCATAATTCTGACCTGCAACTGTTGGGGGGGGGGATTGCAAGAGTGGGTACATGTCGTACTCAGCAAGTGTGGAAAGTATGACATGTGGTTGATTCAAATGACAACAATAATAATGGCAAAGTGCTGAAAAGTACAGTAAAACATTTGAAAAAAAGCAATATATATATTATGTGTATGTAAACCCATCATAAACCATGTAACCATCATAATACCAGTCCATAATTTACCATTGCCAATAACCATAATCAATACCAGAAATAAATCCATAACCATCCATAACCATTACCAAACCATAACCATTCCGAATTCCAATTTCCCTCTAATCATGTAGGTCATCCAGGCGCTCATAACCGGGAGCACGACTATCATGATAGTTTTAATTAACTCTGTAGAGTTTGTACCTTTTTACCCACGTGTTCGTGATTTCATCACCCGTCGGCGACTAGAGAACCTCCTTTATGCCAATTACACTTCCTTTGGTGTATGGCCAAGAGATCACAAAATAGCCTTTACAAAGGGATTACTAGTCTATTCAGACCCCACTGAGGTTTCACCGGTGGCAATATCTCCCACTGAGCACATCTTCAACCAAGGGCCCCCTCTTGAGCCATTCGGATCCCAGGGTAGTCCCACCAATCATCAACAAACCCAATCCGACTACCCCTTCCCCGAGCATCCACAATGGTCCAAACAACACTAGCAAAGCCCTAATTAATCAGCTACGCCGCACCCATACTTGGCCTCGTGGTGGCACTGTAGTCCTGGCTTATTCTCGCATGAACCGGTCCTTAGATCTAAAACAAGCAAACCACCATAACATCCAACCCATCCACATACCAGGCTTGCTTAGATCACCCATTACCATACCGTATCGACCAGTTCACATTAACCAGATTATCATTGATGTATAATTAAATGTGTAGTGTTGTTTGCCATCACAATTAATTAAGCGAAGCAAAAAGATAAAAACCCTTCCTGACTCTCTACCATCTCAATACTGGGGTTAGTCAAAAGGCATTTAGGTATCCAATACTGAGTCACACGACGTGCAGCATGAAAAACACGAGAAAGCTGAGATAAAACAGCAGGTTTATGAGTCAAAGTTTAAGGTTTTTATTCTTAACTACTGACCTATAAGATGTTACTTATGTAGCACAAAAATAAGTAGCTCCAAAGGCAAAAACAGAAGGTCTGGAAGTAAACTTTGAATGTTTTTGACTCATAACAGCAGGTTGCATGTTCCTGTCATTCGGTTTAATATGTGCAACAAATTTTGCATGAAAGTTATAAGATCTAGCAATCATTCTTTCCCTTTTCTATTGTTTATCTAGTCTATAACAAAAATCTATGACATGACCATCTCTACGACATTAGGTACAATGAAATTTAACTTTGTGTTCATGTCTAGATGAGCAAGCAATATTTTTATTTGAAACCGAATGAGACAACACTCCTGCAGATTTGAAAACAACTTCTTTTTGTTTAGGAACTGTTTGAATCAAACCACTTCCTAATGACCTTACAATTTTAGGTGGATGTGCCTTAGCATGAGCATGAGAATCAAAACCTAAACCAGTTTTATCATTGCAAGACTTGGAAGAATTCAGCAGCAAATTTAGGTTCTTATTCCCATTACAATCTAATGTCCTATGCATGTTATCAAGTTTATTGGACAGATCAAGGCAATTTTCACATAAAGTTTTTCCTTTTAATTTGCAATTGGAACAGTATTTAACTTCATGAGAACATAAAACATTATTCAATATAGAAATTTCATTCATAGCATCTTTTAGTTTCTTTTCAAGATCATCACAACTAGAATTTATGTTTTTCCTGCACATTAAATACAATAAAAAGTAAAATTCATCCCTTGTCTATAAACTGTTTGTGACTTACTGTTCTTACTTGAGTTTTATTCTGAAGTAACCCAATACAGTAACAAGTATATTTATATAACCCTTTCGGACTCTTATGTTTTTCTAGTACTCACCCTACTAAGGGCTACCGGAGTGTAGGTTGACCAGTAACAAAGAATGGTTCTCCTCCCTCTCTTTTGTGTCACATGTAGAGAATGTTACTTTTGCTGATAATTCTTCAACTCCTATAATTGCTAAGGGTTCGGTTAGAGTAAATGATCACTACAATTTGAAGGATGTGGCACTTGTCAACAATTTGAAATACAACTTGCTTTCTGTTTCACAATTTCTAGATGATAATTTGGAAATTATTTTCAATAAAAACTGCTGCAAAGTTGTAGGTTCAAATAGTGAGCTTATTTTTAACATGTCTCGTTTTGGAAGAGTTTTTAAAGCTGATTTTGATATGTCTTCCTCTAAGCATAGGTGTCTAGCTGCTAATGAATCAAAGGACTTATATTTTTGGCATTGTAGACTTGGTCACGTAGGCTTTGATCACCTAACGCGTGTTAGTGCTCTTGATCGCATACGTGGGCTGCCTAAGCTTAAAGGAGACAAAGAAATTGTGTGCTCTTCTTGTAGATAGTCTAAGATGGTTGCAGGTTCACATACTCCTCTCACAATGATCATCAAAACTGAACCGGGTCAACTTTTGCACCTTGACACCGTAGGACCTTCACGTGTTCAATCCTTTGGAGGTAAATGGTATGTTCTTGTGATTGTCGATGATTGTTCTAGATACTCTTGGGTTTACTCTGGATCTATGTTGGCTTGGTGTTAAGGCAAATAGACTATACAGCATGTTAAGACCCAAAAAGATCAACAATATAACTTGTAATGCATATGAATAACTTGGGTAAAAACTCAAGAAGGATTCCCATCAAATTGACACAAGCATGCAATTTTGCAAACAAAAAATTTATTTTAAAAACAGGATCAATATGCTTCAAGGACACTTGCCTTGCTCCGACGGATGGGGTTGCTCAAGCGCTTCGAAATCTTAATTCTGAAAATCCTCGTACACGGCCTCTTGAGCACGTTCCTCTACGCATGATCACACTTACGAGAAAATACATATACAATCAACATGATGCACACACATTAATCAACATGCGATGATATGCATGCATGCAACATCAAATAATTAATTAACTACAGTTGTCTATTAATTAGATGCAACTAGTTCATACGTGTTCATATGAGTTTACGGGGGTTTTAGGGTGGATTAATGCTGCTGAAAATAAAAAGGCGATGCAACAAAAATCAATTCACGTCTATTAGATTCAATACGGTCGCTAAAATTCGCATCGGGAACATGGCCTACCGTAGATGCGATGGCTTCGATGATTGCGGGATGGGGACAATGCGTAGACGAAGTAGATGGCGCAGCAGTCCCTTGGCAGCACGACGACGGCGACGATCTCCGGTGGACAGTGGCTCCTCCTCTTTTTCTTCCTCTTCTTCTCCTTATTTTTCTCCTTTTTCTTCCCTGGGCGCACCCCTGGTCCCTGGTGCTTTTTTTCCCGGCGGCTAGGTTTTTCCCTGGGGGCTCTGGCGTCGGGATCGTGAGGTCTACGGGGCTTTTTTTATAGGCGCGGCGGGAGGGCGATCGGGAGTCCCACTCGGTTCCGTGAGTTCCGGTGCAGGAATCGGGAGCGGGAGTTCGACCGGGTGGGGCACGTACAGCGGGCGGGAAAAGTCGGGATCGGGGGCGGGAGCGGGATTCGCGGTTCGCGTGTGGTGGGGCAAGCGGCGGGGTGGGAGGCGGGGCAGCGCGGTCGGCGCGGGAGCGGGAGGCCGTGCGGGCGGGCGCGTGGAGGCGGGAGCCGAGGCGCGGGAGGGCGCCTGCGGTGGGACCGGGAGCGTGGGGGGGGGGGGCGCGATATCGGGGCTGCTCGGCTGGCTGGGCCGCTTGGCCTGGCCGCCGGGTTGACCCTTTTTTTTTCTTCTTTTTTTTTGTTACTTTCTTTTGTTATATAATTTATTATATATATATTTATATATATATTATTGTTTATATTTTATTTATTTTATTTATCTTATTCATTTTATTTATTTATTATTTATTATATATATATATTTATTATTATATATAGTTTATTTATATATATTTCTTTTTATATATTATTATTTTATTATTGATTATTATTTATCTATATTTATTCCCTAATACATGTTTTAGGCTATACTTATTATTTTCTTTTTCTTCCATTGCTACACCATATATGTATGTTTTATCCTTTCTTTTATTCTATTCATATTTAATGCATGATCATGTATGCAATGCAGGATGCGAAAATTTAGGGTGTTACAATTCTACCCCCCTTAAAGTGAATCTCGCCCTCGAGATTCGATAGCGTGGAGAAAAGGTGAGGGAATTCTGCCTTCAAGTCTTCTTCACGTTCCCATGTAGCTTCGGTTTCCGTATGGTGTTTCCATTGCACTTTGCACCAACGGATCCTCTTATTCCTTGTGAATCCAAAACAATGAGGTTGGCGGAGAAGTCTACCCCCCTTATTTTAAGGCTTATTTTTGGACATATTATATTTGTCCTCATCTCTCCTCTAGGAGACTTAACCAATAGAGTAAACTTCATATGAGAGACAGGCAAACTATACTTGGCAACATACTTCGATGCAATAAATGAATGCGATGCTCCAGAATCAAATAACATAGTCGCGGGGTTGGAGTTAGCAAGAAACATACCAATGACCACATCATCCGCTTGTTGAGCATCCTCCGTAGAGACATGGTTCACGTTGCCACGAGCAAAATTCTGCTGTCCACGGCTTCCTTGTGGCTATCCTCCATTAGGTCTTGGGTTTTGCCTCGGCGCATTGTTTCCTTGACCAAGGCCTGACTTAGGACATTGATTCGCAAAGTGTCAAGCTTCTCAACAAGTATAGCACCTCTTAACTCCACCAGAATTATTGGGACGAGCTTGGTTTTGAGCATTGGTTCCAGGAAAATCAGCACGAGGCGCATAAGGCATTGCTTGCATGACAGGGCATTGTTGCACAAACTGAGTTGGACGCGGTGCATAACCAGGGCGCTGAGCAGGAATAGAGGAGTTGTAATGAGGCGCGTTGGGCGGTGCAAAGCGAGGGCTCGCATTACTTCCTTGTTGTTGTCCTTGGTATGGCGCCTTCCTCTTGATTTCTTGCTCCATCTCACGGATCTTGTTCTCAACCACAATTGCTTTGTCCACAAGCTTATGGAAATTGACATAATCACAGTTGAGCAATTGCACTTGGATCGTATTGTTCAATCCCCTCATGAACAAGTATTGCTTCCGGCTGTCCCGGCTAACATCCTCAGGCGCATATCTTGAGAGTTGAGTGAACTTATTGAGATATTCACTCACGCTTGATCTTCCTTGCCTTAAGTTCTCGAATTCTTGCCTCTTCAAGATCATAACACCCTCTGGCACATATGAGAACGGAAGTTCTCTTTGAATTCTGCCCAGGTGATCCTCTCTTGATTCTCATGAGCATTGCAATAAGCATCCCACCAATCGGCAGCTGCTCCAACTAGTTGATGAGAAGCAAATAGGACCTTCTCTCGGTCACTGCATTGGACAATAGCAAGTTTCTTCTCCACGGACTTGAGCCAATCATCCGCATCCATAGGGTCAGCAGCTTGAGCAAAAGTCGGCGGCCTAGTCCTCATAAACTCTCCCAATCGGTTATGAGGAGGCGGGGGTGGCGGTGGAGGCATGTGGGGTTGATTGTTGATATTGCCAGCCTGCAGCTGTCCCATAGTTTGTATCATGGTCTGCATGAGCTGGTTTTGCATAGCCAATAACTGCTCAATGTTGCCAGCTCGATGAGCAGGTCCTTGTCCAGTATTGTTCTGAGGTACTCCAGGATTCTCCTCCTCATCATTAGCATCCCTCTGGTTGCGAGTCCTCACCATCTAGAGAAAAGCAATAGGTAAGAATTAGAAACGTCCCCAACTATATGCATCAAGGGATATGAAGCTAACCAACTAGCTATACTAGCCTAGGTGGACATGGCAATGCTAAAGCATCCCAAAATCCTCTATTAAGCACACAAGCAAACAATATATATAGCAAACAACAAGCCAACCAAAATCAAATTGATTCCTGAGTGCTCCTATGTGCTCTAAAGTGTCCTTTCTATCTAGGCTGCATCCTACGGTCAACCTGTGGCTCTGATACCAATCTGTGACGCCCGGTTCCGAAAAATGAACCAAGCTAACGCATATGTGTGCCCAGGATGTTCAACACACATACACGAGTGATTCACAAATGATAAACAGATAATTACCACAGCTCAAATTATTAAATAAGTACTCTTATTACATAATTCATTATATCCTCGAACACAAGCTCTAATGAATATTAATAACAAGTTCAACTAATGCAGCGGAATAAACTAATTAAACAACTAAGCAACTAAGCAAAAGGGATAGCGCAGCTCCATGCAACACCACAGGCAAAGCTGACGGTAGACACGGCCTAGATCTCCACATTATCGCCATTAAACTCATAATTCTGACCTGCAACTGTTGGGGGGGATTGCAAGAGTGAGTACATGTCGTACTCAGCAAGTGTGGAAAGTATGACATGTGGTTGATTCAAATGACGACAATAATAATGACAAAGTGCTGAAAAGTACAGTAAAACATTTGAAAAAAAAGCAATATATATATTATGTGTATGTAAACCCATCATAAACCATGTAACCATCATAATACCAGTCCATAATTTACCATTGCCAATAACCATAAT
Organism: Tuctoria greenei; assembly: GCA_036927565.1. Lineage (NCBI taxonomy): Eukaryota > Viridiplantae > Streptophyta > Magnoliopsida > Poales > Poaceae > Tuctoria > Tuctoria greenei. The sequence goes on along the minus strand of JAYESD010000005.1, from coordinate 203,498,092 downwards.
CAATACCAGAAATAAATCCATAACCATCCATAACCATTACCAAACCATAACCATTCCGAATTCCAATTTCCATCTAATCATGTAGGTCATCCATGCGCTCATAATCGGGAGCACGGCTATCATGATAGTTTTAATTAACTCTGCAGAGTTTGTACCTCTTTACCCACGTGTTCGTGATTTCATCACCCGTCGGCGACTAGAGAACCTCCTTTATGCCAATTACACTTCCTTTGGTGTATGGCCAAGAGATCACAAAATAGCCTTTACAAAGGGATTACTAGTCTATTCAGACCCCACTGAGGTTTCACCGGTGGCGATGTCTCCCACTGAGCACATCTTCAACCAAGGGCCCCCTCTTGAGCCATTCGGATCCCAGGATAGTCCCACCAATCATCAACAAACCCAATCCGACTACCCCTTCCCCGAGCATCCACAATGGTCCAAACAGCACTAGCAAAGCCCTAATTAATCAACTACGCCGCACCCATACTTGGCCTCGTGGTGGCACTGTAGTCCTGGCTTATTCTCGCATGAACCGGTCCTTAGATCTAAAACAAGCAAACCACCATAACATCCAACCCATCCACATACCAGGCTTGCTTAGATCACCCATTACCATACCATATCGACCAGTTCACATTAACCAGATTATCATTGATGTATAATTAAATGTGTAGTGTTGTTTGCCATCCCAATTAATTAAGCAAAGCAAAAAGGTAAAAACCCTTCCTGACTCTCTACCATATATCCCAGGTGACAAGGGTGGTTAAACAAATCTAGTAAACTTCCTATCATAGGATTCCCATCAAATTGACACAAGCATGCAATTTTGCAAACAAAACATTTATTTTAAAAACAAGATCAATATGCTTCAAGGACACTTGCCTTGCTCCGGCGGATGGGGTTGCTCAAGCGCTTCGAAATCTTAATTCTGAAAATCCTCGTACACGACCTCTTGAGCACGTTCCTCTACGTGTGATCACACATACGAGAAAATACATATACAATCAACATGATGCACACACATTAATCAACATGCGATGATATGCATGCATGCAACGTCAAATAATTAATTAACTACGGTTGTCTATTAATTAGATGCAACTAGTTCATACGTGTTAATATGAGTTTACGGGGGTTTTAGGGTGGATTAATGCTGCTGAAAATAAAAAGGCGATGCAACAAAAATCAATTGACGTCTATTAGATTCAATACGGTCACTAAAATTCGCATCGGGAACATGACCTACCGTAGATGCGATGGCTTCGATGATTGCGGGATGGGGACAATGCGTAGACGAAGTAGATGGCGCAGCAGTCCCTTGGCGGCACGACGACGGCGACGATCTCCGGTGGATGGTGGCACCTCCTCTTTTTCTTCCTCTTCTTCTACTTATTCTTCTCCTTTTTCTTCCCTGGGCGCAGCCCCTGGTCCCTGGTGCTTTTTTTCCCGGCGGCTAGGTTTTTCCCTGGGGGCTCTGGCGTCGGGATCGTGAGGTCTACGGGGCTTTTTTTATAGGCGCGGCGGGAGGGCGATCGGGAGTCCTGCTCGGTTCCGTGAATTCCGGCGCAGGAATCGGGAGCGGGAGTTCGGCCGAGTGGGGCGCGTACGGCGGGCGGGAAAAGTCGGGATCGGGGGCGGGAGCGGGATTCGTGGTTCGCGTGCGGTGGGGCAAGCGGCGGGGTGGGAGGCGGGGTCGAGGCGGGGCAGCGCGGTCGGCGCGGGAGCGGGAGGCCGTGCGGGCGGGCGCGTGGAGGCGGGAGCCGAGGCGCGGGAGGGCGCCTGCTGTGGGACCGGGAGCGTGGGGGGGGGGGGGCGATACCGGGGCTGCTCGGCTGGCTGGGCCGCTTGGCCTGGCCGCCGGGTTGACCCTTTTTTTTTTCTCTTTTTTTTTTCTTTTTCTTTTTTTTGTTACTTTCTTTTGTTATATAATTTATTATATATATATTTATATATATATTATTGTTTATATTTTATTTATTTTATTTATCTTATTCATTTTATTTATTTATTATTTATTTTATATATATTTATTATTATATATAGTTTATTTATATATATTTCTTTTTATATATTATTATTTATTATTGATTATTATTTATCTATATTTATTCCCTAATACATGTTTTAGGCTATACTTATTATTTTCTTTTTCTTCCTTTGCTACACCATATATGTATGTTTTATCCTTTCTTTTATTCTATTAATATTTAATGCATGATCATGTATGCAATGCAGGATGCGAAAATTTAGGGTGTTACACTTCCGCCCAATTTATGGGGCAACAGAACATCTCAAAACCGGTCAACTGGAGAGAAACCCTTCTTCCTGGTGTACGGAGCTGAAGCAATCCTTCCTCCAGAAATCACCTTGGGTTCACTCCGGGTCCGGACCTTCGACGAAGCCGCGCAGGACCAGCTCCGACGCGAAGACCTAGACCTCCTCGAGGAGGGAAGGTGCCAAGCAGCTGTTCGGAATGCCCGATATCGTCAAGCTCTACGGCGTTATCACCAGCAGCATGTACACAACCGACAGCTCGAGGAAGGCGATCTGGTGCTACGGAGAATACTATCCAGAGAAGGGTGAAACAAACTCTCCCCCGGCTGGGAGGGGCCCTTCCGAGTGATCAAAGTATCACGTGCAATTCTTAAGAAATTTTAGTTCGACCGGTTTATATACGATTCGAGTTGTATTGTCAGTTCTTTTGGATTCAAATATCGTTCATGGCCAACTCGCCTGAAAGCCGCCAAGCCAATCTAGGGCTGGAGTGTGCTATCGACTTAGCCTGGTCAAGCACCCCAAGTACGCCACTCTACCTACACCCCGGCAGGCCGAAGTAAGGAGGGTCCATGGATAGTTGAATCTAAGAGAAAAGGCAACGCATCCGGTTGTATTTAAAATCGCGTTCAACTGAAAGTTTTCTTGAGAATCGTAAGCCGCAACGAAATTATAGACAAGGAACGAATTTTACTATTTTTCTTGGCTTAAGTGTGCAGGAAAAATAAACTCTACGTTGATGGAGAAAAGCCGGAGCTAACTAAGCTCCGACTCCCCTAAGGGGGCCAGCCGTCGACGCTGAATATAAGATGGTGAGAAGACCCCGTAAATGGAGGCTGCTGCCAACAAACCAAGTGTTGGCAAAGGTTACTGCCGGAGCTACTCAGCTCCGACACCCCGGAGGACTAACTATCGACGCTCTACGTGTTGATAGAGGCTATTGCCGGAGCTACCAAGCTCCAGCGATGGACAATGCTGGAGCTTCTAAGCTCCGACAACCTCAGGGGACCTTCACTATTGAAGACTTCGGACCTAAATGCTACAAGTTCGGAGCAAATGAGTCTTCAACAAAACACAATATCCTTTTGGTACATGTTCACAATCAAATTGTGTACATCTACCAGGGGGCCAAGTGAAGATAAAGGTGTTGAAGACAAAAAGTGAAATTCGCAAAAATTTTGAGGATTTCATTTATATGGAGATAGAAGATTACATCTGGAGACAAGGAATTACAAAATTGAGGAAGAAGAAGAGAAAATACAAGTGAGAGCTACAGAGATGGTCCTATACCCTATGGAAGAACTCGGCGACCTTCTGAGCGACCTCCGATACGCTGGCTCGGGTAGCTTCGCCTTCTCCTTTGATGGGGCCTTCAAGCACCGGGTCCAGAGGAAATTGGGAGTTCCGGCTGGTGTAGCACGTCAGCACATACTCTGCGACGTTCTTCGCCAGGGATTGCCCTTCAACCTCCAATTGGTCCGCGATGACATCGCCCACCTTGGAGAGCTTGCTACCTGCTGCGCTCAACGCTTGCAGCGCAAGGTCCGGCTCCGGCTCCAGCTCCGGATCATCCGGGCGCACGGGGTTGAAACCCAACGGCGTCAGCGCGTCGTTGGCCTTGCCCAGGAACTCCCAAATCTGTAGGGAGTCCGCCGTCCTTAAGCTCTTCATCTCTTCCAGGGATCTCCTGGCCGCCGTCAGTTCGGAATTCTCACGGGCGAGGCGCTCAACTTCTTTAGCATTTTGCTGAATCTTTTCAGCAACCCGTCTCTCAAGTCTTCCGAGCTCCTCCTCCCGGAGGTGGATCTTGTTCCGGCGATCGACCAGGTCCTTCTCCCTAGCCTGCACTTTTTTCTCCCACGCAACAAGGGCACACTCGTATTCGTAGAGTTCCTGCCCCCGCACCCAGGTCTTCTCCTCTTCCTCTTGGCAGCGCTCTTCCAATTTCTTGGCACGCTCCTCGAGGCCCTTGTCAGCCAGAGCTACTTTCTCGGCGAGCTCCTCTTCCCTCCTCAGGACGTCATCCCGCAGCTCCAGGAGTTTCTGCTCTTCATCCTCGAGTCGTCTCTCCCTCTCTTCAAGTGCCTCTCGGCGCTTGATGAGTGCGGTGTTAATGGCCTCAAGCTGTTCGTGCCGAGCATCGACCGCGTTATTGGCAGCTTTGGTCTGATCGTAGATCTCCCGGGATTGAGCGTCGAGGGCATGAGTCATGCTCTCCCTGTCATCCAGCAGCTTGCCCCAGTACTCCAGGCGGATCTTCTCCCGCTTGATCCACTCCTTGTCATCCGCTAGCCTCGACTGCGCCAACTTGGTCTCGAAGTAGAGCCGGTTACGCCACCGCCTAAGGGTTTGGTGCTCCTCTTCAAGAGCCTTGCTGTCGTGGAAGAAGGCCAGTTGGACTTGACGCAGACTGGAGCAGGCGTTGTCGATAGACATCGACAACGGGATGGGCTTCGGACCTGCTGGGGTCTCCTCCGCTGGTTCCAGCGGGTCTTCACATACAAAAATTGGGTCCCACTCTACGAGAGTGGACCCTAAGCTTCCAAGGCACTAGGGCCATCCTCCGGGATGGCCTCAGTCGCCATCGAAGAAGGCCCCGCCGCCAAGTCTTCATTCACCTCCTCGGGCAGGGGGCCAGCGACTTCGCTTGGGCACTCCGGCTCCGCCGCATGTACCTCCGACGTCGTCGCTTCCGGAGCAGGAGGAGGCTCTTCCGAAGGAGGCTCGAGCTCCATCGCCTCTTCGACCACCGGCTCAAGAGCCGGAGGATCTTCAACTTCGACCGACTCTGAGGTCGGAGCTCCAACAATAACCGGCTCAGCGACCGGTGCTTCGGAGGTAGCCAGCTCAACTGCCGGAACTACCTCGACCTCCGGCTCGCATGCCGGGGCTTCATTCACCTCCGGCTCAACCGCCGGGGCTTCGACACCTTCGGGCTCCGAATCCGGGACTACTACTTCCTCCGGCTCAGCCGGAGCTTCTGTCACTGCAGCACCAGGACCCGAAGCTTCAACCTCCGGGACAGGTGTCGCTGGCATGTCTTCACTCCCGTGGTCCGGTGCTACCACGGGAACTTCTGGGGACGAGTCGAGGCCCATGACCACGACAGCCGGCGCCGGAGCTGTCACAGCCTCAGCCACCACCTGGGGCGGCACCGGGACAGGAGCAGAAGCTCCCACGACCTCAGACACTGTGGCTGAGGGTGGAGCTTCACTCCCCTTCTTGGGGACGCTGCAGATGATGGACGAAGAAAATTAACAAACAATCGCTACAATAAAAAGTTAACCAAGGTAAAGATTAAAAATTACCTTGGAAGGCTTCCGCACCAGCTTGCGCGGAACCTTTTTCCTGGACGTTCCGGGCTAGCCACGGTCGGCGTAGAAGCTCCAGAAGGCCCCCCGGAACTTGTCGCGGCTACGGGCGTTTCCCGGGTCGAGGCTCTCCTCGATCGGGAGGAACCCCTGGACCTGGAGGCTCCCACCGTCCCAGGTGTCGGAGTCGTGCGCCCGGAGCTAGCACCCCAGGAGGGTTCCACCACTGGGACAGACGCGCTCCGGGAGGATCCCACTGCAGGAATGGTATCGTTCCGGAAGGACCCCACTACGGGGACAGTCGCCGCAGTGGTAGAAGATCTTCCCCTCGGGGGAGAAGGAACCGAGGCGGAAGTAGCGGGCCTGACGGACCTTCCGTCGGCGTGTCGCAGCTTCCTCTTCCGGCTCTCCGGCTCATCCGCCAGTTCCTTGCCCTTGCCGACGACCTCGACCCTCGGCTGTGGGGCAGGGACGGAGCCATCTTCGGGCATTCCGGGGATCGCCACCTGGGTGGTTGATCTTCTCTCGATGACACCAAGGTCGTCAAGTGCGGGCATCGTCCGCCAGAGCTCCCTGCTGAACTCCACTTCCATGTTCAGAGGGAGAAAGGCCGATGGTGGGGTCAAGTCATCACCGTCGACGTCGATGCCGTGCTGGAATTTCTTGAGGTGGAACTCCAAGGTTTTCCCCACCATGTTGGACTTCAACCCGGTCTCAACCCGGTCCTCGTCCATCACGCTGTTGAGGGCCCAAGCGAGCTTCTCCCTCCTCTTCAGCGGCGCCCACCTGTTGGCCAGGAAGTTGCAAAATACCGCCTGAGGGGTCAATCCTCCCTCCACGCATTGGCGGATCCTGGTCAAGGCAGGGTTGAAAGCTTCCGCCAGCACCGGAACCTCACTCCAGATCGTCGTGTCGATGCCGGGCAGACCGTCGGGCAGCTCCAACCTTTCGTGTTCCTCCACCCTGACGACTATCCAATCTTTCTTCCAGTCATCCCACTTCCCGGAAGGGAACGACCGGAGGTACTTGAATGGGTACTTCTTGCGCTTCACAAAGTAGTAGAAGCCAAGGTACTCATTGCTCCGGCTGGTGGTGTGGACGGTGAAGAAGGTCCGGAAGAGTTCGATGCAGGGGAGGATGCCCACCCACATCTCACAGAAGTGGACAAAGATAGACACGAGGAGAATGGAGTGAGGGCCAAGGTGGTATAGCTGAAGACCATAAAAGTCTAGCAGCATCAAGAAGAAGGAAGAAAAAGGTGGGATCAACCCCACCATGGCGTACGAAGAAAAGTACACCATTTTGCCGGCGTGCTCCTTCTCGAAGGGGAGCTCTCCGCCGGCACAGACCAAGTGGTTGAAGAAGTCCGAGGACCAACCCATGAGGGCCCGGACCTTCTTCAAATCGTTGTCGGTCTTCAAGCGACTCTCACGCAGACCCAACTCCATCGCAGCACAGCTAGGCAAGAGAAGAAGAGTGAAGCACGAGTTGGGAGTTTGAGTGCAAGATCAGATGAGAGGCGTAAAGAACTCCCGACGGTGCGTGTTTTCCTTCTTAAGTAAGCCCTCGCAACGCTTGGATGGAAACCGCAGGGAAGTTGAAGATACCACTCAAGAATTCAACCCAACCGATGACAAGAGGGCCCGGGACCACCCTGACGATCAAGTCGAGGCTCTTACCCAGGCGAACAGTTGTCATAAAGAGGCGGGAAACCGAAAGGCGGCAGCCTGACAGGGCGCGCGGAACCGATACGGTTTTCGTATCGGGAACCGGCGACCTTCAATTGAGTGAGATCCGCACGTCAAAGATCTCATCTGCCGCACGAGGTGCGCCACGCGGCGGGATCTAACTGTAAAACCCTACCAACGGCACCTTCGAAGACCCTTGAAGACTCAGTTCAAGAGTCGCGAGGATGGACCCACCTCCGACGGAATGACTTCACCCCGATGATCTTCCTCGGAGGTAGGTCCAGGGGGCCACTGTCGATACCCTAGAAACCGTACACCCCTTGAGGTTACAAAGATCTCAAAGGAAAGCCATCTACTTGGTTTGAAGACCCTCGGAGGCCCACATCTCAGACATAACCGGACCCGCTTCTCCAACATGGTTAATCCCTGGGTCGCCACGTGTACAACCAAACCGGAGCTACCGCCCACAAGGGGGAAGCTCCGGGCCACGTACCGAAACGGCACCTCCGGACTTAACCCCAGACCGAGAGAAGCTCCAGACCTGACACGTGTCTGATAGCCCTAGAGCTACCTGCTTCCCACAGCAAGCTCCGGAGCTGCCACGTGTCCAATCGTCGGACCTGCCAGCTCTAACCTCCGGAAGACCTTGTAACGGCTCCGGATCTTCAAAGGAGAGCCAAGGACTTCAAGACCCGATTAAGTGTCATTAATGTCATATTAATGACACTTAAACGGACGATCTTAACACCAGTAACGGCGATGTCGGAGCTCGTTACAGGATCATTAAGAGCAATTAATCGTGTATCAATACTAGTAACCGTCGGGGCCACATGTCGGGCCAGGCTAGCTTGTAACGGCCTGCCCTTGTACTATAAAAGGACAGGCCGACGATACACGTGGGGAGAAAGATGTTCACGAATGAACTCACGCGCTTCATACGTTCATTACAAGCTCAAACAGCTAATACAACACCAACACCTCCGTGGAGTAGGGTATTACGCTCAGGCGGCCCGAACCACGTAAATTCTTGTGTCTCCTGCGTCAATTCTTACACACCTTCTTGAATCTTCGCGCGCCCACACCGAACATCAAACTCCCCTATCACTTTAGTAGTGTAGGGAGATCTGCCGGTTCTCAACCGCCGACAGACCCCAAGGTGATTTTCGGAGGAAGGACTGCTTCAACTCCGTACACCAGGAAGAATGGAGTTTTTCGGGTTGACCAGTTTGGAGTTGTCCTGTTTGCCCATAATGTGGATGGAAGCTCCTCAATCCAGTTAGCTTCGTGCTTTTTCAAGCGCTCATATGTGCGCGTCTTGAGTCCTTTTAATATTTCTGCATTTGCTCTCTCGGCTTGTTCATTGCTTGTTGGATGAGCTACTGAGGCGTAGCTAAGTTAAATGTCGAGGTCTTCGCAATATTCTTGGAATGCAACACTTGTAAATTGAGTTCCGTTGTCAGTTATGACTTTGTTTGGAACTCCAAATATGCATATAATGGACTTCAAGAACTTGATTGTTTATTGCTTGTTGATTGTTACAACTGGAGTTGCTTCCGGCCACTTAGTGAACTTATCGATGGCGACATACAGGAACCTGTAACCTCCGACGACTTTTGGGAAAGGTCCCAAGATGTCCATGCCCCACACAACTAGTGGCCATGTAGGAGGTATCATTTGTAGCGATTGAGCCGGTGTGTGAATCTGTTTTGCATGGAACTGACACGCTTCACATTTTTTGACTATCTCAACCGCATCCTGAAGTGTCGTAGGCCAGTAAAAACCATGCCGAAAGGCTTTACCGACCAGCGTGCGAGAAGAAGCATGGTTCCCGCACTCGCCTCCATGGATTTCTGCAAGGAGATCGTACCCTTCTTCCCTTGCAATGCACCGCATTAGTATGCCATTGGCTCCACGTCTGTAGAGATCCCCTTCTACCAACGTGTATCTTTTAGCCAATCTGACAATCCGGTCAGCGGATACACTGTCTTCAGGAAGGATATTGTCTTTCAAGTAGCTCCGGATCTCCGAGATCCATGCATCGGAGCTAACTTGAGCTTTTGAGTCTTGCGTGCTGGGTTGCTCGAAGCTTCCGACAGCACCTACGACCCTTGGTGGACGCCATGGAAATAGGGCCACCGGGACTGCCAGCTTCGAGGTGCTGATCTCGACCCCTTCGCTCAGTTCGTCAGGCTGAGCTGTTGGTTTTGACAACCTCTGGACGAAGATTCCATCAGGAGCCGGAGCTTCGGTTGAGGCTTTCGTCGAGAGTTCGTTGGCTTCAGCGTTATGAAGACGCTGAACATGATGGAGATCCAGGACTTCGAAGTCCTTCTGAAGTCTCTGGACTTCAATGTGATAAGCAGCTAATTGAGGATTATTGCAGGAACATTCACCTTTGACTTGTTTTATGATGAGTTGTGAATCTCCCTTCACCAACAATTTTTTTACACCATAAGGTGGTGCCACCTTGAGTCTGTGGGTGAGAGCTTTATACTCCGCCATGTTGTTGGTTGCCTTGAGATCAAGGTGTACCATGTACTTGACCTTCTCCCCAGTCGGAGCTAGGAGAAAGATTCCAACTCCGACCCCCTGCTTTTGCACGGAGCCGTCGAAGTAGAGGGTCCATTGGAGCTCGGTGAATACCGGAACTTTGGGTTCCGGTTTCTGTTCACTGTGGCCCCTAGGGTTTGATGGAGATGGGGTCCATTCTGCCATAAAGTCAGCCAAGGCTTGACTTTTGATTGCTTGTCTTGACACGAATTCTAGATCGAATTCGGCCAGTTCCACTACCCACTTTGCAATGTTCCTAGTAGAATTACGGTCATGCAAAATAGCACGCAGCGTAAAAGAAGTTACGACTAATATTTTGTGGGCTTGGAAGTAGTGATGAAGCTTCCTTGTGGCAATAAGAACTGCATAAAGCAGTTTATGCACCTCAATATATCTTGTGTTGGCATCGTGGACTACTTCACTGATGAAGTACACGGGACGTTGAATGGTCCAGCCCCTTTTAGAAGGACCCGAAGCTTCCTCTCCATCGACCCGGACCCTGCTGGAGGGTTCCGGACCTTCAGGTTGTGCTTCTTGGACCCTCCCGGAGGGGTCCAAAACTCTTTCTTGTTCGATCCAGACCCCACTAGGAAGATCCAAATCATCTTGGTCAGCCAGGTGAACCTCCTCAGACGAATGAGGTTGATTTCCTAGAATTTTGTTTTCAGGTTCCATGTCTGGGAGCTGAGACCCAGTCACGTCTTTAGGTGATTTTGGACCCTCCCGGAGGGGTGTGGACTCCTGGATTTGATGTGGCTCCGGTCTTTCCGCAACTAGGACCATACTAACAACTTTGGTAGTTGCCAAAATGTAAAGCAGTAAAGGTTCACCAGGATTTGGAGCTACCAATATCGGTAGTGTGGTGAGGAGTTGTTTCAGCTCTTGAAACGCCTTTTCTGCTTCTTTAGACCAATGAAACGGTCTAGACTTCCTCAAGAGTTTGAAGAAGGGTAGCGCTCGCTCTGCCAGTCTTGAGATAAACCGGCTGAGCAAAGCTAGGCATCCAGTTAGTTTCTGGACATCTTTAATGCGGCCTGGGGGCCACATATCTTATATGGCCTTGATCTTCGTCGAATTTGCTTCAATTCCTCGGTGAGTCAGCAAGAACCCCAGAAGCTTCCTGGAGCTAACCCCGAAGACACACTTGTCCAGGTTGAGCTTGGTGCGCGTGGTGCACAGTTTGTCGAAGACGGCTTGTAAGTTGTCAAGGAGTGACTCCTTGTTTTTGATCTTCACAACGATGTCATCGACATACACCTCAACCAAGTCTATAATTAGCTCTCCAAATGTTTTGTACATAGCTCGAACAAATGTTGAAGCAGCGTTTTTAAGACCGAATGGCATGGCAGTATAACAGTACAATCCATCTACTGTTATGAAGGCAAGATGCTCTTCATCTTCCTTAGACATTTAGATTTGATGATATTCAGAATATGCATCTAAGAAACACAATAGCTCACACCCGGAGGTGGAGTCCACTATATGATCTATTTTAGGTAGTGGAAATGTATCCTTTGGACATACCTTATTTAAGGTGGTGTAGTCGATACACATCCGAATCTTCCCACCGGCCTTGGGTACAACAACTGGGTTCGCCAGCCATTTTGGATGGAAGACTTCCCGAATGAATCCAGCTTCGAGCAACTTCTTGATTTCCTGTCAGATGAATTTTTGCGCTCGATTGATTGCTTTCGGGGCTTCTGGTGTACAGGCCATGCGTGTGGGTAAATCTTCATATTGTGCTCAATCACCTCCCTAGGGATCCCAAGCATTTGTGACGGTTGCCAGACAAACACGTCGATATTAGCCCGGAGGAAAGTGATGAGCGCGAATTCCTATTTGTTATTCAAACCCCCTAATATACGGGTAGTCTGAGCAGCATCAGAACCAATTTGGACGACCTTGACGGGAACGTCGGCGTCACCGCTTGGTTGCACACGAGGTGCAGAGGTAGAGCCTTTATGACGAATGCTCGGAGGGTTTGGAGCTGGCTCCTTACTAGATGCTTCCTCTTGTGTTGTGGTAAGCACATAGAGTTCTTCTAGAGCAGTAATCCTTGCGGTGCGATCTCCGCGGATCCGGAGAACGCCCATGGGTGTTGGCATCTTCAACACTAAGTAACCATAATGAGCTGCAGCCATGAACTTGTATAAAGCTGGCCTGCCCAGAATGTCATTAAATTGCAGACTTATCTACGCAACGTCGAAGACCAATTTCTCAGTTCGGTTGTTTTCCCAGGTCCCGAAGGTCACTGGGAGTGTGATGGAACCGAGAGGAGTAATGGTTCCTGGACCTACTCGAGACAAAGGTCGGGATGGTTCAAGGTCTAAAGGCCGGAGCTGAAGCTTAATGAAAGCTTCGAAGCTTATGAGGTTTAGCCCAGAACCTCCGTCCACCATTACATGGTCGATTTGAATGTTGTTAATGGTGGGTGACACCATCAACGGGAGTTGGCCAGCCCCTATCATATTTTGGGGGCAGTCCAAAGCATCAAAAATGATGGGAGTATCCATCCACTTTCGATGTGGCCCTGCCTTAGCAGTGGGAGCTGCCACATCCATGTCCCGCCGCATTGTCTTGAGGATGCAGCGAGAGGTGATGTCCAGAGAACCACCATAGATGGTGTTCAGGGTCTTTCGGTTCTCGTTGTCAGAGATGTCAGAGTCATCGTCGACACTGTTGTAGACAACTTTCAGGACCTTTTTGGGGTCCTGGAAACCTAGCTCCTCTTCGATCGGATCTTTGTCGACTTTTTGTTTTCCTTCCCTTTGATGGAAGGAGCTTCTTCCCGGCGCTTGTTATAGCGCTCGACAAGGTTCTGGACCTCCCGACACTCTTCCAGACGGTGTTGGTTCGTCTTGTCAATCGAACACCATGCTTTAGAACTGTTGCCGTGTTTTGATGAAAGACGAGGTCGCTTCTCAGGGCGTGCCCCCCGGCTTCCAGGGGTTGAGGCAGCAGTAGCGGCTGGTGCGCCAGCCGACGACTTCTTTTTGCCATTGGACTTCTTTTTTCTTCTTGCCACTACCAGAGGTAGCGACTTCAGTTTTGGAGGACTTCTGGTTGGCCTCCGGAGCTGGCTTAGAATGCATTTCACGGCCCTCCGCAGCTCTAGCACATTTGTCGGCTAGGCTGAAGAGTTCCGTGATGCTCGTAACTTCTTTAATAGCCAGCTTTTCCAACATCTTTTTATCTCGAACACCCTGTCTGAATGCAACGATAACAGATGAGCTCGAGATTGAAGGAATAGTATTCTGTACTGAGAAAACCGCTGGATGAAGGATCACAACGATTCCCCCGATGTTTGCATTACAGCAAACAAATCCAATTCAGTGCCAGGCCGGGTGTAAGAACTCCCGAAGTGGGCAGTGAACTGCTGGCATAGCTCCACCCAACTATTAATGGAGTCGGGTGGTAGACTCATGAACCAGGACCTTGCAGTCCCAGTTAAAGCCATCGAGAAGTAATTAGCCATTACAGCCTCATCACCCCCTGCTGCCAGTATGGCAGTGGAGTAGATTTGAAGGAATTCGGCGGAGTTGACAGTCCCGTCGAATTTTTCCGGCAAGTGAGGCCAAAACTTCTGTGGCCATCTGACTATGCGCAAATGCATGGACAGTGCAGAATAGCCTCCTCCTACTCTCTGAGGAGCAGGGTTGTCCCGAGCCTCTCGCCTCTCACGAGCATGCTCGATATGGACACGACCGTCCTACTATCGGTAACGCTGATCTAGTTCCGACCGCAGGTCATGAGTCGAAATCCTGGTGATGGTATTGGGTGCGTCGCGCCCCAGGGGGCAACGAGGTCACCTGTTGGGATGTAGCACATCTCCTTTGTTGTGAGACTTGTGGACCAGGTCGGCCAGACAAGGTTCGTCGTTGTGATGGTGCTCGCCCCAAAGGGGGAGGACCTTGATTGCTGATGCCTGCAGCCGCAGCTGCAACCAGATGGTCAACATCAGCCCTCGACTGCTACATAGCACCCAGGGGTGCACCTGGAGGCGGTGGATGTTGTAAGAGAGCTCGCGCGGCAATGAGCGCATGCTCAGGGTTATTGTTTGTCGATGTATTGATCAACGCAGATGCCCCATCTTGTTGACGAGCATTGTTTGCCTGAACAGATGGTGCTATAGTGCCTGCTGGAACAATGGCACCAGCTGGTTGTGGCGCATTGAGAGTATTGCCACCAGCGGGTTGATCAGCTCGGTTGCCATTGGATGATCCTGCGGCAGAATTCACCATCTTGTGATCTTGGGACCGACTGCGCGCCCTTCCCGGCGCGCCAAATGTCGAAGTGTTTGAAACGACACTTCCCCCGGACCTGCTAAGGAGCAGCCTGCGGAGGTTCTTTTTATGGTTGGGGTACGCAGAGATCAAGATCAAGATGATGACACCAAAGATTTGCGTGGTTTAGACCGCCTGAGCGTAACACCCTACTCCACGGGGTTTGTATTGTATTATGTGAGTCTGTTCGCTAGTATGTCTGTTAGCTGGGATCAGCTCCGCTGAGATGATCTCCCTGGGTACGTGCGGTACAGACCTTTATAGTTTTAAGGACTGACCGTTACAATGCTTGTCTGACCCGACATGTGGCATCGACGTATTTAATGGCCTAATACACTGTCTAAAGGGTATTAAGCATGATTAATAGAGTGATAACGTGCCTTAATGGCTGCGTTACCCCTATTAACAGTGCTCTGATCACGTGTCGTTAATATAATATTAACGACACGTAATTAAATCTTGTAACTGCCGCTTTAATTACCCTTGATGGTTCGTATTGAGGGAGATATGCCAGTGTATACGTCGATGAAGGTCCGGAGGCTCCACACGTGGAAGCTCCGGAGCTTTCCCTTATGGGAGGTTAGGTCCAGGGCTACTGTACACGTGTCGACACTGGAGCTCCTCTCTGCTGGGGGTTAGGTCCGGGGCTGTTGTACACGTGTCGGCACCAGAGCTTTCTTTCGTTGGGAGCTTAGTTCTGATTTTCCTTTACACGTGTCGACCCAGGAGCTACCCATACGAGGGTAGCGGGTCCGGTGCAATATGACATGTGGGGTCCGAGGAGACCTTCAACTCTGACGTGTAGAACTCCCTTGTACTTTTCGCGGTATTAAGGGGTACCGGGTACGCAGGGCACCGACAACACCCTACTCAGGCTGCATTTTTTGGAGACTTTGAACTTATACTGGATTTGCATATGCCTCATAAATAGGATTGTTTTTAGCTGTAATATTTATGATTGATTGCCTAATTCGTTCGCATATATGTGGGTGTAGTCAGTAAAACTAAGTGCACTGGATTTTTTCCTTAGGGATGAAAACGGTACGGTAAATTCCCGTACCGTCCGATGCCGTTTTCGAAAATTTCCGACGCAATTATCATTTTCGACAATTTCCAAAATTTTCGGTCCGATTACCGTTTTTATCGGACATTGAAATGTGGTAAATGGAACGGAAACGATTTGGGCTGATTTTCGACCGAATTGTCAGAATACCGTATTTTAATGGGAAATTTCCGAACAATAACCGAATAATTTTCGAATAGTAGATTGGGTCTGATGGACTGACATGCAATAAGCTCAATTTTTTAAATTTTGTATTCGGACACTGGTTTGTATAAAAAGTTAACTTTAATTACATACAAATATTTATTTACTTGAAAATATGTTTCTAAAGTGATTTTGTTTCATATTGATTTTTTTTATAAAATGAAAGCAAAAGTTGGTGTCTCATATTTTGTACTTAAGTTGTTGATGTTATATATGAATAATATTTTGGTGTGTTGATTCCGAATAAATTTGAAACCGTTCCGATATCGACATACTTTCGATCCGATGTATCTGTTTTCGATATTTCCGAAATTTCCGATATCGTAACCGTTTCTGATGATATCGTTTCCGATTCTGTTTCCGGAAATTTTATATGAAAATGAAAACGACTATTTTTCCGTCTGTTTCCGACCGTTTTCATCCCTATTTTTCCTGCTGTCGTCTAGCGGGACGAAGTGCTTTTCTTGTTAATCCCTGAGCACAATCCAGCGTTTTCAGAGTAGCGCCGGAATTGTGAGCTGCGTGGCCTTCTTAGCCATCCCTCTGGCTTTGATCTCTCTTGCAGCGCCAAATTTTTGCAGTCACTGGATCTTGGGAAGCAGGTCATCTAATCTGTTTTGTAACTAAACAAGCTGTATGGTTTGAATGTTTGTAAATGGTTTTGGGGATGCATCAGATCCCAAAAATTTATACGACACTGCCTGATTCACAGTATACACCATCAAATATATACGTGAACAAAATGTCTCACAAATCTTCGTCATTAATGCACACAAATTTGTTCGATAAATTCTCAAGTGCGGACAAGACCCTCTTTCAGTAACAATGGTTGCTGTTCAGGTAAAAAAAAAAAAAAGAAAATGTCCATTTTACTCCCTCCAACTATGACATAAGTTCAGATAATCCCTCATGTATCATTTGCTTCATTTTACACTTATAATTTGCTAGTCTAATTTATTATACATGCTAAACCAGTTTTCAAGTCCGGTTTTGGTGACGTGGATCGGTATTAGAGGTGGATTGTATATGTCATCGGATGAGGCGAGAAAAAAAAAGCCAGATCGCTCAATAAATACCAAGTCTAAATGCCTGGTCACATGCACGCCGATCATCTATCGTATAAGATCGTTGGATTTGCCCTCAGCCGTCTGACCTTACATGCTGAAACAATGTAAAGCTGATTCAGAACATTTTTAAGGTGATATCGTGATAATCCTAAATAGATTTCGCATGAGGTTCAGTCATACATGTTGCATAAAGCTTTGTTACAAAAAAAATAGTCAAACATGAGAGATTCATTGGTTGCAGAACTCTGCAGGTCCCACATACACCTTACAGCAGCAAAATGTCAAGGCGGGTAGAGCATGCTAGAAATAAAAGAATTCTTGAGCTAAGGATTTGAGTTCAAGGTAATAAAATGTAATAGTATTGCTGCTTCCAATCTTGGGAGGGGCAGCGATCTGGCCTTTTTTTCACCTCATCTGATACGCGTACAATCCACCTCTAATCTTAGTCCACGTCAGCAAAACTGGATTTGAAAACTGGTTTAGTGTGTATAATAAACTCGATTAGCAAATTATAGTGTAAAATGGACCAAATGATATTTCATGAGATTATATGAACCTATGCCATAGTTGGAGGGAGTAAAATGAATTTTTCCAAAAAAAAAGCTGCATTAGATGGGATCATTCTTGCCAAACCAAGGATATATACACTCCAAAATCCAACAGACACGCGTTTTCGAAAAAAAATCCAACAGCCACCAAGAATTTATTGGCATGTTTGATTCTTTTGTGCTCTGAAAACAAAATTATGGTTGGAGCCACTTTTACGCTGAAAAGTAAAGAAAATCCCTGCTCAACTTGCTTGAATTCAAACTAAATAAAGAAACCAAACATCATTGTCTGTCATTTATCTTAGCTAGAAGAGACGGGGAGGAGTATGTGGCGATTGACCACCAGAACTAAAAGTGGCGATGACCAATACCTATGGGTTTTCGAAAATAGGAAGCCTCTCTTCTTCGCGCACGCGCACGGGTGACGGGCCTCTTCTTCCTCCGTCGTCACGTGCTTCCCGATCCTTCAGTGTTGGGCAGTGGGCTTCTTTCGTCGCTGGGTCTTGCACTGCTTCGGTCGGGTTAGCGCCAGCCGCCAGCCACCTGACTGACAACGAGCAAAAGAACCAGAAGCATTTCCATGCGTTCACATGGATCTTACTAGAAAAAAAATAGCTGATGTCATCATATGTGAATCCAATTTCGAAAAATTGAAATGTTGTAACCTACAGTGAGTCCAATGCAACCTCTCCAAGATGCATCCTCTCTGCGTAAATCTCTGATCACTCAGCGTATGCTCTATGACTCCATTTCCTGTCCCATTAATCCTCTCTACAAATCCATGAGGCACACATTCTACTATATCCTAGGTGGTTTCATTTATCCTGTTCATAGAGGACTCTTCTTTGTACGGCTCTATCACACGGACTCAAATTGTCTGCAATAACTGCACTACAGTTACTGCAGCTGACAAGTGGAACCAGAGGGTGTAGGGCCTACCTGTCAGTTGCAGTTACTGCAGAGAATTTCAGTCCCTATCACACACTCACCATATATTACGGTGACATCACCGTGTCCTAAAATGACTCAATTTATTTTTCTATACGTAATCAATTTTCTATTTTGACGAATCCTCTGCACCCAGGCTGTCTCCAACAAGGAGAGCCAAAATGGGAGATCTGTTTGAGCATTTGGGACTCCTATAACCTGAAAGTTGTATCCTATTTTTTACACATCTCCAACAGACAACTGATTTAGCAATCGGGCAATCGAACTGCTTCCATCTCGCGAGACGAAGAACATGACCAACACACCACCACCTTCTCTTGTTCTCTGCCGATGCAACACCGCTTCCTCGCCGCCTGCCCCTGGCCGGCTCCCCAACGAGGTGGCACACGATGCATGGGGCGGGGCGAGTGGAGCATAGGCCGGGGAGGACACTGGCGCGGCGCGCTGGCGCAGCAAGTCGCACGGGGATGGTTTACGCCCAGAGGAGGAGGGGGCGTGGGTGCGATGAGGAAAACGACAACACGAATCATGGAGGAGGTGATGGACGACACACGATACAGGGTCGCTCGACGCGCCGGCGCAGTGGTGCGAGGAAGGTCGTCACGCAAAGGAGGAAGGGGCGCTGCGCACGACGAGGATGGTGGTGTGAATCGGTGTACAGGGCAGGAAGGCGACACGATTTAGGGCGCCTCGGTGCGCCGGTGCGGCGGAGTGGCGTGGTGAAGGTCGGCTCACGTAGGAGTACCGGCAGAAGCAATGGTGGGACGCACGACAAGGAGGACGACAACAGGATTCAGTGAGGAGGGCGGATGACGTGTGGGGCGGACGGCGCACTAGATGTTGGAATTTGGCCCATTTAAAGTGGCCCATTCAGCTGAAATTCCAAAGCAATCTGGTTGTTGGTTATAGTGTCATACTGCTAGTGCATAGTGGTGCAAACCAACTTATATAGTAGCTCTCATACTTATGGCTGAATAGAGAAAGCAATAATGAGAGGCCTGACTATATATACTCACACACGCGCGCACGCACGCACGTTTCCGCGATTTTTCGCGTGTTATTCCGCGTGACTTGTGACTTGCGACGCACGACCGTGACGTGGCTGCATTGAGTGTATTTTTACCACTTGTATCCTTTACGAAATTTGAACCGTTCTGCACTAATAGGGAATTAGTGTGCGACTTATTGCCATAAACGTCATTAATTTACCAACAACTAATGGACGTCATTAACAAAGAAATAGCTCCTAGAGGGCAATCGACCCTGAAGACATTCAGGTTTTCAACACACATAAAAATATTCTCTTCCATCTATTCGTCTTCCTTTTGAAAAGCTGTGATGTGGTGTTTGAGCTGACAAAACTTCACCGATTTTCTTCCTTGGCGTGCACCGAGGAGAAGAGTGAGCGGTATCTCTGAACCATTACTGTCGTGAAGCCTACACGAGGGGCGACAATAAGGTTTCTGGGCAACACATCTGCGCGACCGCTCGAAGCTGTTTTGACATCGATCTGTGCTGCTACATCGACGAACCCAAAGTGAGTTCATATGTTGCTACTAGTGTTTATTTTGTTGATCTACCTACTGCTATGTAAAGTACGCATCACAGTTTTGAATATTTGTGAAACTTGCCCCAGTTTGAAATCTGGATTTAGAATAATACGCAATTTTCTAACATTCTAGAAACCTTACTGTTGTGTTTATTCTATTATTCTAGCAATGATTGGTGCTTCGGATGCAATGAAACATGAGAGGTTTGGAGGTGGCGAAAATTTTCGTAGATGGCAGGCTAAAGTCAAATTTTGGCTTACGTCGATGGGGTTGTGGTGGGTGATTCACCCAGTAATGCTATTCACGATTGACCAGACCGCCACCTATCCAATAACACATGACTCCACACTTGGTTGCATCTTAACCCTTTTGGCTAATAATCTTTATGATGTGATATGAATTACAAAGACCCCACATAGCTGTGGGATGCACTAGAGCGCAAATATGCCGTCTCTGAAGTTGGTCGCTTGTTGTACACTTGTGAACAATTTTTTTTATTCCAGCATTGATGTTGCAAAGTCTGTTGTCACCCAAGCTCACGAGATACAGTTGCTAGCCACAGAGATTGCAAGTTTGGGATGTGCCTTGCTTGACAGGTTCAGACATTATTGTCAAACTCTCTGATTCATAGAGGGATTTTGCCACAAGCCTGAAACACAAGAGGAAAGATATCTCTACTGAGAATCTTATTATAGCCCTCAATGTGGAGGAAAAAGCAAGAGCAAAGGAAGCTCCTCACACATCTGCTGCTGCAGAGAATGGTGCTAGTGCAAATATGGTGCAGAAAAAGGCCAATCACAAAAATAACAGCAAGGGTAAGATTCAAACTGGTGGTAAAGCCAAGAAAACTACTAACTTCAAAAAGAAGAAAAATGAGAAAGACAACAGGACATGGTTTGTGTGTGGTAAAGAAAGGCACATTGCAAAAGACTGCCGCTACCGTAAAATAAAAGATGATGAACAACAAAAGAAGGCTATGAATGTGACCACTGGCAAAAACAACAGCAGTGAATTCGATCCTTCTGGGTATGGTAATTTACCATTTGTTTTTTTAGCTATACAATCCTCAGATTGATGGGTTGATACAGGTGCCAATGTTCATGTGTGTCCTGATTTGTCTTTATTTTCTTCTTACCAGGGAACGCGGTCTTCCACCATCTTGATGGAAAACAGATCAGTTGCTTCTGTTCTTGGTGTTGGTATAGTCGAACTGAAGCTCACTTCAGGGAAGACTGTCCATTTGAACAACGTGCAACATGCTCCAACAATAAACAAGAATCTGATTAGTGTTTCCTTGTTATGTCAAGATGGTTTTAAATTAGTATTTGAGTCGAATAAAGTTGTAATATCCAAGTTTGGAAACTTCATAGGCAAAGGCTATGTGAGCGGAGGCTTGTTCCGCCTAAGTACTTTTGATATGAATTATCATTTGAATTTTGCATCTATGATTAATAAAGCTCGTGAAGCTAATGTATGACACTCACGTTTTTGTCATATTGGTTTCGACACTATTGCTAGAATTTTTAGATTAGATTTTATTCCTAAGATTAATATTATCAAAGGATCAAAATGTCAATCTTGTGTGCAAGCAAAACAACCTCGAAAGCTATTCAAAAGTTTAGAGGAAAAGAGAGACTTGTCACCGTTAGATCTTATTCATTCTGATTTGTGTGAGATGAATGAAATAATTACTAGAGAAGGCAAGAGATATTTTATGACTTTTATAGATGATGCTACTCATTTTTGTCATATTTATCTTCTAAAAATTAAATATGAATCTCTACATTACTTTAAAATTTATAAGGCCAAGGTTGAGAGCCAACTTGAGAGGAAAATTAAACGGTTGCGCGATGACCATGAAGGAGAGAGTATATCTCAAATGGTTTCTCTCAGTTTTGTACTGAACGTGGTATTATCCATGAAGTGACACCACCATATTCACCTCAATCTAATGGGGTAGCTGAAAGGAAAAGTCGAACTCTAATAGCTTTGGTAAACACTATGTTAGAGAGCGCCTGCCGGGGTGTTTTTCTCGCAGTTCTCCCGATACTACCATTGGTAGCTCGCGGAGTTTGTAGTTCGGTATTGGGTGCGTAGAGATTTCGAAGAATATGGAAAATGACACAAGGATTTACGTGGTATCGGGATGTGTAGTTGTTGTATTGATCGTCTAAGAGTGTCAGAGTGTGAGAGAGTCCAAGAGTCCCCTCTTTGTATCATCGACCAATCCTTTTATAGTTCAAGGACTTGCCGTTACACAGTTATCCTGGCCCGACATGTGGCCCCGGCGGTTACTAATGTTTAATACCTAATTAATAAGTTTAATTTCCCTTAATAGTTTGGTAACGGGTCTTGACAGTGCTGTTACTAGTATTAAGGGCCTACTGATCGTGTGTCATTAATATGGTATTAATGATACTTAATCAGGTCTTAAAGTCTTTGATTGCTCCTTGGAGGTCCGAGCCGTTGGGGTTCACCAGCTTGATTGCCAAGGTTGAAAGTCTGGCGGTTCAGACACGTGGCAACTTCGGAGCTATTCGTGTGGGACGGGTAGGTCCGGTGTAGATGCACACGTGTCAATACTGGAGCTTCTCTCTGTCAGAGGTTAGGTTCGGAGGTGCTGCACAAGTGTTTAGCCCGGAGCTATCCCATGAGTGGGGTATAGCTCCGGCTGCTATGTACACGTGGCAGTACCGGAGCTAACCATAGACGGGAGGCATGTCCAGTCCCGTATGACGTGTGGCACCTTCGCAGGTCTTCAACTCAGACAGGCGAAGTCCCTTTGGTCTTTTTGTAGTCCCAAGGGGTATACGGTACGCAGGGTACCGACAGTGGCCCCCTGGGCCCACCTCTGGGAGAGACCTTTTGGATGAAGTCGTTTTGCCAGAGGTGGGTCCATCCTTTGATTTTTTTGTGTCGTGTATTCAAGGATCTTCAGATGTGCCATCAGCAGTAGTTCGTAGTTAAATCACCGCCGCGTGGCATATTTTGGATGCGGCAGGTGAGATCTTAGCGTGCGGATCTCATGCAATTGAAGGTCACCGGTTCCCAATACGAAAATCGTATCGGTTCCGCACGCCTTGTCAGGCCGCCGCCTTCGGGTTTCCTGCCTTTCATGATGACAACCGTTCGCCTGGGTAAGGACCTCAACTTAATCGTCGGGGTGGCACAGGGCCCCCTTGTCATTGGCAGGGTGAAGTTTTTGACTTGTAATGTCGGCTCCTCCGCGGTTTCCACCCAAACGTTGCGGGGGCTTACTTAAGAAGGAAAGCAGACACCGTTTGGGGGTTCTTTACGCCTTCATTCGATCTTGCGCTCAGACCTTTCAAACTTTCGCTTGCTTTTATTCCCTAGCCCTGCTTGTGCTGCGATGGAGTTGGGTCTTCGCGAGAGCCAGCTTAAGACCAACGGTAGCTTGAAGAAGGTCCGGGCACTCATGGGGTGGTCCAGTGACTTCTTCAACCACCAGGTCCGCGTCGGCAAGCTTCCATTCGAGAAGGAGCACGCCGACGACATGGTGTACTTCTCTGCGTACGCCATGGTGGGATTGATCCCACCCTTTTCTTCTTTTCTCTTGATGCTACTAGATTTATATGGCCTGCAGCTGTACCACCTTGGCCCCCACTCCATTCTTTTGGTGTCGATCTTTGTCCACTTCTGCAAGATGTGGGTGGGTATTCCCCCCTGCGTCGAGCTCTTCCGCACCTTCTTCACCATCCACACCACCGGTAAGAGTGACGAGCACCTTGGCTTCTATTACTTTGTGAAGCGCAAGAAGTGCCCGCACAAGTACTTGCGGTCGTTCCCTTCTGGCAAGTGGGACGACTGGAAGAAGGATTGGATCGTCATCAGGGCAGAGGAACATGAGAGGCTGGAGTTTCCCGTAGGCCTCCCCAACGTCGACACTGAAGCTTGGAGTGAAGTTCTGGTGTTGTCGGACGCTTTCAACCCTACTCTGACCAGGATCCGCCAATGCGTGGAAGGAGGGGTGACCCCTCAGGCGGTATTTTGCAACTTCCTAGTCAATAGGTGGGCTCCGCTGAAGAAGAGGGAGAAGCTTGCTTGGGCCCTCAACAGCGTGATGGATGACGACCGGATTGAAACCGGTTTGAAGTCCAACCCGGAAGGCGCAACCTTGGAGCTTCACCTCAGAAGTTCCGGCACGGCATCGATGTCGAGGGCGACTACTTGTCTCCACCGGCGGCATTCCTCCCTCTGAACATGGAGGCAGAGTTCAGCAGGGAGCTCCGGCGGAAGATGCCGGTGCTTGACAACCTTGGTGTCGTTGAGAGGCGTCCTACCACCGGGTTGGTGATCTCCGGAGCTTCCGAGGGTGGTCCCCCTTCTGTCCCGGAACAGAGAGTTGAAGTCACAGGCAAGGGCAAAGAGTTGGCCGAGCCCTCGAGCCAAAAAAGGAAGCTGAAGCACTCTGATGGAAGTTCCATCAGGCCTGCTCCTTCCCCGGCGGCTCCTTCTCCCCGGAGGGGGAGGTCTTCAATAGCGGCATCCACTCCAGCATCGGCATCTCCTCGGGGTGCCAGCTCCGGCCGTATGGCTACAGTACCAGGACCAATTGAAGGTTCTGGGTCTGGAAGTTCTTCCCGATCGAGGGGAGCCTCGACCAAAGCAGCGCCGACGGTTGCGGCGAGCTCCAGGGAACCTTTCGGAATAGATATGCCAGTGGCACCTGGATCCAGTCCTGAGCGTCTAGAGAAGAAGTTCTATGCTAACTGGTGCAGAAACCTTCCGAGGTATTTTTTTTGTTTTTTACCTCAGTTAGTTGTTTTGTGTTACAACTTTATTCGTCCTTCATCTACAGTGTCCCCAAGAAAAGGATTGAAGCTCCGGCTCCTGCAACAGCAACTGATGCTGTGGAGACAGAAGCTCCAACTCCAATTCCAGTGCCGCCCCAGGGGGTGGCTGAGGCTGGGACAACTCCGGCACCGACTGTCGTGGTCTTGGACCTTGACTCATCCCCAGAAGCTCCCGTGGTAGCGCCGGACCACGGGAATGAAGATGCACCAGTGACACCTGCCCCAGAGGTTGGAGCTCCAGGTTTGGACGTTGAAATAGTGGACGCTCCGGCTTCAGAACCGGGGATATTTGTGACTCCGGCCCTAGAGCCGGATGTTGTTGAAACCCCGGCGGTGGAGCCAGTGTTTGATGCTGCCCTGACGGTAGAGCCGGTGGTTGATGAAGCTCCAACACCTGAGCCAGTTATCGAAGAAGTTCTGGCGATAGAGCCGGTTGCTGCAGAAGTTCCGGCGGTAGAGCTGATCGTCGGAGAGGTTCCGGCGCCTGAACCAATCGTTGTAGAGGTGCCGGCGCCCGAGTCCATGATGGTCGAAGCGCCAGCGCCTGGGCCGGTGGTGGAGGAGGCGCCAGCGTTGGAGCTGGAAGCGGCTTCATCTCCGACTGAACCTTCAACACCTGCCCCGGAGGTGGTGGTCCCGGAGGTGCCCGCGCGTGAGCCAGAGTGCCGAGATGAAGTTGTTGACCCCCCGCTTGAGGGACCAGTTGTAGACGACTTGGCGGCGGGACCTTCGGAGCCAGCTCCAGAGGTTGAAACTTCGGTAGCAGGACCTTCCTCAACGGCGGTCGAGGCTACTCTGGAAGGCGGCCCTAGTGCCGCGGAAGCTCAGGGAACCGCTCTTGTAGAGTGGGACCCAATTTTTGTCACAGAGAACCCACTGGAAACGGCGGAGATGACCTCGGCAGGTCCGAACCCGATCCCTCTGTCATTGTCTATTGACAACGCCTACTCTAGTCTTTGCCACGTTCAGCTGGCTTTTTACCACGACAGCAAGGCTCTCGAGGAGGAGCGTCAAACTCTCAGGAGATGGCGCAACCGACTCCAATTCGAGACCAAGCTGGCACAGTCGAGGCTGGCTGACGACAGGGAATAGGTGAGGAAGGAGAAGATCCGCCTGGAGTACAGGGGTAAGCTACTGGATGAGAGGGAAAGCATGACGCAATCCCTTGACAACTAGTCCTGGGCCATTTACGAATAGGCCAAAGCTGCTAAAAGTGCAGCAGATGATCGCCAAGTGAGGCTCGACGCCATCCCCACCAGTCTCGTCAAGCGCCGGGAGGCTCTTGAGGAGTGGGAGATAAAGCTCGAAGATGAAGAGCAAAAACTCCTAGAGCTGCGGGATGACCTCGTTAAGAGGGAGGAAGAGCATACTCAGAGGCTGACTTTGGGTGACAAGAGTCTCGCAGAGCGCACCAAGAAGTTGGATGAGCGCTGCGAGAAAGAGGAGAAGAAGGCCTGGCAGCAAGGACAGGACCTCCACAAGAGGGAGAATGAAATTGCTGCCAGGGAGAAGAAAGTGTGGGGCCGGGTGAATGTTGGCCTAGAGGGGGGGGTGAATAGGCCTTCTTGAATTTTATCGGTTCCTGTAACACTTCAACAACGAGATCAAACAACAGATATAACGGACTAGTCCGGTAAAGTGCGGACTAGTCCGGATTTTACGGGCTAGGTTGATCAAGTTAGGTCAATTTGATTGTTTGTTGACTTTTGCAGCGGAAATATAAACTTTGTGATCAGTTCGATAGTTGTGTAACAGATTCTATTAAGAATATGACTTTATTTCAACTATTAACTTTGTATTCAACAAATCTAATCAAACCCTAGATAATGTTGATCAACTAGAATAAAGAACACAAATGAAAGACACAATATTTATCCCGTGGTTCGGTTACCACGAAGGCAGCCTACGTCCACGTTGAGGAGCCCACAAAAGGGCCGGGTCTTCACTAACCCTTCCCTCGTTCGGATCGCCACGAAGGCCAATCCTCTTCCACTAATCACACAGGGGTAAATCACCGAGTTTAAGGGGCGATCTCACAAGTTGAGCGCTCCCTTGATTACAAGATTCAAGACCACCAATAACACACTTCAAAATATACAAACTGAGATGCAAGAGTGTGTTAGAGATTCAAACCAAGAGCTCAATCGCGTATCAAGTGCCCTCTCCAATGATCTACAAGTGATCTTCAATGTAGTGATCAATTTAGCACTTGGTTTTGTGGAGAGAGGTGGTTTTTGAGGCTCTTGGGAGGTGTGACGGCGCTAGGGTTCGAGAGAGATTTAAAGTGGGCCGTGCACCTCTATTTATAAGGGGTTTCTGGAAGTTACCGTTAGGGTTCAGAAAATTCGGACTAGTCCGTGGTGGTGACCGGACTAGTCCGGTGTGCTGTGAGAAGCAAACCCTAAGTGTCCAGGAATATCGGACTAGTCCGTTTGAAAACGGACTTGTCCGATTTCACTGCTGGAAAACTTCGGACTAGTCCGATTGTCATCGGACTGGTCCGGACCTGTGAAACCTTTAGTGTTTAGGATGACAAGTCCGCACTTGGAGGACTTGTCCGATTTAGATCAGTGTGTATATCGGACTAGTCCGTGTAAACACCGGACTTGTCCGAAGTGGATCAGAAAGGATATCGGACTAGTCCGGTGGAGACCGGACTTGTCCGATCTAGTGACTTGTGCATTGTTTTGAGGACTAGTCCGCACTGGGGAGGACTAGTCCGAAGTGGAACAGAAGAATTATCGGACTAGTCCGGTGATGACCGGACTTGTCCGATCTTGTGCAGAATGTGATATCGGACTAGTCCGGTGGACATCGGACTAGTCCGGTCCTGTATAGCTTTGTGCATGTGTGTGTGTGATTAAATGAGATTGAGCTCTTGGGTGTGTTTCCTTAACACACTCCACACATACTAAACTACTAGTTTCTTCTCCTTGAGCTCAAATCCATTTTCCTTCTCAATTTCCTCTTTTTGGCACTTTACTCATCTTTCATCATTTTTCTGCATTCATCTCAACAAAAGAATTAGGATCCCAATTGCTTGTCATAAATCATCCAAAACCCACAAGGGAGTCCTAGATGCACTTTCAATCTCCCCCTTTTTGGTGATTGATGACAACCAATTGAGATTTCACAAAATGAGGTATAAAATGAGATTTTTCATAAAGTGTGCACATATGACTCAAAAATGCATCAAGCAACAAGAGAATCATTCATATGTGCATTCTTTATGGTGGGATGCATACTAAGAGCATGAATGCATTAAGAATGATAGAATTTGCATTGATCAACTAATATCAAGTGAATATAGCATTTCAGGAGCAAAAATTCAGATTCCATCACACACTTGCAAATTAACTGAGCAATTTAACATAGGACCAAACATGATATGAAAATAGCGATAAACAATTACAATCACAAATAGAAAATACATGGAGACTCTCTCCTCGCATTCTATGCAGCTAAAGCTAAGTCTAGAAGCTCCCCCTCAATCTCTCCCCCTTTGGCATCAAGACACCAAAAAGAGAGAGAGGGAGGTCCTAGGGCTTCACTCTTCGCTGTCAGTCCTCTCATCGTCTTCATCATCTTCATCGCTTTCTTCTTGGCGAGGTTGAGAGGGAGGAGGAGGAACGGAGCTGCTCGAGCCCCCAATGCCAAAATAGGCAAGCTCGGATGTAGTCAAGGGGCTGAGTTCAGTGACGTCCAGATCAGAGTCTTCAGAAATGACTGGAGACCCTATTGGGTTGATCTCCAGTTTCTCACTCAGCTGCTTCACATTTGCTTTTATGTACCTCATGTCTTCTTTCCTCTTCTGGTTGAGCTTATGAAGCTTCACTTCAGTTTTCTTGCAGGAGGAGAGAAGAGACACCAAGTACTTCAGGATCCCACTGGCGGATCCTTTCGTAGGGGCTTCCCTGGAGGGAGGAGGAGCCCTAGCAGCTTCTTCTTGTCTTGCCGGTGCCTCGGGGCTTGAGGCCGGCGATGGAGGAGCTTGGACAATTACTGGCTGAGGCTTCTGAGGCCTCAGTGGAGTGTGCTCCACATCCTTCACGAACTCGATCCCTGTGACCTTCTCGATCATAAACATCAAGTAGGGGGCATAGCCACAGGATCGGTTGGGGGTGCTTGAGATATTGACCATATCATTCCAGATATATTCAGCCACATCAAACTTTCTGTCCTTGCTTATGACCCTCATCAGGGTCCGGAGGTAGCCTTGTACACTCCCTGCATCCCCATCCTTGGGGGCTATTGTCTTCCGGAGGACTCTATTGAGCACAACAAAGAAAGGCTTCATATTCTTGGTAGAGGGAGGGACATACTTGGAGTTGGGCTCATACAGGAACTTCATCCTGTCCCTCTCAATGACCCCTATGTTGTGGATAATGAGGTGGTCATGTCCTCCAGACTCAAGGTGCAGCAAACTGGCAAACTCTTCTTGAGTAATTGAGTACTTGGATCCATGAGTCATCCAAGTCACACTTTCCTCGTCTTCACTGGAGAAGTGGCACGTTGCATAAAACTGTGCAATCACTTCATCATTCCAGTTATATCTGAAGGCAAACAAGTCCTTCAGTCCGTGTTTCTCAGCAGCTGCAATAACCTCATCAAAGGCTGCACACTTCTTCTTCTCCAGGTGGGCCCAGTCAATCCATTGACTGCGCACCACTGGGGTCTTCATAGGCAAATAGACCAATTTGTAGAAGTCCGAGTGGAAATTGGACCAAAATCTGCCATCTGCTGCTTGCTTGGATCTTGCATAGCAGTCTACCCCTCTCAGCTTAGCAGCCACCTCGCTGCCCTTGCCAGTGAACTTCTCTTCATTTGGGTCCCGGGCCCCTTCTCTGGGGGCACGCAGCTTGAGGGGCCCAACTGGCCCTGTGGCAACTCCTTTGCCCTTTCCTTTGGTTTGTCGAAGGCCACTTGAGGAGGTGCCGGCCTTCGATGCAGCTTTCTTCACACACACTTTCCTTCTGACTTGGGGAGGTGAGGGAGCTGGCTCGGAGGGTTTCTCTTGGCGTTTCTTGCCAAGACCCGCCGAGGGCCGAGGTGCCACTTCGGGCTCAAAATCGGACATTTCGTAGTCAGAGCTCGACATGATCTGAGAATGAGTGATCAAGGTAAAATACAGGTTATACAAGGTATTGGTGAGATAATATGGCAATGGAAGGCATTAGGGAATGAAGGAATTAGGTTTTGGTTCAGAAACAACGGACTTGTCCGGTGCACAGGCACGGACTAGTCCGGTGGACCGGACTTGTCCGTACCTGGACCGGACTAGTCCGGTGTTCATCCGCAAAAACCTAACAGATTGGGTAAAATTTGATCCCTAAGCCAAAAATAGTCTAGCATACACGTAGTACATCTATTGGACATGTAACTAGTGAAGAATGCTAGGCCAAACGATAAGCAATGGAGAAATTTGCGATTTCTTAGGGTTTGAAGAAAATTTACCAAGAAATCGAAGGAGGCTTGAGATTTTGGGGGTTGGAGGCCGGACTTGTCCGCTAACTTCAATCCCCGAGTCTTCAAGCTTGATCTCCGCCCAAGTTTGAGGCTTTTCGACGGAGGAATCGAGTATTTGCCTTGGGAGCTCGAGCGCAAGAGAGAGAATGCTTGGGGCGAGTGTGAGAGTGAATGAATTAGGGTTTGGTGGCGGCTAGGGTTAAGGACACGAAAAATCGGACAAGTCCGGACATGACCGGACTAGTCCGAAGTCGTCCAGAGACTTATATCGGACTAGTCCGTGGTCTGTCGGACTAGTCCGGCCTAACCGGCACTCTGCGGACAAGTCTGCAAAGGGCGGACTAGTCCGGGTAACCACGGACTTGTCCGTGGTCACCAGGAGAGAAATGCATAGCCCATTCATATATATTTGAAGGTTCAATATTAGAGATTAGAGAGACAAAACAATTCAAATAATCTTGATGAATTTGACCAGTAAGCAAACAACAATCATACTATGATCAAAATTCATCAAGATCTAATAATTGACATAGTTTTCGAGAGAAA
The DNA here is from genome assembly GCA_036927565.1 of Tuctoria greenei. Lineage (NCBI taxonomy): Eukaryota > Viridiplantae > Streptophyta > Magnoliopsida > Poales > Poaceae > Tuctoria > Tuctoria greenei. The sequence goes on along the minus strand of JAYESD010000005.1, from coordinate 203,467,777 downwards.
AGTGAAGAGGGATGATTTTCACAATTCAATCAAAATTTTGAAGAAACATACAGGTATGCAACTTTTCAAGCCACACTCCGAGAATCAAGAACATTTAGCTCATTTCGGAGTTCACAAAAGCGTTTTTCATCAAGTGGCTTGGTGAATATGTCGGCTAATTGTTTTTGGGTGTTGACATGAGAGATGGATATGTCTCCTTTCATGGAATGGTCTCTCAAGAAGTGGTGTCTTATGTCTATATGTTTTGTTCTAGAGTGCTCAACTGGATTGTGTGCTATTTTAATGGCACTCTCATTATCACAAAGGAGAGGAATATGGTTCATATTGTAACCATAATCCCTTAGAGTTTGTCGCATCCAAAGAAGTTGTGCACAACAACTCCCGGCTGCAACATACTCCGCTTCGGCTGTGGATAATGCAATGGAATTCTGTTTCTTGGATGACCAAGAAACTAAGGATCTTCCTAGAAATTGGCAAGTGCCGGAAGTACTTTTTCTATCTACTTTGCACCCAGCATAATCTGCATCGGAATACCCAATGAGATTGAATTTTGAGCCTTTTGGGTACCAAAGACCAAGGTTGGGTGTATGAACTAAATATCTTAAGATTCTCTTAACGGCTGTCAAATGACATTCCTTGGGGTTGGCTTGAAATCTTGCACACAAGCAAACACTCAACATGATGTCTGGCCTAGATGCACATAAATATAGTAAAGATCCAATCATGGAGCGATATACCTTTTGGTCGACGCTCGTTCCATCTTCATTGAGGTCCAAGTGCCCATTCGTTGCCATGGGAGTCTTTATCGGCTTTGCTTTGTCCATGCCAAACTTCTTGAGGATGTCCTGCGTGTACTTGGTTTGGCTTATAAAAGTTCCTTCCCTTTGTTGTCGCACTTGGAATCCCGAGAAGTACTTCAATTCTCCCATCATCGACATTTCGAATCTCTCTGTCATAATTTTGCTAAACTCTTCACAGAAGGATTGGTTAGTTGACCCAAAAATTATATCATCAACATATATTTGGCAAATAAAAAGATCATTATCCAGATTTTTTGTGAATAACGTATAGTCTACTTTGCCAATTTGAAAACCATTATCTATTAAAAAATCTCTAAGGCACTCATACCAAGCTCTAGGAGCTTGTTTGAGGCCATAGAGAGCCTTACGCAGTTTATACACGTGATCGGGGAACTCTTCGTCTTCAAACCCGGGTGGTTGCTCCACGTACACCTCCTCCTTGATCGGTCCATTGAGGAAGGCGCTTTTCACGTCCATTTGATACAGCTTGAAATCATGGTGAGTAGCATATGCAAGTAATATTCTAATTGATTCAAGCCTAGCTACTGGAGCAAAAGTTTCATCGAAATCCAAACCTTCGACTTGTGAGTAACCTTTGGCCACAAGTCGTGCCTTGTTTCTTGTTACCACACCGTGTTCGTCTTGCTTGTTGCGGAAGACCCACTTGGTGCCTACAACATTTGCATTGGGTCTTGCCACAAGTTCCCAGACCTCGTTTCTCTTGAAATTGTTCAACTCTTCTTGCATCGCCACTACCCAGTCCGGATCCTTCAATGCATCCTCAGTCCTGCGGGGTTCCAAAAAGGAGACAAACGAGTAATGTTCACAAAAATTTGCTATGCGAGATCTAGTGGTTACTCCCTTTTGGATGTCGCCGATGATGTTGTCGATCGGGTGATCCCTTTGAATGCATTGGTGCACTCTTGGGTGTGGTACTTGGGGAGTCGTGTGTTGGTGATCATCTTCTTCTCCCCCTGAGTTGTTGTCCTCGTTGATTTGTTCATTACGTTCGTACTCCTGTGGTTGATCTTGTATTGAGGCTCCCCCTTGATGGTTGATTTCATCTTGTGGTTCACTTTCATCTTGTATTTGTGACGTTGACTCTTGTGGTCGTACTTCGCCTAGAGCCATTCTCTTCAATGCTTGATAGGGGGCTTCTTCTTTACCTAATTCACATTGATCAACTTGCTCCTTTTGGGAGCCATTAGATTCATCGAACACTACGTCACGTGCCACTTCAACAAGTCCGGAGGACTTGTTGAAGACACGATAGGCGTAAGTGTTCGAATCATAGCCAAGCAAGAAACCTTCATCGGACTTCGAAGCGAACTTTGAAGTCCTGGGCTTCTTGTTTAAAATATAGCAAGGAGAACCAAAAACTCGAAAATATGAAATGTTCGGTTTGTTACCGGTGAGTAGCTCATAGGGGGTCTTCTTTAGTAGTCGATGAAGATAGAGGCGATTTGTGGCGTGGCAAGCTGTGTTGATTGCTTCCGCCCAAAATCGGTCCGAAGTCTTGTATTCATCGAGCATAGTTCTTGCCATTTCTATGAGCGTGCGGTTCTTCCTTTCGGCAACTCCATTTTGTTGTGGGGAGTATGGTGCTGAAAATTCGTGCTTGATTCCTTCTTCATCAAGGTACTCCTCCACTTGTATGTTTTTGAACTCCGTGCCATTGTCACTCCGAATACTCTTGATTTGTAATGAAAATTCGTTTTGTGCTCGCTTGAAGAACTTCTTGAGTGTCCCTTGTGTTTCTGATTTTTCATGCAAAAAGAACACCCAAGTGAAGCGGGAAAAATCATCAACAACAACTAAACCATACTTATTACCGCCGATGCTTATGTAAGCAATTGGACCAAACAAGTCCATATGAAGTAGTTCGAGCGGTCTTGTTGTGGTCATGATGTTCTTCGCAGGATGCTGTGCTCCAACTTGTTTCCCTGCTTGGCACGCGCTACATGGCCTGTTTTTCTCAAACACAACATCTTTCAAACCTCGGATGTGATCGCCCTTGAGGAGTTTTTGAAGGTTCCTCATACCAACATGTGCCAGCCGTCTATGCCACAGCCAACCCATGTTGGTCTTTGCAATCAAGCATGTGTCGAGTTCGGCTTTATCCTTGTTGAAGTCAACAAGGTAAAGCTTTCCCTTCAACATACCCTTGAATGCAATAGAACCATCGCTCCTTCTTGAGACGATCACACCCTCGTTAGTAAACAGGCAATTATAACCCTTGTCGCACAATTGAGATATGGACAGCAGGTTATAATCTAAAGATTCAACGTGCAAAACATGTGAAAGAGTATGTTCAGAGGATATGGCTATTTTACCGGTACCGAGGACCCTCCCTTGACTGTTGTCTCCAAAGTAGATCCCTTCATTTGGGTCCTCGTTCACTTCATACTCCACAAACATCCTCCTTTCTCCGGTCATGTGGTTTGTGCATCCACTGTCTAGCACCCATTTGGATCCACCGGAGGAGTAGGCCTGCAGAAACAAGTTACGCCTTGGTTTTAGGTACCCAAGCTTGCTTGGGTCCTTGGAGGTTAGTGACAATACATTTGGGCACCCACACATGGGATTTTGTGTTCCCATGGCGTGGCCCAGCATAATAAGCATACACTTTACCAATATTGTTTCTCATTAATACATATGAAGCATCGAAGGTTTTAAACAGGAGTTGTTGCTGATTATTGGTCGGACTAGTCTGTGTGACCGGACTTGTCCGGATGACCGGACTTGTCCGGACCACAACCGGACTAGTCCGGTTTTCATGAGAGTTCAGATTTTTAGTTTTCGTGCTGCCGGGTTGTGAGGGTCCTCCTTTCACAAAGGTAATCTTTCCCTTGTTATTCTTATGATTTCCAGCTCTTTGCTTTCCATCATAGGAATAACCAATGCCATACTTGACATTTGGAGGTCTTTGGACCAAATATGCACTACGTGCATAGTTGATCCTTTTCTTGTCAAATATTACACATTGGGTAGGGTTTTTGTCCTTTGTGGAGGTGGACTTTTCTTTCAACCTGGTGTTTATCTTTTCACATTTGCAGATATGAGTATTATTACTTGAAGTGGATTGAGAAGGTAGGCTTGAAGAGGAGGAGGGTTCACTAAGCTTGAGTGACTCAATTTGCACTTCAAGGATCTTGTTGACCTCGATCAGATCATCAAGTTGGTCCTTGATTGCTACATTTGAGTTGGTTAGCTCCAAGCAAGTTTTCTTGCTTGAAGCTAGCTCAAGCTCTAGTGAGTGGCTTCTTTCCTTTTCATGAACTAGAAGATTGTCAAGTTCCACATGCTTCTCCTTTTGGGAGATAATCATGTCTTCTTGACGATCGATTAGCTCTTCCTTCTCAACAAGTTGGTTAAGCAAGAATTTCATTTTTGCAGCAGTTTTTCTATCTAAGCCAGCTAGCATATCTTCATCACTATCTAAATCATCATCACTTGAATAAGAATGTAAGGAAGGAGTTTTGATATTTACCTTGCGTTTACCTTCCTTAGCCATGAGGCAAGTCCCATTTGCCTTCTTTGCACCGAGCGTGGGAAAGAGTGTGGGTTTCTTGGACACGCTCTCGATGGCTATGCTAGCCAATTCTTCTTCATCGGACGATGAAGACTCATCGTTTGAGTCCCATTCCTTTCCAATGTGTGCTTGTTCAGCTTGTTTCTTCTTCTTGAAGAACTTCTTTGCTTGAGGCTTGGACTCTTTGTTCTTCTTCTTATTGTCCTCATACGGGCAGTCGACTATAAAGTGGTTGTATTCACCACAGTTATAGCACGCCCGCCTCATCTTTGGCTTCGTCCTTTCTTTGTATTTTGCTTCATTTGATTTTGTTCCTTGTCTTTTCTTCATAATTCTCTTAAACTTCTTCATGAACAAAATCATATCTTCTTCATCTAGCTCGCTGCTTTCATCATCGCTGTCCTCCTCAAGCTGTGCTTCTCTTGCTTCTTTGGATAAAGGCTTGAGTGAGGACTTTAGGGCAACTCCCTTCTTCTTGGCCGATGTGAGGTCGGCTATTTCTTTTACGTGCTTGGCTTGCTTCTCCATCATCTCAAAGTTAATGATCTTGCCAAGCAGTTCATCAGGAGTCATTTTCTTGTACCCCGGACTCTCTCGGATCATAGAGCAAAGTGTAACATTGCGAGGCATGAAAGCTCTAAGGATGAGCTTTACAACCTCGTGATCATTCCACTTTCTGCTCCCATATGATCGAACCTTGTTCACGAGAGTCTTCAGTCTGTTGTACATGTCCTGGGGTGACTCATCTTCCTCAATCGCGAACCTTCCTAGTTCGCCCTCAATCATTTCAATCTTGGCTTCCCTCACATGTCTGTCACCTTCATGCGCTGTTTGTAGGGTATCCCAGATTTCTTTGGCAATTTCTAATCCGTCCACCTTTGTGAATTCATCTCGACTTAGAGATGAGGTGATGACGGCTGCGGCTTGTGCATTCCTGTGGATGGCTTGCTCTTGACTTGGCGTGAGCTCTTCGTCGTCATCTGGGATATTGATTCCTGTGCACACAATATGCCATAAACTTGGGTTAAGGGAAATTAAGTGCATCTTCATGTTTTGCCTCCACATAGAGTAGTCACTCCCATCGAAGTGTGGGGCTTTTCCAAGGGGAATGGATAGATAGTGATTGCTGTTAGAATTTAAACGGTCATAATTAAAAGGATATCGGGAGTAGTCGGTGTGACTACTCCCCTTCTTCTTTTCTTCAACTTTGGCTTTCCCTTTGGAAAGCGCTTTCTTTCTAAGGAGAGCTTTCAGCTCCAATGTCTCCTCATCATCATCGTCAAAGTCTTGAATGGCTTCGAGATACTTCTCAAGCTTTTGATGCTTGTCATTGTTCATCTCTTCCTGGTTGTTGATCTTTTGGACTTCCTTCATGTCCGACATGATCTCTTCGAGCGGTTGCACTCTTTCTTGAAGAACCTTGCTCTGATACCAATTGAATGTTGGCCTAGAGGGGGGGGGTGAATAGGCCTTCTTGAATTTTATCGGTTCCTGTAACACTTCAACAACGAGATCAAACAACAGATATAACGGACTAGTCCGGTAAAGTGCGGACTAGTCCGGATTTTACGGGCTAGGTTGATCAAGTTAGGTCAATTTGATTGTTTGTTGACTTTTGCAGCGGAAATATAAACTTTGTGATCAGTTCGATAGTTGTGTAACAGATTCTATTAAGAATATGACTTTATTTCAACTATTAACTTTGTATTCAACAAATCTAATCAAACCCTAGATAATGTTGATCAACTAGAATAAAGAACACAAATGAAAGACACAATATTTATCCCGTGGTTCGGTTACCACGAAGGCAGCCTACGTCCACGTTGAGGAGCCCACAAAAGGGCCGGGTCTTCACTAACCCTTCCCTCGTTCGGATCGCCACGGAGGCCAATCCTCTTCCACTAATCACACAGGGGTAAATCACCGAGTTTAAGGGGCGATCTCACAAGTTGAGCGCTCCCTTGATTACAAGATTCAAGACCACCAATAACACACTTCAAAATATACAAACTGAGATGCAAGAGTGTGTTAGAGATTCAAACCAAGAGCTCAATCGCGTATCAAGTGCCCTCTCCAATGATCTACAAGTGATCTTCAATGTAGTGATCAATTTAGCACTTGGTTTTGTGGAGAGAGGTGGTTTTTGAGGCTCTTGGGAGGTGTGACGGCGCTAGGGTTCGAGAGAGATTTAAAGTGGGCCGTGCACCTCTATTTATAAGGGGTTTCTGGAAGTTACCGTTAGGGTTCAGAAAATTCGGACTAGTCCGTGGTGGTGACCGGACTAGTCCGGTGTGCTGTGAGAAGCAAACCCTAAGTGTCCAGGAATATCGGACTAGTCCGTTTGAAAACGGACTTGTCCGATTTCACTGCTGGAAAACTTCGGACTAGTCCGATTGTCATCGGACTGGTCCGGACCTGTGAAACCTTTAGTGTTTAGGATGACAAGTCCGCACTTGGAGGACTTGTCCGATTTAGATCAGTGTGTATATCGGACTAGTCCGTGTAAACACCGGACTTGTCCGAAGTGGATCAGAAAGGATATCGGACTAGTCCGGTGGAGACCGGACTTGTCCGATCTAGTGACTTGTGCATTGTTTTGAGGACTAGTCCGCACTGGGGAGGACTAGTCCGAAGTGGAACAGAAGAATTATCGGACTAGTCCGGTGATGACCGGACTTGTCCGATCTTGTGCAGAATGTGATATCGGACTAGTCCGGTGGACATCGGACTAGTCCGGTCCTGTATAGCTTTGTGCATGTGTGTGTGTGATTAAATGAGATTGAGCTCTTGGGTGTGTTTCCTTAACACACTCCACACATACTAAACTACTAGTTTCTTCTCCTTGAGCTCAAATCCATTTTCCTTCTCAATTTCCTCTTTTTGGCACTTTACTCATCTTTCATCATTTTTCTGCATTCATCTCAACAAAAGAATTAGGATCCCAATTGCTTGTCATAAATCATCCAAAACCCACAAGGGAGTCCTAGATGCACTTTCACCGGGAGAAGGACCTGGTTAACCGTCGGAACGAGATCCACCTCCGGGAGGAAGAGCTCACTAAACTCGAAAGGCAGGTTGCTGAAAAGATTCAGCAGAATGCCAAAGAGGTAGAGCATCTTGCTCGAGAGAACTCGGAGCTTGCGACTGCCAGAAGATCCTTGGAAGAGATGCGAAGCGGCAGGGTTGCGGAGTCCCAAAAAGTTTGGTACTTCCTGGGCAAAGCCAACGACACGCTGACGCCAATGGGTTTTAGTCCCGTGCGTCCAGATGATCCGGACCCGGAGCTAGACCTGGCGTTGCAGGCGCTGAGTTCGGAAGGCAACAAGCTCACCAAGATGGGCGATGTCATTGCAGACCAGCAGGAAACCGAGGGACAATCCCTGGCCAAGAGCATCGCAGAATTTATTCTGTCGTGCTACACAAGCCGAGACCCCCAATTCCCCCTGGACCCAGTGCTCCAAGGCCCCATCAAAGGAGAGGGAGAAGCTGACCAGGCCAGCGTTTCTGAGGTTGCCCATAAGGTCGCCTTGTTCTTCCATAGAGTCTAGGACCATCTCTTTGTAGCTCCCGCTTGTATTCTCTCTTCTTTTTCTCCAATTTTGTAATCTCTTGTCTCCAGATGAATGAAATCCAAGTTTTTTATGAATTTAATTTTTTGTCTTCAACACCTTTGTCCCACTTGGCCCCCTGATAGATGTATACAATTGGATTGTGAACATGTACCAAGATGATGTAACAGTTGTTGAAGACTCGTGTGCTTCATACTTGTAGAGCGTAGGTCCGTAGTCTTCGGTACTGAAGGCTCCCTGAGGTTGTCGGAGCTTAAGGGCTCCGACTTTGACCATCATCGGAGCTTGATAGCTCCAGCAGTGGTCTCCATCAACGCATAGAGCGTCGATAGTTGGTCTTCTGGAGTCTTCCCACCATCTTTTGTTCACTTTGACGGCTAGCCCCCTGGCTTTACCGGAGCTAAGTAGCTCCAGCGATACTTAGTATCAATGTTTAAAACATAGATTACAAGCCATCTAGGGGGTGTTGGAGCTTTAATAGCTCCGGCTTAATTCACCATCATGAGATCTTTATTTTTCCTGCACACTAAAGTCAAGAAAAATAGTAAAATTTGTTTCCTATCTATAACTCTGTTGCGACTTACTATTATCATAAGAATTATTTGGTCAAGCGCAATTCTTCATACAATCAAGTGCACTGAGTTGTTTTCTCCCGGTCCAATTGTTTTCAGGACCCGCCTTACTTCGACATGTCAGGGTGTAGGTAGAGTGGCATACTTAGGGTGCAGGACCAGGCTAAGTCGATAGCACACTCCGGACCTAGATTTGCTGGCGGCATTCAGGCGAGTGAGCCATTCAACAACGTGAAAACCCGAAGGAATTAACAATGCGACTCGAGTTGTACATGAATTAGTCGATCTAGAAAATTCTTGAGAATCACACAACTTTGTTATAGACAAGAAAGAGAAAAATAAAAAATAATGAGCTTGTATAAAGTAAATGCATGTGGAGTCTGTTTTCACACAAAGATGTTTTTCATTATAGGTCTGGGTACAAGGAAAACAAGTACACCCTTAGGGTACGGAACCAGGCTAAGTATGTTTTGTTTCTTGTTTGACCCAAGGTAGCTAGCTACACTTTTAGTTCTGACACTGTGACAAGTGTTGCCTGAACTTTGCGGACCTCCCGGGGAAGGTCCGGCTGTTCTCCCAGAGGAGCTACCCGACTCTGTACAATGACTCTATAACATACATCACGTGTAGCTACAGACTCACCTCCGTGATATTAAGCGTAAAACTTACGGAGGTGCTCAATGTTCCAAGGATTAGGGAGTGGTGTCCCATCCTCAGTTGCCAAGCGAAGCATCCGGGACGGGTTACTTTAATCACTCAGAAGAGTCCTTCCCAACTGGGGGGGGGAGTTTGTTTAACCCTTCTTTGGATTGTATTCTCCGTAACACCAGATCACCTTCCCCGAGCTGTCAGTTGTGAACATGCCTTTGGTGATAGCACCGGAGAGCTTGGCGGTATCGGGCATTCCGAACAGCTGCTCGACATCTTCCCTCTTCAAGGAGGTCAAGGTCTTCACACCAGAGCTGGTTCTGCACGGCATCGTCGAAGGTCCGGACCCGAAGCGACCCTAAGGTGATTTCTGGAGGAAGGACTGCTTCAGCTCCATACACTAAGAAGAAGGGTGTCTCTCCAGTTGAGGTTTGGAGTTGTCCTGTTGGCCTATAGAGTGGGCGGAAGCTCTTCGATCCAGTTGGCTCCATGTTTTTTCAGACGCTCATATGTGTGTGTCTTGAGTCCTTTTAGTATTTTTGCGTTTGCTCTTTCGGCTTGGCCATTGCTTGTCGGGTGAGCTACGGAAGCGTAGCTGACTTGAATGCCGAGATCTTCGCAATATCCTTGGAATGCAGAGCTTGTGAATTGGGTCCCATTATCTGTTATGATTTTGTTTGGGACTCCAAATCTGCATACGATAGACTATAAGAAGTTGATGGCTGATTGCTTGTTTATTGTCACAATTGGAGTTGCTTCCGGCCATTTGGTGAATTTGTCAATGGCGACGTACATGAACTTGTAACCTCCGATGGCTCTTGGGAAAGGTCCCAAGATATCCATCCCCCACACAGCAAAAGGCCATGTAGAAGGTATCATTTGTTGAGGCTGGGCTGGTGTGTGAATTTGTTTTGCATGACACTAGCATGCTTCACATTTATTCACCAGCTCAGTTGCATCCTGGAGCGTTGTAGTCCAGTAAAAGCCATGCCGGAAGGCTTTACCGACCAGCGTGCGAGAAGACGCGTGGTTCCCACACTCGCCTCCATGGATTTCTGTGAGGAGCTCAGAGCCTTCTTCCCTTATAATGCACTGCATTAGGACGCCGTTGGCACCGCGCCGGTAGAGATCCCCTTCTACCAGTGTGTATCTTTTAGCCAATCTGACTATCCGGTCAGCAGATACATTATCTTCAGAAAGGAAGTTGTCTTTCAAGTAGCTCCGAATATTCAAGATCCATGCATCGGAGCTAGCTTGAGCACTCGAGTCTTGCGTGCTAGGTTGCTCGGAGCTTCTGGCAGCACCTACGACCCTTGATGGTTGCCATGGTAACAGGGCCATTGGGACTGCCAGCTTTGAGGTGCTGGTATCGCCCCCTTCGCTCAGTTCGGCAGGCTGAGTTGTCGGTTTAGACAACCTCTGGACGAAGGTTCCGTCGGGAGCCGGAGCTCCGGTTGACACTTTCGTCGAGAGTTCGTCAGCTTTTGTGTTATGGAGACGCTGTACATGGTGGAGGTCCAGGACTTCAAAATCCTTCTGAAGCCTCTGGACTACAAGGCGATAAGCAGCTAGTTGGGGATTGTTGCAGGAGCATTCACCCTTCACCTGTTTAATGATGAGGTGCGAATATCCCTTGACCAACAGCTGCTTTACACTATATGATAGTGCCACCTTTAGTCCGTAAATGAGTGTTTCATACTCCGCCATGTTGTTGGTCGCCTTGAAGTCAAGGTGCACCATGTATTTAATCTTCTCCCCGGTGAGAGCGAGGAGAAGGATTCCAGCTCCGGCCCCCTGCTTCTGCATGGAGCCGTCAAAGTAGAGAGTCCAGTGAGGCTTAGTGAAGACCAGAGCCTTGAGTTCCGGCTTCTGCTCACTGGGGCCCCCAGGGTTTGATGGAGAGGGGTCCATTTCGCCACAAAGTCCGCCAGTGCTTGACTTTTGATTGATTGTCTTGGGACGAATTCAAGGTCAAACTTGGCCAATTTCGCTGCCCACTTTGCAATATTCCCAGTGGAGTTGGGATTATGCAAAATCGCTCACAGTGGATATGAAGTCACCACCGAGATCTTATGAGCTTGGAAATAGTGTCAGAGCTTCCTGGAAGCAATAAGAACTGCGTATAGCAGTTTATGTACTTCCAGGTACTGAGTCTTGGCATTGTGGAGTACTTCACTGATGAAGTACACTGGACGTTTGACTGTCCAGACCCTCTCGGAGGGGCGTGAAGCTTCCTCCTCATCAACCCGGACCCTCCTGGAGGGGTCCGGACCTTCTTCGGGGATCGTCGGGTCCTTGTTGCAGGAACCTGGAGCTTCTTCAAGAGTGACCTGGACCCTCCCAGGGGGGTTCAGCTCTCCTTGCTCAACAAGAGTAACTCCTTGTTTACTCAAGTCTGGGAGCTGGGACCCAGACTCGCCTTCAGGAACCTCCTGACACTCCCGGAGGGGTCTGAATTCCTGAGCTTGTAGCGGTTCTGGTCTCTCCGCAACCAGGACCATGCTGACAACTTCGTCAGTTGTCGAAATGTAAAGCATTAAAGGCTCATCAGGGTTCGGAGCTACTAAGGTTGGTAGAGTGGTGAGGAGCTACTTCAGCTCCTGAAACGTCTTTTCTGCCTCTTCAGACCATTGGAATGGTCCGGACTTCCTCAATAGCTTGAAGAAGGGTAGTGCCCGTTCCGTCAGTCTTGAGATGAACCGACTGAGGGCGGCTAGACATCCAGTCAGCTTCTGGACGTCCTTGATGCGGGCTGGTGGCCGCATATCTTCAATGGCTTTAATCTTCGCCGGATTTGCCTCTATGCCTCGGTGGTTTACCAGGAAACCAAGAAGCTTTCTGGAGCTAACCCCGAAGACACATTTGTCTGGGTTCAGCTTCGTGCGAGTGACTCGCAGCTTGTCAAAGACAGCTTGCAAGGTGTCAAGAAGTGACTCCTTGTCCTTAATCTTGACGACGATGTCATCGACATACACTTCCACTACGTCTCTGATGAGCTCTCCAAAGGTTTTGTACATAGCACGTACAAATGTTGAAGCTGGATTCTTGAGACCAAATGGCATGACAGTATAACAATACAATCTATCTACTGTGATGAAAGAAGTATGCTCTTCATCTTCCCTAGATATTATGATTTGATGGTACCCAGAATATGCATCTAGGAAACACAGTAATTCACACCCGGAGGTGGAATCCACTATCTGATCTATTCTAGGTAGTGAGAATGGATCTTTTGTACATGCCTTATTTAGTGTTGTGCAGTCGATACACATCCAAAGCTTCCCTCCGGCCTTGGGTACAATGACTGGGTTTGCCAGCCATTTTGGGTGGAAGACTTCTCGGATGAATCCAGCTTCGAGCAACTTCTTCATTTCTTGTCGTATGAAGTTTCGTCGCTCTACTGATTGCTTTCGAGGCTTCTGGTGTACACGTCGAGCGTAGGGATAGATCTTCATATTATGCTCGATCACTTCCCTAGGGATTCCAGGCATTTATGACGGTTGCCAGGAAAACACGTCGACATTAGCCCGAAGGAAAGTGATGAGCGCGAGTTCCTATTTGTCGCTTAGACCTCCCGATATACGGGTGTTCTGAGCAGCGTCGGAACCGATTTGGACGACTTTGATGGGAATGTCGGTGTCACCGCTCGGTTGCACGCGAGGTGCGGAGGATAAGCCTCAATGACGAATGCTCGGTTGTTTGGTGCTTGCTCCTTTTCAGATTCTTCTTCTTGCGCTGTAGCAAGCGTGTGAAGTTCTTCCAGAGCTGTCACTCCGGCGGTGCGATCTCCACGGATCCGAAGAACACCAGCTGGTGTTAGCATCTTCAACACCAAGTAGCCATAATGAGCAGCAACCATGAACTTGTATAAGGCTGGTCTGCGCAGAATGGCGTTGAAGGGTAAGTTGATCTGAGCAACGTCAAAGACCAACATCTCAGTGCGATAGTTCTCCCGAGTCCCAAAGGTTACGGGGAGAGTAATGGCACCAAGTGGAGTTATGGCCCCCAGACCTACTCCGGAGAAAGGTCGGGAGGGGCGAAGATCCGAAGGTCGGAGCTGCAGCTTGATGAAAGCTTCAAAGCTTATGAGGTTCAGCCCCGAACCTCCATCTACCATTACGTGATGGAGTTGGACGTTGTTGATGGTCAGAGATACCATCAATGGGAGTTGACCAGCTCCGATCATATTTCGAGGGCAGTCTGATGCATCGAAAGTGATGGCAGTATCCATCCACTTCCGGTGCGGCTCCGCCCTGGCGGTGGGAGCCACCAAAGCCATGTCCTGTCGCATGGTCTTGAGGACGCATCGGGAAGTGATGTCCCACAAACCACCAAAGATGGTGTTCATGGTTTTTCGACGTTCATTGTCGGAGACGTCGGAGTCGTCGTCAACGGAGGTGTAAACAGCCTTCAAGACAATTTTAGGGTCCTGAAAGCCTAACTCCTCTTCAGGCGGAGCTTCATCGACTTTCTGTTTTCCTTCCCTTTGTCGGAAAGGAACTTCTTCCTGGCGCTTGTTGTAGCGCTCGGCAAGGTTTTGGACCTCTCGGTAGTCTTCCAGGTTGTGGCTGTTCGACTTATGTATAGGACACCACATCTTGGAGTTGCCTCCGTCTTCTGATGACGGCTGAGGTCGTTTCTCGGGGTGTGGCCCCCGGCCACCCGGAGCTACGGTAGCTGCAGCAGTAATTGTGTCGGCCGACGACTTTTTCTTGCCGTTGGACTTCTTCTTATTTTTGCCACTCCCGGAGGTAGTGGCTTCACCCTTGGAGGATTTTTTATTATCCTCCGGAGGTGGTTTGGAGTGTTTCACAGCCCTCCACGGTTTTGGCACATTTGTCTGCCAAACTGAAGAGCTTCGTGACTCTCATGATCTCCTTGATCGTCAGCTTCACCAGCATCTTCTTGTCTCGTACGCCCTGTCTAAATGCCACAATAACAGAGGCGCTGGATATAGAAGGAATAGTGTTTCATACCTGGGAGAACCTCTGGATGAAGGAACGCAGAGATTCTCCCCCCTTCTACGTGACAGCAAAAAGGTCCAGTTCGGTGCCTAGTCGGGTGTATGAACTCCCGAAATTGGCGGTGAACTGTTGGCACAGTTCTGCCCAACTGTTGATAGAGTTGGGCGGAAGGCTCATGAACCAGGACCTGGCGGTCCCAGTTAAAGCCACGGGGAAGTAGTTGGCCATTACGGCCTTGTTACCTCCGGCCGCAAGGATTGCAGTGGAGTAAATCTGGAGAAACTCAGCGGGATTGATAGTCCCGTCAAATTTCTCTGGCAGGTGAGGCCGGAACTTTTGTGGCCATCTGACCATGCGTAGGTGCATGGCCAGGGCAGAACAGCCTCCTCCTACTCCCTCAGGAGCAGGACTGTCTCGAGCTTCTCGCCTTTCACGAGCACGCTCAATATGGACGCGGCCATCCTGCTGATGGTAACGGCGATCAAGCTCCGCCCGGAGGTCATGAGTTGAAAGCCTGGTTACTGTATGGCTGTGTTGCTCCCCGGCAGGCAATGACGTCACTTGTTGAGATGCAGCACGCCTCCTATTTTGGGAAGCGTGCAGACCACGTCTGCCCGACAAAGTCCGATGCTGCGATGGGGCCTACCCCGAGGGGGGAGGACCTTGGTTGCTGATGCGATCAGCTACTGCTGCAACCAAATGTTCCACATCAGCCCTCCACTGCTCCGTTGCACCCTGGGATCCACCCGGAGGTGGTGGACGTTGGAGAAGAGCATGTGCAGTGTGGAGCGCGTGTTCATGATTGTTGTTATTCGCCGACGCTGTGACCCACGCAGATGTTTCATCCCGTTATCCATCTTGATTTGCTGGTGCAGACGGTGGCGGTGGAGGCATGACTCCTGCTGGAGCCGCGACACCTGCTGGTTGTTGCATGTTGGAGGGATTGCCTCTAGTAGGTTGCACAGCGGTGTTGCCGTTGGACGATCCAGCAGCTGAGTTCACCATTCTTGAAATCTCGGGCACCCCTACCTAGCGCGCCAACTATTGAGGTGTTTTTCCGGCAGTTCTCCCGATACTACCGTTGGTAGCTCGCGGAGTTTGTAGTTCGGTATTGGGTGCGTAAAGATTTTGAAGAATATGGCAAATGACACAAGGATTTATGTGGTTCGGGCCGCCTGAGCGTAATACCTTACTCCACGAGATGTGTAGTTGTTGTATTGAGCGCCTAAGAGTGTCAGAGTGTGAGAGAGTCCAAGAGTCCCCTTTGTGTATCGTCAACTAGTCCTTTTATAGTTCAAGGACTAGCCATTACATAGTTAGCCTGGCCCAACATGTGGCTCCGACGGTTACTAACGTTTAATACGTAATTAATGATATTAATTGCCCTTAATAGCGTGGTAACGGGTCTTGACAGTGCCGTTACTAGTATTAAGGGCCTACTGATCGTGTTTCATTAATATGGTATTAATGACACTTAATTAGATCTTGAAGTCTTTGATTGCTCCTTGGAGGTCTGAGCCGTTGGGGGTTCACCAGCTTGATTGACAAGGTTGAAGGTCCGGCAGTTCGGACACGTGGTAGCTTCGGAACTATTCGTCTAGGACGGATAGGTCCGGTGTAGATGCACACGTGTCAATACTGGAGCTTCACTCTGTCGGAGGATAGGAACGAAGGTGCTGCACAAGTGTTTAGCCCGGAGTTATCCCATGAGTGGGGTATAGCTCCGGCTGCTATGTACACGTGGCAGTACCGGAGCTAACTATAGATGGGAGGCATGTCCAGTCCTGTATGACGTGTGGGACCTTCGCAGGTCTTCAACTCAGACAGGTGAAGTTCCTTTGGTCTTTTTGTAGTCCCAATGGGTATACGGTACGCAGGGTACCGACAGCGCCGGTATGTCATATGAATGGTGGGGGGAAGCAATTTTGACAGAAAATTTTGTCATGAATAGAGTAGTGACTAAAAACAGAGAAGTCACTCCATATGAGGCATGGAATGGGAGGAAACCCAATGTTAAATTTTTTAGAACTTGGGGCTGTTTGACAAATATCAATCTACGTGAGCCGAAATAGAGAAAGTTTGGACTCAAAATAGTAGATTGTGTATTCTTGGGGTATGCACATAACAGTACGTCATATAGATTTTTAGTAGTTAAATCTGATACTCCAAAGCAAAATGTGAATATTATCATGGAGTCAAGAGATGCTTCATTCTTTGAGAATATATTTCCAATGAGAGTAGTAGGTAGCACATCTTATAATGAGAATAATCATACTCATACAACTGCTCCTGAGGATTACACACCACCTCAATCAAACGACAAAACACACGCACCATCCAGAGAAGATATCAATTTAGTCGATCCTGAATCTCCTCGTAGGAGTAAGAGACAAAAGATTGTGAAATCTTTTGGAGATGACTTTATTGTTTATCTTGTAGATGATGTGCCCAATACTCTTTCAGAGGCATGTGCTTCTCCAGATGCAGAGTATTGGAAAGAGACAGTTCGTAGTGAGATGGACTCCATCATATCAAATGGGACTTGGGAGATCACTGATTGTCCAAGTGAGTGTAAACCAATTGGCTGTAAGTGGATCTTCAAAAAGAAATTGAAGCCGAATGATACTACTGATAAGTACAAGGCTAGGCTTCTGGCCAAGAGATTTACACAAAAAGAAGGAGAGGATTTCTTTGCCACATACTCTCCTGTTGTCCGAATTACCACCATTAGAGTATTGCTAGCGATAGCTTCTTCCTGTGGTTTACTTGTCCATCAAATGAATGTAAAAATGGATTTCCTTTATGGAGAGTTAGAGGAAGAAATATATATGGAGCAACCAGATGGTTATAAAATTCTTGGGCAAGAGAATAAAGTGTGTAAATTAATAAAATCCCTATATGGTCTAAAGCAAGCACCCAAACAATAGCATGAAAATTTCGACAACACTAACATCAGCCGGGTTCAGCATGAATGAGGCGGACAAGTGTTTGTACTATTGTTGTGGTAGGGGTCAAGGAGTAATATTGTGCTTGTATGTCGATGACATATTAATTTTTGGAACAAGCACAAGCGTGATTGATGAGATTAAATCTTTCTTGTCTGAATGTTTTGACATGAAAGACTTGAGACCGGCAGATGTAATTCTGAATATAAAGATGATTAGAAGTGAGTATGGAATCACTCTAAATCAATCTCACTATGCGGAGAAAATCTTTCTCGCTTTGGCTTTGATAATTGCAAAGTATCTCCAACTCCCTATGATGCAAGCATCAAGGTTAAAAAAAATTCATGGAAGAGGGAAAATATCAACTGAGATATTCACACGACCTGATATCTCCTATACTGTGAGCAAACTCAGTCGATTTATATCAAATTCGGGAGATGATCATTGGAAGGCACTTGAACGAATGTTACGCTATTTGAGAGGCACAACCTCACTTGGAATTCACTACACGGGATATCCACCAACGTTGGAGGGATATAGTGATACCAATTGGATCTCAGATGCATATGAGATGAAGTCCACGAGTGACTTTGTGTTTATGCTTGCTGGTGCTTCAATTTCATGGAGGTCTTATAAACAGACTGTATTAACAAAGTATACTACAGAGGCTGAACTTGTAGCACTAGAAACAACTACCAATGAGGCTAAATGGCTAAGAGAGCTATTGATGAACTTACCTTTTGTTGAAAAGCCGGTACCGTCTATCCTAATGTATTGCGATAAACAATCAATGTTAGCTCAAGTTATGAATACAAAGGATAATTCAAAGTCCAACAAGCACATTAAGCGTAGACTGAAATCTATTAGAGAGATGAAAAACTTCGGAGTTATAGTTACGAGCTATGTGAAAAGAGCAAATAATCTGGTAGACTCCTTCACAAAAGGATTATCACGGAATGTAATTTCCGTGATGTATAAGAACATGGGTATGAGGCCCACCTGAAGTTACATCACAACGGTAATATGTCCTTTTGATCGGAGATCTCGTGATTTAGGTACTAGAAAAAACAAGTTGACTGATGTAACCAAAGAGTACATTATAAATAAATAGTGTACCCATGTTCAAATGACACCAAATACTCTTTACTGTATAGAAGGTTGGCACAAATAAAGCCTTAATGTTTTCCATTTTTAAGATATTAGCCTACAGCATATCTTGAAGGAAAACACCTACTTGAGCTTAACTGTAGGTCGCAGTTCGTGAGAATAGAGTGTTCTCATAAAGGCTCATGAGAAGATACGAGAGCAAACCATTAACGCTCCAGAAAGATGAGGTTGTCTGACAGCTCAGTATGAGTTCCGATTTCAAGTGAAATCTTTACACACAAGACTGAGAATTCAAGGCATAGTCCATTCTTCATCCGTAGAAAGATAAATCTTATTATTCTAGATATAAGTTCAACCCGTACAGGACTTATACCGAAAGACTGATATATAAAACAATATTGCAGCACAGTGATATTTTATTCTTCATTTCTTGCTTTGAAATTGGTGGGGGATTGTTGGAATTTGGCCCAATTAAAGTGGCCCATTCAGCTGAAATTCCAAAACAATATGGTTGTTAGTTATAGTCTTATACTGCTAGTGCATGGTGGTGCAAACCAACTTATATAATAGCCCTCATACATACGGCTAAATGGAGAAACTAATAATGAGAGGTCTGAATATATGTACACACACGCACGCGCGCGCGTGTTTCCGCTATTTTTCGCGTGTTATTCTGCGTGACTTGGGGACTTGCGACGCACGACCGTAGCGTGGCTACATTGAGTGTATTTTTGTCACTTGTATCCTTTACGAAATTTGAACCGTTCTGCACTAATAGAGAATTAGTGCGCGATTTATTGCCATAAACGCCATCAATTGACCAACAATTAGTGAACGTCATTAATATGTAAACGGCTTTTAGAGGGAAGCCGTGCCTATATCAGGCCCTGCACACATTCAAGTTTCCAACACACACAAAAATATTCTCTTCCATTTATTTGTCTTCCTTTTGGAAAGTTGTGACGTGCTGTGTGAGCTGCCAAAACTTCACCGATCCTCTTCCTTGGCATGCACCGAGGAGAAGGGTGAGCGATATCTTCAAACCATTGCCATCGTGAAGCCTGCACGAGGAGCGGCAATAAGGTTTCTGGGCAGCGCATCTGCGCGACCGCTCGAAGCTGTTTTGACATCGATCTGCGCTGCTACATCGACGAACCCAAAGTGAGTTCATATGTTTCTGCTAGTGTTTATTGTGTTGATCTACCTACTGCTCTGTAAAGTACGCATCGCAGTTTTGAATATATGTGAAATTTGTCTCAATTTAAAATCTGGATTTAGAATAATACGCATTTTTTTAACACTGGAGTGGATGACGCACGAGGCGGAACGGGCACGGCGCAGGACGGGGAGAGGAGCATCAGAGGAGGAGGAGGGCGAGGAGTAGCGGCAGGAGCGTGGCGGACGAAGACGGAGGAAGAAGGAGAGGTGCGAAGAAAGAAGAAGACCACGTGCAGGGGCAGAGGGCGGAGAGAGGAGGAAGAAATGATTCGTACCTGCCGCGCCTCTAGTTTCGGGTGCGGAGGAAAGGAAGGAAAAATGGCTTTCCAGCATAGGGAGTCTGTTGGAAAGGGGTAAACCGCATCATACAGTGACTACTCTGAAACTGGAACTTGATATACTCACATGCATTGATCTCGCTTCTAACTTCACCAACTTGTCTCCTCATCTCCACTATCACTCAATCACCTAGGAGGCTTGAGTACTCAAACTCTTCTCTAACTAGTGTGGCTCAAGACAAATCACACGGTCCTTCTTGATAATCTGGTTTTTCATGTGAAATCAAAGTCTAATGACTACACTAAGTGATCACATACAGTTGACACTAGCTCATTGTTAGTCTTGTTCGATTGCTGACCGAGACCTCCGTTAAGAATTCTCATATTAAGCTTGGGGTTGTCGACTGACAACCAATCATTGAGATTATTTGACCATATAAGAATAGAACACTCATAGTTCTTCAATCACCAGAATATTCATATCTTAGGTTTCTACACTTTAATGATCATAAAGCTTACAGAGTGTTCCCTTCTATGGTTCGCCATGAAATTCCAGTAATGCTTAATATCATCGTACATAAGGAGTAGTTAAAATTCTCAAATTAGCAATATGTAGCAATCTATTAATTCCATGTGTGAAACTACGCTAGTATTTCACTCCACACAATTAATAACTCCTCCTTTCGTAAAAGGTTTATATGCGAACAGCCAGGGCCGGCTCTATGTTTTGGAAGGCCCTAGGGCGAAGTTGATAGCATGGGCCCCTAAAACTAGAAATATTTATGCGCGTATAAATATATATGTAACTACTTTTACTTGTAAAGTATCTAGAAACACATTCTTATTTTAGGAATTCTAATAATAAGTGTTAAACATTTGAACAATATCATATTATGATAGAAAGACAAAAAAATATTAAAGTAAAATAAATATTCCTCCCAGTATCAGTGTATGGTTATCTAAGATGAGAACCCTGTTTAGTGACTTCATTGACAATAATTCTTCAATGTTTTGTGAAAAAACTTATTTAGACAGTTCTAAATGCAAAATCATTAAAGAATAATATCAAGATCAATGGTATCTAAGATATATTAATCGATACAAAACATAGACAAGTCATTCAATCTTTAAAATCTTATTTTTAATATGCTTGAGAAATTGAGGATCATCAGATCATAAGAGCGACCGCTCCAACCTCTAAGGATCTTGGCTCTGGCTGCAAAGTTTGATGTGCGCTCTGGTTGCCGCCACCAATTCCAGTGGTCGGAGCTGCCATTTGCCAGCCTTGCCAGCAGCTTACGCCGTTCTCCAGATCAGACGGGGAGGACAGTTAAACTACGTGAATTTTTCTAGTGTCTAGGCATATCGTCCCCCATTTTCTACTGATTTTTTTACCCAACAATTGGAGCAATTTTGGGCCCCTCCCCGGCCTGGGCCCTAGGCGGTCGCCCCTCCCGCCTAGGCCCAGAGCCGGGCCTGCGAACAGCGTGCAGGAGGACGCCTCCTTCTGTATCATCCTCCTGTTGAGCAGCAGGACGCCTCAATGATTCGGATTAGCCATGTCCGGCAAATCAGAGGGCACACGAAGCTAAGGCGATAGCAAATTTGCAGACTGAGAGTTTGTCCGTATCACCGTCGCTGTCTCTCGATCGACCTCGATCTGGTGCCGTGCTGTAGGTTCCAAGAACTTGTTGTCCCTCCGACTGGGCGTGACCGTGTGAGTGGCCTCGCTCTGTTGCGCTCTCTCGACACTTTTTGTTTGCGCGCCGTTGGTCGCCTCCCGTGCGCAGTGATGCGCCCGCTAGCTAGCTGTGCCGCGACAACGATCCGTCGACGGCCGGCCCGTGTCCGGTTTGGTCCATGCAGCAACTTGCCCATCCAGGAATGTTGTAATGCATGGTTGGCCACATGTGCTTGCGTTCGTAAATTGAACATTCGATCGATGTGTGGCTACTGTCCTCGCATCACATCGTTTTCGTTCGTTTATATGCGTCTCTGCCTTGCTCTATTACAACAGTGCAGCGGTCCATGCAGCGATCGCAAACCAGGTGCGCGGCGCCGTTCCTATCCACGAAAAGCACAGTACGACGATGCCAGGCACCGTCGCCATCGATCTGCACTCGGAACAGCGCCCAAACCGCCGCGAAATTACATTAAGCAAACGCGATCGGTCCATGACGACGTACGCGCATGCGTGAAGCGTGATGGGGCCGCCGGGACTACAGCCCTTGGTTGCTTTCCACTCCACAGGACCGGCCGGCTAGCCGGGTGGGGATGAGGGGCAACACGCGCGTCGGTTGCTCTGGTGGCATCCCCTTGTCGCCGGGCAGCGGAGGGGTCCTCTCCCCGGCGAGCTCGCGTTCTGTTGCGTTTGTACGCGACCCGCCACCGCCTTATTCCCCGGCGATCTCTCTCTGTCACGGCGCGCCATCTCCTCACATGCGGTGCCGGTCGACCGACGTAGCGGCTAGCTAGCTGGCTAGCCTTTTCAACAGATCGATCGGATAATCACCACATGCGCGCCTATGATGTGAAGAGTGTGCGCCTTTTCAACAGATCGATCGGAGCTAGCGACGGCGTTTGCGTGGACGCGCGCGGCGCTTTGTTCCATCGCTCCGCTCCTGGTCTAGCTAGTAAACAGTACGTTAGCGAACTAATCATAAAATTGCAATTCCTAGATATTCAGGGCGCCACAATTGAAATGAACTGTAAATACTCTAAATGTAATTACCTAGCTTCAGTAAATCGATATAAAAAAAGTCGATAGGTACGGACGCCGAGTTTCTCAATTCTTTTCTAGTACGTACGTCTAATCGGTCATTTTCAATTTTTTGCGGTCTGGAATACATGTAACTGGATTTGATACGTAGCTATCGCCCCAACTGTTTTGTCTCCACAGACGAATCGAGTACAGTACTCTTCTCGCTCTCTATCACCATCTGTGAACAAGGCTAGCTAGCTGTAATCTGAATAAATGCAGTACACATATGCATGACGGATCAGGATCCCCTGACTTTACAACCGTGACTTTACCCGTATAGTAGACAACATCCACCTTTCATTTTGTTCAATGGTTCTGATGAACTCTACGCACATCCGATAGATGTAAAACGGACCATGGATAAGGTTCGCTGCACCGTTTGCAGTAGTGGGCTTTTTAAGTCAGAGGATCCACGTCCAACTACCTAACTAGTGTATGCCCAATCATTCATATGGATCTAACTATTGATGATCAGTAAATCTGCATTATCGATCGATCTTAAGCAGACAAAGCAGCCGCCAGCCCTGGAGACGCGGAAAACAACCTCAAGTGCTTGTCATCACCAATGTAGTTTGTGACTGGTTACATGAGTCTACACCAAACCAGTCAATGAATTAATTATGGAGCAAAGACATTCTTATTTATTTCTCAATTGTCATGTGGAGATTCCTCTAAAAACAATTTGTCGCTAATATAACACTCATTATCCGTTATGCAATCATTTTGCTAGCCTTTCTCAAAATTTTATTGCTTACTAATTCAAAAATAAATTAACAAGGCAAATTTTTAGATACAGGAGAATTATATAAAAAAGATTATAATATCTTCTCATAGAATAAACATAGGCCGCCAGACAGGGGGTCCATCGGGGGGGAGAGAGAGGGGGCTCCAGTCCCCTCTACTACCCGTCTAACAGTGGAGCCCCCCTTAAGCCTCTCTATGAAGAAGGTACATATTTAGTGAGAAAAGACCATTAGTATAAATAAAATACTTGTAGAAGAGTTGACTTGTGTGTCTAGTTATTAATTTGGAGGTTTCAGATTCAAATCACAAGCTAGCCATTTATATGTTCTTTTTTCTTTTTTTTTTCTTCTTCTTAAAAGTACTTTCAGCCTCCTACCTTTGAGGTCTGGATCCGCCACTGGCGCCAGATTCCACTTGTAACGATCCCGGCCGTTGTAGTTCATCACAGTCACATTCACACAGGAAGCGCGAGGGGGTGCTATGATTAGAAACGAAACATGATGATGGCTTATGTGGGCCACGTATCCTGCCTCGTAGCTATCATGAACGACTAAGCGCAGCACGGGAAGGCCCATGTACGTGTCCACAGGATGCGGAGCGCGGAGGCGGCCGCCCCACCTTGCCTTGCCTTGCCTTGCCGCGTCAGATCTCGGCTATCGGATTCGTGGGCCCCTTCGTGTAGGTTCAAACGGGCTGAAAAGGACAACCGCGTAGGGCAGGCCCAATAGTGCTGGAATACTATCATTTCACTGCTCACTCTCCAGCATTTTTTAGTCTCTTCAATACTCCCTCTCGATCCAAAATTGACGTTTTCACAAAAAAAAAACGAGTTAAAAAGGACTGCATGCGGCTGTCCTAACGTCAATCTTTTCGATCGGAACTGAGTATGTAAGTGTTGTAGATCGTGTACTTTAATTAATAAGTGAAGTCTTTAGAATCATCGTCCTCCCTCTACACGTAAGAGACATGCATTACCTAACTTTATTTATTCGGAGACTAATGAGACACCCAAGATCGATTCGAGAGGAATCAAAATCAAAATTGAACTTGGGTGGCCAGCACTCACAACCGGCTATGAGCCCGTTCTCACTACTCACATTCCAGTTGACTGGACGCATGGGCCCCAAAAGCGAAGTAACTGTTCTTTTCCTGATCAGTGCAGTAATAAAGATTAATGGAAGATTAACTATGCTGAATTGTTACACGAGTGGCTATGTTAGAGAAGATGTGGCATGGTGGCGTTCAGTCAGATGATGAATGGGCGAAGACAGCGAGTGATCACCTTTTAGCATGCCGGCACGTACCGTGAAGCGCGTAAATTTCTAGCACAGGCCCTCAGAGTTTTCTTTTCCGTCATCTTCGTCTTCTGGCAAACAACGAGTCAACGACCTTGCAGTTGACGGTTTGCAGCGGCAGGAAAAATGTTCAGTTCAGCCGCATGCACCAGAGCAACAGTGTTCAGCTGCACATACGCAGATGCTGCTCCATTTGCCCTTGCTTCTTTCGCAAACTCTTACAAGCCAATAGTAGCCAGCACAGCTCCAAGAATGTATTTGACCATGCTCCTACCAGAGAGCTCTCGCATCTGAAGGAAGAAACGGAATAGGTCAGCCTGTGCTGAATGGAAAAGATCCGAACCGAAAGGCAGAATGATGTTGTACGCGCCATGGCAGGAACGGTGTGGAGCTCGTTCGCCGGCACCGATTCTGTCGAAGAAAACGAGGCCGTTCCCGTTCGTCTTTTTCCCTCTACTGCACCAGGCGAACAAGTATAATCATCACGAGCGTGCTGCTGCTGCCGACCTCCCAGCAGCTTCCTTTTCCCTACTACTGCGCGCATTTCCGCCTGACCAAAAGCCTCTCGTCTGTCTCGGCAGCAACGTACGGCGATTACCTTGGACTGATGAACACGCCCGATGCTTTCGTACGCCTCTCTTTCCGGCAGCACAGGCAGGCACGCGCCGTCGCAGAGGCAGCCTTGCCATGGGCTGTGTAGTAGCAGTGTAGGCCTGGCCTGACGGCAGCAACCGCGTTGCTAGTTCGCTTTGTTGGTGTTGGAATAAATGGGATAAGCTCATCTAATATTCAGATTTAATTCCCAATAAATCTCAAAGGCCTATTAGTGCAAGAGAGAGTGGTCCTAAGTGTTTAGTCTCATATGGGAAGTGGAAGTAGAGCAACTCCTACATATAAGGGAGGTTGCTCTTCTACTTCTTCAGTGAGAGAGAACA
The DNA here is from genome assembly GCA_036927565.1 of Tuctoria greenei. Lineage (NCBI taxonomy): Eukaryota > Viridiplantae > Streptophyta > Magnoliopsida > Poales > Poaceae > Tuctoria > Tuctoria greenei. Next base: position 203,442,409 of record JAYESD010000005.1, on the reverse strand, counting down.
GATGAAGAGAGGGGTGGCCCACGCGCGCTCCTCCTCCTCCTCGTTCGCCTCGCCCCACACACGCGCGTGTGAATTCGAGCCGAACCTAGATTTTATATTTTTGCAGAAAATAAAATTGGCCTTTTGGGCTTCCGAATTTTTTTAGGCTACCGAGACAGAGTCTAAGTCGTTGGAGACGGACGCATTTACGACTGCAGAGTCAGTTCGGATCCGGATCCTCCGGATCGCACACGAACCGCCTCCGTGGGACTCTATAAATACGGGTGTGCGCGATACGGCAGAGGACATCCCACGATCAGGTCATTCCCACGTTCGTGTTTCTTGCGCCGCCTTCTAGTCTACTCCATTCCGAGCACCGGCGTGCACCGACGATCGGGAGAGCAGGTCTCCGAAACCGCTCGCCCTTGCGATCCTGCACCGGGAAAGGGCGAATAAGATTTTTGGGAAGCGCTCCGTGCGACTGCTCACGTTCTTCACCACGGCTCGTCTACTGAGGAGATCGGGCGCTGCGGCTCAACGTCGTCACCAACATCTGCAGCGGCTGTTCGCCGTTACATCTACAGCGGTTCGTCCGACTTCAAATCGGTACGCAATATTACTCGTCCCGTCTGTCTACCGATGTTAATCGCTGCTGGTTTTCGCGTGTTTTTTTCGGAATTGTTCAGTAAATTGCCTCCTATTTTCTAACAATCCAAAAACCTTATTAGACAATTTCCTGAGTTGAACATGATGAATTTAGCCGATGCACTGAGGTCGGAGAAATTCTCTGGCGTGCACTTCAAGAGGCGACAAGTTAAAGCCACGCTCTGGCTCCAATCGCTTAAGATCTACTAGGTAACTGAGGGTAGGCCTCACGATCCTTTGTCTGTTGAAGAATAGACAAAGTTCGAGGAAGCCAATTCTACTCTGAGATGATGCATCTTAAGTGTTCTTGACAATAAACTTTGTGATGTCTATCTGACAGTCACAGATGGTAAGGAGCTTTGGGATGCACTTAACGCTAAGTATGGTGCAGCCGATGCAGACTGTGAACTGTGTATCATGGAGAATTTCCATGACTACAAGATGGTTAACAATCGTCATGTAGTTGAACAAGCTCATGAATATAGTGCCTTGCGAGAGAGCTCAATCTCCTTAAGTGTCCTTTACCTGACAAGTTTGTGACTTAGTGCATTATTGCAAAGTTACCTCTATCGTGGAGGAACTTCGCCACAGCTCTCGAACACAAGAGACAGGAAATATCAGTTGAAAACCTGATAGCATCTCTTGATGTTGAGGAGAAGGCTCGGGCTAAGGACGCTACTGAGAAAGGAGGCGAGGGTCAATCTAGTGTCAATGCTAATATGGTGCAGAAACCCAATGTCAAGAACAAAGGAAACAAATCTCAATTCAAGCCAAACAAAACTACCGCTTTTAAGAAGAAGAAGAAGTCAAACAAAGCTAATGATGGTTGCTGCTACACCTGTGGGGAGTGGGGACATATCTCCAAGAACTGTTCTGAGAGGGCAGATTGCAAAGGAAAAAAGAATGTCAACATCGTGACATCCAACAATGCAGATGGGTACAGTAATTCTTTTACTATTATTTCTGTTTCTCAAACACCATCTTGGTGGTTTGATACGGGTGCTAATGTTCATGTATGTTCTGACATGTCCATTTTTACTTCTTAAAAGTCCGTCCTAATGGGGAATGGGTCACACACTTATGTTCGTAGTGTTGGCACGGTCGATCTGAAGTTCACTTCGGGAAAGATTGTCCAGCTGAAGAACGTGCAGCATGTCCCTACTATGAACAAGAATCTTGTTAGCGGTACCCTTCTATGCAGAGATGGGTTTAAAATAGTTTTAGAGTCCAATAAAATTGTTGTGTCTAAGCATGGACAATTTATTGGTAAAGGCTATGAATGTGGAGGCTTATTCCGCTTTTCTCTTTCGGAGTTTAATAATAAGTCAGTAAACCATATTTGTAGCGGTATTAATGATGATGTAAGTGTTTGGCATTCTCGTTTATGTCACGTTAATTTTGGTTTAATGAATCGCCTATCTAGTCTCAAATTAATTTCAGAATTCACTATTGTCAAAGGTTCTAAGTGTCATAGTTGTGTGTAGTCAAAGCAACCTCGAAAGCCTCACAAGGCAGCCGAGGAGAGAAACTTGGCACCATTAGAACTCATACCTTCTGATCTATGCGAGATGAATGGTGTGTTGACAAAAGGTGGAAAGAAATATTTTATGACATTAATAGACGATTCTACTAGATTATGCTATGTTTACTTATTGCAAACTAAAGATGAAGCTTTAGACTACTTTAAAATCTATAAATCTGAAGTATAAACTCAATTAGAGGGAAAGATCAAACGTCTTAGGTCAGATCGTGGTGGTGAGTATTTTCCCAAAATATTTGATGATTTTTGTGCGGAACACGGTATTATACATGAGAGGACGCCTCCCTATTCACCCCAATCAAACGGGGTAGCCGAGAGGAAAAACCGCACACTGAGTGACTTGGCGAATGTCATATTAGACACGTCCGATTTATCTAAGGCATGGTGGGGGGGAGGCTCTGTTGACTTCATGTCATGTCCTAAACCGCGTTCTAAATAAGAATAAAGAGAAAACTCCTAATGAGGAGTGGGTTGGGAGAAAACCATCACTGTCGGTACCCTGCGTACCAGATACCTTTTGAGATTGCAAAGATCACAAGGAAACTCCATCTACCAGATTTGAAGACCTCCGAAGGCCCCACATGTCAGCCGTAACCGGTCCTGCTTCCCCGACATGGTTAGTCCTAGGGCCGCCACGTGTATCATAAGACCGGAGCTATCGCCCACACATGGGAAAGCTCTGGACTAGATACCAGTATGGCACCCCCGGACCTAACCCCAGACAGAGGGAAGCTCCAGTACCGACACGTGTCCAACAGCACCGGACCTACCCGTCCACGACGGTAAGCTCCGGAGCTGCCACGTGTCCGAACCGCTGGACCTTCAACCTCAACAATCAGGCTAGTGGACCCCCAACGGCTCGGGCCTTCAAGGGGCAATCAAAGACTTCAAGACCCGATTAAGTGTCATTAATACCATATTAATGACACTGAATCGGAAGTCCCTTAATACCAGTAACAACACTGTTAAGGCCCGTTACCACTCTATTAAGGATAATTAACCTCATTTATTATGTATTAAATATCAATAATCGCCAGATCCACATGTCGGGTCAGGCTAACAGTGTAACGACCAGTCTTTTTACTATAAAAGGATTTGTCGACGATACATAGGAGAGGCTCGGACGAACACACTCGGAGAATTTCACGCGCTCTCAAGCACACACAATCATTGAAAGCTCTTAGACGCTCAATACAATAGTTACACACCCTGTGGAGTATGGTATTACGCTCAGGCGGCCCGAACCACGTAAACGTCTGTGTCAATTTGCCACCATCTCTTGAATCTCTGTGCACCCATTACCGAACTATAAACTCTACAGACTACTAATAGTAGTGTCGGGGGATCTGCCGGATTCACCCACTGACAGTTGGCGCGCCAGGAAGGGGGGTGCCCGAGATTTCAAGAATGGTAAACTCAGCTGCTGGATCGTCCAACGGCAACCTCGCTGCGCAACCTGCTGGAGGCAATCCCTCCAACATGCAACAAACAGCAGGTGCCACGACTCCAGCACGAGTCATGCCCCCGCCGCCACCGTCTGCACCAACAAATCAAGCTGGACAACGGGACGGAGCATTTGCGTCGGTCACCGCATCGACAAATAATAACAACCCCGAACACACGCTCCATGTAGCGCGTGCTCTTCTCCAACGCCCACCACCTCCAGGTGCATCCCAGGGTGCAATGGAGTAGTAGAGGGCTGATGTGGAACATCTGGTTGCAGCAGCAGCCGATCGCATTAGCAACCAAGGTCCTCCCCCCTCGGGGCGGGCCCCATCACAACATCGGACTTTGTCAGGAAGACTTGGTCCACACGCTTCCTAAAATAGGAGGTGTTCTGCGTCTCAACAAGTGACTTCGTTGCCTCCAGGGACGCGACACACCCATACGGTAACCAGACTCTCAACTCACGACCTCCGGGCGGAGCTTGATCGCCGTTACCGTCAACATGACGACCGCGTCCATATCGAGCGTGCTCGCGAAAGGTGAGAAGCTCGAGATAGTCCTGTTCCTGAGGGAATAGGAGGAGGCTGTTCTGCCCTGGCCATGCACCTACGCATGGTCAGATGGCCACAAAAGTTCTGCCCTCACCTGCTGGAGAAATTTGACGGGACTATCAATCCCGTTGAGTTTCTCCAGATTTACTCCACTGCAATCCTTGCAGTCGGAGGTAACGAGGCTGTAATGGCCAACTACTTCCCCGTGGCTTTAACTGGGACCGCCAGGTCCTGGTTCATGAGCCTTCCACCCAACTCCATCAACATCTAGGCAGAATTGTGCCAACAATTCACCGCCAATTTCGGGAGTTCATACACCCGCCAGGCACCGAACTAGACCTTTTTCTTGTAACGCAGAAGGGGGGAGAATCCCTGCGTTCCTTCATCCAGAGGTTCTCCCAGGTACGAAACACTATTCCTTCTAGCTCCAGCGCCTTTGTTATTGTGGCATTTAGACAGGGCGTACGAGACAAGAAGATGTTGGTGAAGTTGGCGATCAAGGAGATCACCAGCATCACAGAGCTCTTCAGCTTGGCAGACAAGTGTGCTAAAGCTGCGGAAGTGAAAGTTGCCTAGAGGGGGGTGAATAGGCTAATCGACCTGCAAATGACTTAATAAAACGAGATTAAATCACAGGGGGCGGACTAGTCCGGTCTGGGGGCGGACTAGTCTGGTCAGCCTGCGTGAAGAATCCTAAAAAGTGTTTCTAGCAAGTTTTAAGGGGATTTTCTCGAGGCTACAAGTGAGGATATGTTTATGACAAGTTTAGAAATTACCAACACAAGAGTAAATCAAGTTTCACCTAGATTATATCAATGTGAAGCGCAAGACAAGACTAGCAACCCTAGAACGAAGAATGCAATAAACAAATTGCGAAGAACACGGAGACAAAAGGATTTTATCCCGAGGTTCGATTCCACACAAGAATCTACGTCCCCGTTGAGGAGTCCACAAAGGACCGGGTTCACCAACCCTTCCCTCACCAAGTTTACCGCACGGGCCTAACTTGGTTCTTCACTATCTCAAAGTGCGAATACAAGATTCGTTGGGGCTTCTCACAATCTGAGGCTCCCACACCACAAAGATGATCAACAACGCAAAACACACTCAACACACAGCTCACAAAGACTCAATGAGTGCAAGAGATCAAACCGGGAGCACAAGCGCGATGTTCTTCCTCTTCTCCACCTCACTAAACCCTAATCCACTCAAGAATTAGTTTTAGAGGGAAAGTTGGCAAGAAAGAGGCTTAAGAGTGCTCCAAGTTGGCTGTGGCGGCGCTAGGGTTCGAGAGTATTCAAGAGCCTTATCAAAAGAACCCAGGGGACCTCTATTTATAGAGGTCTCAAGCCCATACTGCTGACTTCAGCAAAAGGGCGGACTAGTCCGGCCTCAGGCCCGGACTAGTCCGGTCTAGGGGACCACTGACCCCTCTGACAACTGTCGCACTGCGCGGCAATCGTCACGCTACCCGCCAAACTTCAAATTCAAACGGTAACTTCGACAACGGACTAGTCCAGCCCTTACGGGAATAGTCCGATCTCACACAGAACCTTTTGTTCCGTGTGAAAACGGGCTAGTCTGGAGAACACGGACTAGTCCGGCCCCAAGGGCGGACTAGTCCGGCCTACCCAGACTTAGTCGCAAAAACCTCTCTGCACTCGGCACCATGGACTAGTCCGGCCCACGGACGGACTAGTCCGATCTCACACAGGACCTTTTGGTCCGCCCCAAAACGGACAAGTCCGCTCTCTAGGACTTAGTCCCGAAACTCCACTTCAAGGGGTACCCCGGACTAGTCCGGTCCACTACGGACTAGTCCGAGGTCACACGGGACCTTCTGGTCCGTGTGAAAACGGACTAGTCTGGCTAGGAGCGGACTAGTCCGGCCCTAAGGCGGACTAGTCCGGCCACTCCTGCCAGACTACTCTAACTTCAACTTCAAATAGGATTTTTACCTCAACCACTACTCTTGAGCTCCTACTTTAATCTCTTTGCACTTTACGCACACACCCTCCTATTTCTACGGCTAGTCTAACTCAACACGCTAGAAACCCTAGTTTCTACGCTTCGAGTCGATTCCGTTTCCATCCTTTTCCTTTTTGAGGGTTTGCGTCTCCGATCGAGTCCACACCTGTGCCAAGATCATATGAGCTCATTAGCGACTTAATTGTCGTCATCAATCATCCAAAACCCACGGGGAACCTAGATGCACTTTCAATCTCCCCCTTTTTGGTGATTGATGACAACACATCAAGTCCTTCACAATTAAGAGTATAAATTTTGGTTTTCATAACTTGTGTGCGTATGAATGACTCCCCCTCAATGTATGCAGCATGTAAAAGAGGTGGAGGAGATCTTTCATACCCACACACGTTATGGTGGGGTGCCTACGTGATGTGCTCAACAATTGTGACAAGACATAAAAAACATCAATATAATCAAAAGATTGGCAATAGGAACATTATATTGATATTAAACAACATTAACAGGTCTTGCACAAAAGTAAACATCCAAGTAG